>RWGY01000283.1:0-112746 GCA_007726485.1 Eragrostis curvula | reverse complement strand
GGGAGGCGCGGGATGCCGACGCGGAGCTCGGGCGCGTGGCGTCGTCGACGGAGGGGACGGCGACGCGCTTGGCGGTGGTTGAGGGCGGTGCTCGGCTCTGGCGCCTGGTGGTGGCGCGAGGCAAGGTGGACGTTGGGCGCGGGGCGTCGAGCTTGTGTAGGCCGGGGAGGTGTGCGGCGACACGGCGAAGCGAGCGCGCGCGCGAGGCGAGGGAGGCGATGCCGGGAGGAGGCCGACAGCGAGCTCGCGCGGCGGCGTGCGGCCGCGCGCGGCGTGGAGTGCGCTCCGGTGCTTCCCGTGCTGCGTGGAGGGGCGCGGGTGAGGCAGGAGAGGCTCGCGAAGCCAGCGCGCGAGCGAGGAGGGTGAGGACGAGCTTCACGCCGACGAATCGGACGGTGGCCGGCGGTGGAGAGGAAAAGGGGAAAAGAAGAAATTGCCGAGCTAGGGAGCTCGGGGAGGGAAAAGGAGAGTGGGGGAAGGAAGAGAGGAGTGCTGCGCACTCGGATTTATAGGCGGGAGGAGAGATGGAGGCCGAGAGGGGCGGTCACGGTCGTCGTTCTCCGGTCGTCGCCATTGGAGGCCGACGGGACGCAACGAGGAGCGGCGTGATGGGCGTCTGCGTGCGATTAAGAGGGCGAGAGCATGGCTACAGAGTGGGGGATGAGACGGGGCGAGGGATGGCTCGCGTGGCATGACGCCCAGGCGCGGTGGTCGCCGGTCCTGCGCGGTCACGGTCGACGGTCAAGGAGGAGAAGGGATGGGCGCTCTGCTGCGACGGGACGAGGCGAGGGCAGAGGAGTGGGCGCCCATGGCCATGACGTGAACACAGCACGGCTACAGGAGGATGGACGCGACGGGGCGACGGGCTGACGCCGAGCGGCGTCACGGCGGCATGTGCGCGCCGCTGGCGCTGGCAGGAGGAAGGGGAAGCGGCTGACAGGCGGGGCCCGCACGTCAGCGAGAGGAGGAGATGCAGGCCGCGCGGGCTGATCAGTTGGGCCGGGACGGTTTCGCGCAGCCCAGCTGCGGTTGGGTTGGAGGAGGGAGAGGGGGAAGTGGACTGGGCCGGAGGGAAATGATTCGGCCCGAGGGGAGTTAGGGAAAAGGAAAGGTTTGATATTTTCCTGGGATTTGAATTTGAATGAATTTCAAATTCAAACAAGAATAAAAATCAAACAGCTAAGCTAAATAAATTCAAATAAAACCAGAATCGCACATGATGAACTTTTTGCAAGATTTTAAAATCAAAACTTTTTGAATTCACGGTGAATTTGCTAGAGATCTTAATCATGCATTTATTTTAATTTGTTGTAAAATTCAAAGGTTCAACTTTTAGTAAATTTTAAATGAAGACAAACACTTGAGCACTATTTTAATATTTGTAAATTTCATATTCTCACTAGGTTTTAATTTGTTTAATGCATTTTGTTTTTTTGAAAATTCTTGGGAAGATAAGAGTTGGACAAAAATTTAAATTTTTAGCGATTTTTATTCCTTTTGAACGCTTTGAAATTTTGGGGTGTTACATATCTGAATCAACTTTTTGATGAAACCATGTATGAATCAACCTGGCTGGGTCGATTTTAGGTAATAATGGAAATAATACATCACAAGCCGACCCCTTTTTTTTTTGTTGAGAAATTACATAGTACAACTCAGACACTCACAACGCACGCACACTCACTCCCTATGAACGCACATACGCAAACCCTACCCCTATGAGCATCTTCGAAGACTGAGCCGGCAAATTCTCCAGATTCCCGAAGTCACCACTGGCGCCTCGCTATCGACGGCTGTAGCGTCTCCGCTTTTCACAGGATCGAGTCGGTAAAGCGCTGATGAACAGACGCAACAGTACATCACATAAAAAGCAAAAATTTGCATATTTAAGTTATTACAAGTCTTAAATGATTTAAAACACGAGAGTAGCACAGCGGAAGTCTCGACTATACCAATTCTACCACTCGACGATACATGGCCGCACATCGAAGCCCGCGATGTGGACCTAGAGGAACTCCACCAAGCAACAGCGGAAGCAAAATCTATACCTGCACAAAAACATAAAGAGCCAAACCCTGAGCAACTAATACTCAGCAAGACTTACCCGTCAATGTGGCTAACTACAGCCGACTCCTAGAATGCAAAAGCTACAAGGGTAGGCTGACTCACTTGCCTACAAGTGCACTAATTACTGGGTCCTTACTTTCAAATTTTAATTTCAAATTAAGTACTTAACCAGTAAAGCAGTGTTCATATATCTAGAACAGGTATATAGACTAGCATCATCATCATCAATCATATCACACTACGAGGTGACTCAGTGAGCAAGGTTGCTCTTGACCGAGAGCGGCGGCATCGATGTACATCCTGCAGGAGAAAACCTGACCACACGCCATACGCGGCAAAGGCCACATACGGCAACCGTTTACGCTACGTACCACCAGAGCTGTACCAGATACTACTCCTCCCGAGGAAGGGCTCTCCCACCGCAGCCCCCGTCCCGGACGGCTGACTGCGCGGGACGCCACCCTACCTCTCCCAAATACCATGATAGAAAGAGTAAAGTATCTACCAGACATCCAAGGCGACGCAGGCTACTAGGTTTACTAGGCCCATAAAAACACTAGCATGTGAGTCAGTACGTTCAAACTTGCTCAACAGGGCCAACAACGGACGGTCCTTAATCGACACAGACGGGGCTACCACCGTGAAGGCCCAGCCTTCTCGCACCATCCTACACAAACAATTCCCCGTCCGGTCTCAACAAATCCTAAATCCAGCTAGTACAATCCAGGAGTCCCTATCATGCGAGTGGGACCTACCACTCGACTTCTACCGTCCGCTAGCCACTAAGCCTAGCAAGTTCTAACGTAACCTAGACCACATCTACAACAATAGGACACAAGGTAGGATATGGAAGGGTAATCCTAATGCAGTTCTAAGGCTTCACATCAATTCCTAATAAACCTAATGCACAATCAATTACTAGCCCCAATCAAGTGAGAAAGTAAACATCCTAAATAGGAAGGCATGCACCGGGGCTTGCCTGGCTCAGGAGCGTAGCTAACTGGGTCAGCGGGGTCAGTATCCTGCTGCGGATGCTCCTTCTGCACTTCCTGGGTCTGCGCCTCCGGCAGCTGGAAGTCGAGCGGCCCCGGAGTCGTCTCTGTCACTACACGTTATGACAAGGGTAAATAATGCATGTTAGATGCAATGATAATATGATGCAATTAAGGAATTGATTTCTTGATAGGACAGTCATTTATACTGTAAGTGCAACAATTAACTTATTAATTACTTTCGTCTGAAGTATTTCCTTCATCGACTTTCATTTAAGTTAGTTACTTAATTTAACTCAAGTTGATTAATTAGAGAAGTGAACTTCGAAATTTAGTTTAGGTCCAGTGTCATTTTTCTGGTGAAGAGTGCCACTGGAAGTAATTTACAGTGAAGTTTCAGGATTTATTGCAAGGTAGATTATAATGATTTAAACAATGCTGGAACAATTTAAATCATAGGAAATTAATTAAGTAAGATATGACAGTGGAAAAATGCTCTGTAGGTGTGTTAACATATACTTTACAAGCATGCCAAGGTTCAAGATTTACGGAGTAACAGAGAATTAATTATGATTTAAACAATGATTTAATATTTGTAATTATACAGAAATTACAGAAAAGATTTACATATATCTGACATTTTATTACGGTGTAACAGTAAACACGGAGTCAGAAAAAAATTGGAACTGCATTTTTTAAAGCTTTCAATTTAAACACGGATGTGTATACAATTTACTATTTATTTTACAAGCTTTCAGCATTTTTTGGTGATTTAAACAAATTCTGGAAATTAGGAAACTCATGGACCAGTGAGTTCAAAGTCACAGGGAGGGCCACACAAGGTGCAGCGCACCAGATCTGGCCTGGGTGAACCAGAGCTCGGGTGAGCTCGTCCATGGACGACGGACCTCGCCGGAGAGCCGCGGCGGCTCGCCGGAACTTGACCAAATGTCCACGAAAAATTATACAAAAATTATGGTTGCGAAGCTTGTCGAGTTTCTCACCCATTGAGGGTGTTGGAAGCGACGGCAATGACCGGAGGATGGCCGGCGGCGAGCATGGCGGGCGAGAAAAGTTCGGCGAGGTCGCCTGTGCGCTACGCCGCATGAAAAATCTTGGAAAAATGGTCAAAAGCTTCACCTTGGAGCGTAGAAGAGCGGCGTGGAGCGTGTAGACGACGGGGAGGCACGGAAGTTGGAGTTCGTCGTGGAGGTGCTCACGTTCTTCAAACAGACGACGGGGAAAAGTCATGCTACGACGACCTAGGCTGAAGATAAGGAGGGGAAAGGGGTCAGAGAGATGCACTAGCTCGACGCGCACCTCGAAGTGAAGGGAATTGAAACTGGTCTCACCGGGGAAGGAGGATTTGACAGCGAAGCGGAGGTGGCCCGGCTGCCGGTCTCGAGGAAGATGACCCTGGTTCGCGCGATTCACGGCGGGGAAAAAGGGTCGACGGCCACTGAGGATTTTGGAGGGGGAACGGCGAAGCTTGGGAGGTGGTTGCTCGGCCGGGGCTCGCGCTGCTGCGGTGGACAGCGAGCTCGAGCTTCTGCTCGGCAATGGCGGCGCTAGGGTTAGGAAGGCTGGGAGCGAGTGGAATGGGCGAGGGAGAGAGCGACGAGGGGTTCTTGACGCTCCGGCGTATGAACGAAAGGCGGAGGAGCGAGGAGCGTGGCTCCGGCGGTCGTCGGAGACGTGGCGACGATGTTCCGACAGCTTCAGTGAGAGGAGTGAGGATGACAGGGGGCCCTCGGGCATCTTTCATTTTCCGACGAATTTTTCAAACTCTGGTTTTCCCCAAAAATTGTCCATGCTATTTAAAATAGCAAACGAGCTCCAAAAATTATGAAACTGGTCCCGTTTGAAAGCTCTTGAACTGCACTTCCATCTGCCCAACATGCACATCTGGAGTCAAAAGGAATTTCAAATGGCAGCTGGTCAAAGTTGGGTACTTTTCAAGCTTTGGTGATTTTATTGGGCAACCAAATTAACTTCAAAAATCCCCATAAATTCTCCAAAATTCTTATTTCAGAAGGGCTATCCACTGGTATTTTTGGTTACTCCAGTTGTTATGCAAAAATTTGAGTTCCTTCAGAAGCTTGGATTTGACCATTGTTTAAATTTTTGAATTTCGAATTTTGAATTTGGCTTCTGTTTGGCTTTTGTTCAGTTCAAGGTGAGTTTTATGCGAATCCAGTGACACGGGGTGTCACAACGGCCACGTCGCCTACCGCTGAAAACACAAATGCCGTTAAATCCTAGAAAATTCGCTCCCACCGGGAGTCGAACCCAGGACCTCAAAGGTGCTACTCGGGTGCCTTAACCACTAGGCCAAGACCCCTTTCACGCCGACCCTGTGTTAAGACCCTGTGAATTGTTAAAGAACTCCACAAAGATGGCCCAGTGGACAAATGCACCTTCGATTAGTAGTAATTTATACCACATTCGAAATAAATTTAGAAAGATGCCGCTGTGCCTAAGATGAAGCTGCAGGAGGACAGATGATCTTAGTTTAAGTAGATATCCTTCAGAGACCTTCATGCACGTCGTACTAGTTAGTTTCCTTCTACGTAATGTTGAGGCTAGTAGTGCATTAGGCGGTGTCTGCTGTATAATCTGTGACGTAACATGCATATGGCAGATTCTCTTACTGTTGAAAGTCATTTTTGTAATTATATATCCTACGGAGCCCCAACAATTAAATTTGAAGGGCAAATTCCGGTTGCTGTCCGAGCATGCAGCCGAAACCCCGGTTGCCGTCACTGACTAGTATGCTCACCAAGAGAGCTTTTTTTACGTACCGCGCATGAGCACCAAGCAACGCAGACGTGCCCACTCCACTCTGGCGTCGTCTTGAGATCGCTGAAATGGATACTCGGTCGCAAGTTACGAATGACAGGACACATTGTTGCGCCTCTGACCGAGGAGGCGGACACTAATGATGATTATATGTGTACAAATGTTAACTTGCTAGCATGCACAGTCCAGATGCCTCCTATGCTTAGGTGCTACATGCTTTGCACACATCGACAAATGCTCGTCATTGATCCTGCTCACAGAGAAGGTAAACGAGAACCACTACTCCATGTAGGAACGTATGCAATACACCCACCTATCTATCGACCCGAATTCTGTAGTTATTTACAAACTACATATATAAATGTGACCCAGCGAATTTACTTGCACTCATTTCCTATATTAACTCGTTCAAGTTACAACCATGCCAACTATTCTGTGTAGGAATTGAACATGTCTCCTGTTCATGTCAATTATCAATCCATAAGATCTAGCTACCGAGCAAGCATAATATTGATTTTTTTTAAAAAAATACCAATGGCTAGAAAATCGACTCATTCCAGTCCTCTGCCAATAAATTCAAGCAACATATAGCGACCTTGTTTTTTCTTTGCACGGTATTGAATTATCAAAAGATAACTACCGAATCCAGCAGGTATATAAAAGTTTAATTATAACAAAATAGAGTTAAATCTCATTGCAGCGTATGTATAGTTGTACTATTAAAGTTCAGAATAGATGCTAGGTAACATCTAATACAGATATAGCCTTTCGTAATGAAAATTCCAATACGACCTTTATGAAGTATATAAGATATACTGTATATCCATAAGAAAAATATTGTATGGACTGTCGAGGTAGACCTCAATCTAATAATTTTCGAAAGAAAGCTTTGACTCGAGACTCCTTATGCAATTTCAGCACGGTGATTTCGCACCGTAGAACGATGCTGTCGCTCTTTGTGCTGGCCATCGCCGACCTCAGCTCCTCCGCCGCGACCACGTCCAAAGCGCCGGCACGCAAATAGCGGCGAATGAAGCAGATCGGTCCATGTGAACAGCTGAACTCCTGGTTCCCGTCGCCGACTAGTATGCTGATCTTGTAAGCCACCGTGACACCCAAAGGGAAGCCCGAGAAGAGGCGGTTCCACCACCGGTCATGCGTGATGACTAGATCGACACAGATGCGGCCCTTGCGTGGGGCGTCGTCGCCGTTGGGGTAGTACAACAGCTGCCACTCGTGGCCGCCGGCACGGAACGGCGCGGACTTGACTCGCCAACGAGGGATGGCCATCTCGTCGAGCTTGGAGTAGCAGTCGATCTTGTGCAGGTGCTGGCCTGTCTCGTGCGCCGCCCGAGTCGTGGAGATGGAAGGCGACTGGAAAGCTCCGGGCGTCGGCGGCTTGGACGTCTCCGGCGCCATGGTCAGGCCTTCAGTGGAGGGAGGAGGCGAGGAGCAGCTGACGAGATCGAATCTAGTTTTCATGGCCGAGTACGTACGATGGCTTATGTAGCGCCGCCGGACGTTTATATCTGCTGATATGGAATTAATTCTTTCTTGGCGTACACGAACATGCCTCTGTATACTCCAGTTGGAGATGGACTCTACTCATGTAAATTTGGCAACGGGACTTTGTGCAAGGAAGACTCTTGCTGGGATTCGTGCAAGGGCTGGACGTGATCGGCTATGTCGAAATCATCCGCGCACAGTCCAACTTGAGGACAACTCAAATGTTCTTCCCGCTTACTGTTGCCGTAGTCACGACAACAGATTCATTGGAGGACTCGGTTCCTCCCTTGGGTGCACCCTCCATTACACAAGAAAACAATCGTCCCCAGCATCCTGATGCCTCACATGCCCATCATACATGTTACTAGTGCACTCTGAACAACCAATCATACTTGGCCCCCTTTCCGGAGCAGCTTATGCAAAGTGCCTCTGCTATTTATGAACGAAAGTAAGAAAAATTCTTTTGTTTTTATTGTTCCGAGATCAGTTACTCAAACCCTACAACACATCTAAGTCAGTGCTCACCTACTTCTGGATATATATATATTTATAGGGAAAATCCATTTTACTCCCGGGTGTAGTTACTCTACACCCGGGAGTAGGAAAAAGGCTTCCTTTATATATATATGTCATACCTGTTGACGGTCCTTACGACCCATTTTTACCGTCAACTTTATGCACCTTTGTGAACCTAACACCATCACCAAGTGTAGACATAGGGTTTATTTCTAACAAATTCCACTAGTCTTGGTGAATTATGAAGTACAGGTGCAATTCATACAAAAACAGGGGAAAACATGCACTAAACGTGGACTTTGCAATCGACGGATTTTCCCCGGACTGAAAACTTAGTCCAAAAGCCCAAAACCACAGAATCAGGCTTCAAGATCAAGCAATGCACGTGGTTTAGGCAAGTACACAGGCCAAGGAAGCAGCCAGAGGAGGACCAGGCCCAGAGGGGCCCAGGCCAGGTCGGCCGACCCCCTCTGGCCAGGTCGGCCGACCTGCCAGGGAGGCCCCACTGGCCCATCTTTTTATGGCGGTTCATCACCGACTTCTGGAGGTCGGTTCCCCCTGCATTAAATGTCACCGACCTCGGGAACCGCCTCAAAGTTGCCGACCTTCCAAGGCTATAAATAAAGGGGCACCCCTCCCTCTCAACACACACCACAAGACGCAAGACTCTCCAATAGAGCTCCACTCCAATCCTTAGGCTGAGAGCCTTTTGTACACTAGTAGAATAGGAGAGAGGGCAAGGGAGAGAAAGGAATACTCCTTCCATTTTGGTGAAGCCTTAGTTCCTATTCTTTTATCTTGGCGTGTAAACACTCTTTGTGATTTATACGTGGTGATTATTTATCTAGCGAGCATTATTACTTTTCTAGGCGTAATTCCTGTTATACTTGTTTACGGGATCATCGCTCCGCAAGGGGTGCTCTAGCCTTCTAAATTCAGCTTTGGGCCGAGGTTAGAGTAGTAATCAACGGCATAGACGTGGTGTCTAGGCTAGAGGTTACCTTTGTTTGCTGTGTGCTCCACGGTTTGTAGAGGTAGGCGGCAGGAAGTGACAGCCCTGTCCGTCCAAAGGAACCCTCCACGTTCGGGTACATAGTAGAGCTACAGGTCGGAGTGGCTTGGCAGACCAGGCCTAAGCCGGCGCCCGAAGTAGACAAGTAGAGCTTGAGTTCGTCTATCCTCTAGGATAACTAGATATAATCACCCTCTCGATCCTAGGCTGCTAGTTGTCTTGGTTGTCCTTGGGTAAAACTTGCCCTGCGGTAGAATAACTCCGTTCCTTGGGGAAAACAAATACGATACCTTGGAATACTCCCGGGTGAAGTGCTACAACGGTATTCCGTACGCTTGCGGATTTATCTGTGACGTAAGAAATACCAACAAGCATTTCTGGCGCCGTTGCCGGGGAACGGTTGATATCTCTATTGCAAATTAAGTTTGCCCTCGTAATCTATCTTACTTACCGTTCTGTTTTTATTTCCCTTAATTTCAAAAACTCACAAAAACATTTCATGGAGTCACAACCCACCATCCAATCATTCTCTACTCCACGGGGCGAGCTCTTAGAGCCACCATCATCATCACAACCCATTTCTTCATCTGGCTATGAGTTTTCCCCCGATTACATTTCAATGATAAGAGGTTTATCCTTTTCGGGTTTTAAACATGAAAATCCTTATGAACACTTGCGAGAGTTTGAGCATTTGTGTTCATGCCGATCGATCCATGGCATGACACAAGAAACGTTGAAGTGGAAATTGTTTCCCTTCTCTCTCAATGAGAGGGCGAAGCAATGGCACACTTACACCGCTAAGAGAGTGAACGGTGATTGGAAAGAATTGCGAGACAAATTTTGTCTAGCGTTCTTCCCCGTATCCCGTATCACTTCTCTACGAGCGGAAATAATTAACTTTCGGCAAGAAAAAGAGGAAACCTTGAGTGCATCATGGATTCGGTTCTGTTCATTAACAGACTCCGGACCTGAATTGTTGATCCCCGAACCCGTTTTATTACAACATTTTTATTCGGGATTGAGCAGCGATACCGCACTTTATCTTGACACGGCCGCTGGTGGATCTTTTACTCATAAGACCATAGCGGAAGCACACGAACTTTTGGATCGCATTGTGGAAAACACTCCTTTTTCCGCTGATTTACTAGTTGAGCCGGAGTCAAAAGATGAGGAACTCGTTGTGCAAGAAACACAACAATTGGTGCCTACAATGGTAGACCCAACAATCGAGTCCCTATCTAACACAAAAACAATGATAGAGGATGATGAACCTCTTGAGTTCCCGTTTGAGTTCGAGGAAGAAATTTTTGAAAATTTTGGAGACTCCTCGAACTACTCTTGTCAAAAGAGGCCGAAACTCACTGCACCAACCCCCAAACCTTTAGAAAAAGATTTTCTTTTGAAAACCATTCGGGAGTTGACATCAATCATAAGCGATGAATGGTTGAGAGAAAATGAGTTTTCTTCCGATACTATTCGTTTTGAAGATCCTACCTCAACCATTCAAAGCTCAATTCGGGGATCAAAGGTAGATGTTCTCTATAATCCTTTAGTGGGTGCCAACATCATGTCCGAATCTTTTGCTTTAACCATGTTTGGGAACGAAGTTTGGGCACCCACTAGCAAACTCCTTAGAACCTCTCCGGGGCACTTCTTTGAGGGTTTGGGGATCGTTAGAGACGTCTGCATTAAGCACGATGATGCCGAAGTATCGCTGGATTTTCACGTCTTCGAGGTTTTGGATTTTGATGTTCTTGTAGGCCATCCCATAGAAAAGCTTTTCTTAAAAATATCGCCTTCTGGAACCCTTGACTTCACCCTCGGCACAGAACCTTTTTCTTTCTCTATCGTTCATATGCTAAATACTTTTGCCGAGGAGTCCCCCGAAGTAGACGATTGCATAGAGGAAGTTATGGCAGTTTTTCTTCATGAAACCACCGAATCATCCTTGGAAGAAGATGCTCTCAATTTTGTTTTAGAAGAAGACGGTTCGGAAGAAACCTTTGAGCTGCCCGAAACCTTAGCCTCGCCGCCACCGCCCATAGAGCTTAAAGCACTCCCACCGGGCTTACGCTACGCTTTTCTACACGGAAACCCCGAAACGCCTGTCATCATAAGTGACAAGCTCTCGGAGGAAGAAACCGCTAAACTCTTAGCCGTATTAGAGAAACGTCGCTCCGTTCTTGGCTACTCGCTAGGAGACCTCAAGGGAATCAGCCCTGCTCTTTGCACCCATCGCATTCCCATAGATCCCGATAGCACACCTTCTAGGGAACCTCAACGGAGGTTGAACAATGCAATGAGGGAAGTCGTTAAGAAAGAGGTCTTGAAACTTTTGCATGCTGGTATTATCTATCCTGTTCCACACAGCGAGTGGGTGAGCCCAGTGCAGGTTGTGCCCAAGAAGGGAGGAATGACGGTCGTTCATAACGACAAGGACGAATTGATCCCTCAACGAACCGTCACGGGGTGGAGAATGTGCATTGATTACCGAAAACTTAACAAGGCTACAAAGAAAGATCATTTTCCACTGCCCTTCATCGATGAGATGTTGGAACGGCTGGCAAATCATTCTTTCTTTTGTTTCCTTGATGGGTATTCGGGATATCATCAAATTCCCATCCATCCCGATGATCAGAGTAAGACGACTTTCACATGCCCTTACGGAACTTATGCTTATCGTCGAATGTCTTTTGGGCTATGTAATGCGCCTGCTTCTTTTCAACGATGCATGATGTCTATCTTTTCTGACATGATCGAAGAGATTATGGAGGTTTTTATGGATGATTTCTCTGTCTATGGGAAAACCTTCGATCATTGTTTAGAAAATTTAGACAAAGTCTTGCAACGTTGTCAAGAAAAGGACTTAGTGCTCAATTGGGAGAAATGCCACTTTATGGTTAGAGAAGGCATAGTCCTTGGGCACTTGATTTCTGAAAGAGGGATAGAGGTGGACAAGGCGAAATTAGAAGTTATAGAAAAGCTTCCACCTCCCGTTAATATTAAGGGTGTTCGCAGTTTTCTTGGACATGCGGGGTTCTATCGCCGTTTTATCAAAGATTTCTTTCAAATTGCTAGACCCCTTACAAATTTGCTTGCAAAAGATGCACCCTTTAATTTCACTGATGAACGCATGAATGCTTTCAATACTCTCAAAAATGCACTCATCTCCGCTCCAATCATCCAACCCCCTGATTGGACGCTTCCGTTTGAAATTATGTGTGATGCTAGCGATTTTGCTGTGGGGGCTGTTCTTGGTCAAACTAGAGATAAGAAGCATCATGCAATTTCTTATGCTAGCAAAACTCTGTCTGGAGCTCAGTTGAATTATACTACCACTGAAAAAGAGCTCTTTGCTGTTGTTTTTGCTTTTGATAAGTTTAGATCTTACTTAGCTGGAGCAAAAGTTATCGTTTACACCGATCATGCTGCTTTGAAATTTTTGCTCTCTAAGAAAGATGCTAAACCCCGTTTGATAAGATGGATTCTTCTGCTCCAAGACTTTGATTTAGAAATTCGTGATAAGAAAGGAGTAGAAAATTCTGTAGCGGATCATTTGTCGCGCATGCAATTCACTAACCCACAGGAATTACCCATCAATGACTTCTTGCGCGACGACATGCTACTCCACGTCAAGGACTCACATCCGTGGTACGCCGACATTGTGAACTTCATAGTGACGGGGTACGTACCACCGGGAGAAAACAAGAAACGACTCATCTATGAGAGTCGTCGTCACCTTTGGAGTGAGCCCTTCCTTTACCGTGTCTGCGCCGATGGACTGCTCAGAAGATGTGTGCCGACACCCGAGAGCGCACAAATCATCGAGAAATGTCATGCAGCTCCATACGGGGGACACCATGGAGTGTTTCGTACTCAGGCCAAGATATGGCAAAGTGGTTTCTTTTGGCCGACAATGTACGAAGACACAAAAGAATTCGTCAGACGATGCCCACAATGTCAAAGATTTGGAGACATCACGGCAAGGGATGCAATGCCCCTCAACTTCAATTTACAAGTCGAACTCTTCGACGTATGGGGCATCGACTTCATGGGGCCATTCCCCAAGTCGCAAGATTGTGAATACATCTTGGTGGCAGTCGACTACGTGTCCAAATGGGTAGAGGCAATGCCGTGCCGAGCTGCCGACTCCAAGCACGCTCGCCGGATGTTTCACGAGATTATCTTCCCAAGATTTGGAACACCGAGACTAGTGATAAGCGACGGAGGGTCTCATTTCATTGATAAGACCTTCCGAAGCTTCCTTAGAGAACTTGGAGCACGACACAACATAGCCACTCCATACCATCCTCAAACAAGTGGGCAGGCCGAGACTTCAAACAAGCAAATCAAACAGATCCTGCAAAAGACCGTGTTAGAAATGGGGAAGTCATGGAAAAGCAAGCTACCCGATGCACTATGGGCATACCGGACAGCATACAAGACACCCATAGGCATGTCACCATACCAACTCGTATATGGAAAAACATGCCATTTACCCATCGAGTTGGAACATCGAGCATATTGGGCCATTAGAAAATGGAATATGGACCTTCGAGGTGCCGGATGGAAGAGAAAAATGGAGATAGCTGAGTTGGAAGAATGGAGAGACAAAGCTTACCACAACTCAGCCATTTATAAGGAGAGGACTAAACGGTGGCACGAAAAAAGAATAAGAGTAAAAGAATTCAAAGTTGGAGACAAAGTCTTGCTATTCAACTCACGGGTGAAACTATTTGGGCACGGAAAATTGAGAAGCAAATGGGACGGGCCATACACGGTTATTGAAACTTCGCCACACGGAGCAATCACACTCCAAGACGACGAAGGTAAAGTATTCAAGGTAAATGGCCAGCGTCTAAAAATTTATTTTGAACCCGATACGAATAAAGAGTTTGATGTCATGCACTTGATTAATTTAGAATCTTTATCATGATATCCTCTGATTTGTTTTATCACCCGTAGTAGCACTTTCCTTAAAATAAATATAGCAAGAAAATTCAATCAAATTAGTGCTCCCCGGGCTTCCATACCGGTAGAGCAATTTTGTGTTTCCAAAATATCTTTGTCTATTTTGAAGGGAACAGGCAAAAAGGCAAGTGTGGGGGGAGATACATCGCGAAAACAGAAACAAACACGAGCAAATCACTCAGAACCATCACGGGAAGGACAACACCAACAATTGTGCAAAATTTGGACACCAGCAGGGACCACACCAGGTCGGCCGACCCCCCTGGACCAGGTCGGTGTTGGCATCTCTTACGGTCACGCGGGAAACACGCGACCGTGGGGAGACGCCGGGGGTTATGGAATTGTTCACTTGCACTATTTAACCAAATAATCCACAACTAGTAACAAGTACTAGATATGAATTATGAGGTTTGTCATGTAAAATAGAATATCCGCAAGCGGACGGATAACCCGTTGTAGCATTTCACCCGAGAGTATTCCAGGGTATCGTATTTATATTTTCCCAAAGGAAGACATGGTTGACAAGAGTACTTATGTTCATGGTGTTACAAACGATAGGTGATATAACCACATTCCAATGCAGGGGTAAGGTTTAATAATAATAAGGATAGTGTGACACACACGAAGGCATTCCACTCTCTCTAAAAAAAGGCGAGAGACTGAAGCGTCTCCGCTTTTCGCAGGATCGAGTCGGTCAAGCGCTGATGAACAGACGCAACAGTACAGCATATAAAAAGCACAAATTAAGTCTTTAAGTAGTTACATTAATCCATTTAAAACACAGAGTCGCACAGCGGAAAATAACGATACAAGTCTAGAAATAAAGGTACAAGCGCACGCGCTCACGATACACAAGAACCCGCATCCAAAGCCATGAAGATGCGGACTCGAGAGGAGATCACTCCTCAGTCTCCCAGTGGGCTGTCCAACCATAGGGAAGCTGGCCATCCCACTGTCCACCTCCACCCGTAGAGTCGGGGATAAAGGTGCTACCTGCAATAAAATCATAAAGAGCCAAACCCTGAGCAACTAATACTCAGCAAGACTTACCCGTCAAAAGGCTAACTACAGCCGACTCCTAACATGCAAGGCTACAAAAGGGGTGGCTGACGCGATTGCATAAAAGCGCACTAATTACTTGGTCCTTACTTTCAAGTTTTAATTACAATTAAGTACTTAACCAAATAAGCAGTGTTCATATATCTAGAACAGGTATAGTAACAATACATCAACGGTGACATTATATATATAGCAACGTAAGTGACAACAATATAATAGACTAGCATCATCATCTCATCAATCATGTCACACTACGAGGTGACTCAGTGAGCAAGGTTGCTCTTGACCGAGAGCGGCGGCATCGATGTACATCCTGCAGGAGAAAACCTGACCATACGCCACACACGCGTAGAGTCGCATGTGGCAACTATTCGCGAAGGTCCCCCTAGAGCTGGCTGGGTCTCACACCTCCCGAGAAAGGCCTTCCCGCACGGTCCCCGTCCCAGACGTACGCCCCGATTGGGAAGCATCCCTTCTCTCCCGAATACCATGATAGAAAGTGCAAGTATCCGCAAGACACCAGGGCAACCTAAGCTACTAAGTTTACTAGGCCCATAAAAACACTAGCATATGATCAGTACGTTCGAACTTGCTCAACAGGGCCAACAACGGACGGTCCTTAACCGACACAGACGGGGCTACCACCGTGAAGGCCCAGCCTTCTCGCACCATCCTACACAAACAAATCCCCGTCCGGTCTCAACAAATCCTAAATCCAGCTAGTACAATCCAGGGTGAACCTACCTCGCGAGTGGGACCTACCACTCGACTTCTACCGTCCGCTAGCCACTAAGCCTAGCAAGTTCTAACGTAACCTAGACCACATCTACAAAAATAGGACACAAGGTAGGATATGGAAGGTAACCCTAATGCATTTCTAAGGTTTCACATCAACTCCTAATAGACCTAATGCACAAACATTGACTAGCCCCAATCAAGTGCAAAAATAAAAATCCTAAATAGGAAGGCATGCACCGGGGCTTGCCTGGCTCAGGAGCGTAGCTAACAGGGTCAGCGGGGTCAGTGTCCTGCTGCGGCTGCTCCTCCTGCACCTCCTGGGTCTGCTCCTCCGGCAGCTGGAAGTCCAGTGGCTCCGGAGTCGTCTCTGTCACTACACGTTATGACAAGGAAAATAATGCAAAGTTAGATGCAAGAATATGATGCAATTAATGATTTAATTACTTGATAGGACAGTCATTTACACTGTAAGTGCAAATGATTAACTTTGTTAATTAATTTCGTCTGGAGTATTTCCTTCATTAACTTTTAATTAAGTTTACCATTAATCAACTTTCTAAGTTAAATGAATAATGTGATTTCGAAAGTTGATTTATGTCCAGTGGCATTTTTTTGGTGAAGAGTGCTACTGGAAGTAATTTATGGTGAAGTTTCATGATTTATTGCAGAGTAGATTATTTATAATAATTTATACAGTGCAGAACATGATTTAAATCATAAGAAAATAATTAGGCAACATGTGACAGTGGAAAAATGCTCTGTAGGTGTGTTATTAGATTCTTAACAGGCATGCAAGAGTTCAGGATTTATTGGGCAACAGAGAATTTTTAAGGAATTAAACAAGATCTGGACAGATGTATTTTTCAGGAAATACATAACATGAAAAGGTGTGATTTCTCATTTTTATTGGATAGATCATGTCACAAGGAGTCCAACGAAATTAGTTTCACATTTTTCTGAGATGTATTCAAATTATTATGCATTTTACAAGTTTAGCACAATTTCTGGTGATTTATTTAAATCGAAAAGGATTTAAAAACTTGGTGGCCAATCAGATCCGAGCCACACCGATGGGCACACAGATCTGGCCGCACCAGATCTGGGCTGGCCGCACCAGATCCAGCCACTGGCGTGCGAGAACGCACGCGGGGCCACGGAGTTAGCCACACGGGATCCCGTGTAGCCACACGAGATCCACGCCCTGTGGTCTCCAGTGCGCAGGCCGGAACCGTCGCCGGAGAGCGGCGGCGCTACTCGCCGGAGTAAGCTCCGGTGAGCGCATCGGCCAGGGAAGGGCACGAGCGGGGGCAGAGCGAGACAGGGATCTCACCTCGACGACAAGGAGCAAGCGGGGATGGCCGGAGTAGCGTCGGCGACGAGAGGCGGCGGCTGGCGGAAGTGCGGCGATGTCGCGGGCTCGCTACGGTCGACGAGGAGCTGCAGCTGCTGGCTCGCGAGCTTCACGGACTCGCCAGGATCTTCGGCGTCCAACAACGCGACGTGGAGAAGGCCGGGAAGATGGTCGTCGTCGGGGAGCCTCCTGCGGCGGTGAAAACCGGCGATGGGGAGAACTCGAAATCCGGCGATGCGGCTGCGAGAGAGGGAGAAATGTGAGGTTCCAGCGGCGCGCAACACTGAGGTGCACCACGGGATGCGATGAATCGACGCGAAACTAACCGAGGAAGGAGATACGGATGGTGGCGCGCGCTCTAGCCCATGGCCGGTCTTGAAGAAGACGGCTCGATTCGCGGGCTCGCAGCGCGGGGAGACGAAGATGAGCTCGGCACTAGCCCCCAGGCCACATGGCGAAGCTCGGAGGGGAGTGATTCAGCTGGAGCTGACGCGACGGCGATGGGGCGAGCTCGAGTTCGACGGCGGCAATGGCGAGCTAGGGTTCGGAGGCCGGGGAAGCGACGGAGGAGAGCGAGCACGAGTGGGAGTGTTTCGGACAAGGGAGGGGAACGTCTCTTTGACGCCGTTGCCCGGTCGGAAGCGGGCCAGGGCGCCGCGCGGCGGAGCCGTACGTCGACGGCGACGTGGCGTCGTTCTTCCGCGTGCGCGCAGAGAGATAGAGGAGGCTGACGAGTGGGCCCTGTCGGAATCTTTCTTTTTCCCGGAATTATTCAAACTGAATTTTCCCCAATCTTTGGCGCTCAATTTGAACTAGCAAATGAACTCCAAAAATTGCAAAACTAGTTGCATTCGAAAGATCATGAAATTCTCTTTCCAGTGACATAACATGCACATCTCAATTCGAAATAGAATTCAAATGGCAGCTAGTCAAAGTTGGACATTTTTGGAACTTTGGGGATTTATTTGAGCATCGAAATGAATTTCAAAAATCACCAAAAATTCTCCAAAATTCTTATTTCACAAGAGCTACTCACTGGTATTTTTGGTTGCTCAAGTTGTTATGGAAAATTTTGAGTTGCTTCACAAGCATGCGTTTGGCCATTATTTGGAATTTGAATTTCGAATTTGAAATTTCTGTTTCTGTTTGTCTTTTGTTCCGTGCAATGTGAGTGCTATGTGCTCTCAGTGACACGGGGTGTCACAGAGACAATCCTAAGCAATGCTAAGTTAGACTAGCGAGCTACTACTCCAAAGGTACAACATTCATATAGCGTGCACAACCTCTACCTATCATCTAGCATCATGCAAGCACAAGCAAGCGTCTAATGCCTAGGCAACATCGGGAGATCCGGCATACGCAAGGTCTGCCTCGCGACTCCGGCCTATTTACGTACTCCTATGCCGTGCCCGAACGTGGAGGGTTCCTTTGGATGGACAGGGCTGTCACTTCCTGCCACCTACCTCTACAAACCGTGGGACACGCACATACCCAAGGGTGGATAGACTACCCCGGCACCATGCCGGCGTTACTAACCACGACTCTAGATCCCTCGAGGCACCCCCAACCCTTCGGATCGACGGGGTGATAAATCTAGAGCACCTTTGCAGGACAATGAGCCCGATGCCTAAACATGAGAACATCTGGCCTAACTAGCATAAACTAGATAAAAGGAATCAAAGCTAGCACTAAGTCATGCATAAGCGTTCGTCGCTCAAGAACGAGCGACGAACGATGAACGATTAAGCAAGTTCAAGAATAATCGATGATCGAGTATGAACGAACGAAGAACGAATGATGAACGAGCATGAACGAACAACGAACGATCATACAAGATCATGATAGAACTAGCAAGCTCATAACAACTATCTGAATACTTGTATTCCATAGATTAAATAACAAGTCTTACAAAGAGAGAGGAAGGATACAAGAGCGCTACCCAATTCTCCACAAGACTTTGGGAGCAATAGGGCAGCCCACTACTCAGCCTAGCACTACCTAGAATTGCCTCTAACTCTAGTGTGAGGAGGAGGGAATGATCCTTGTGTATTGTGTGTCTTGGAAGGAGGGGGGGTACCCCTCCTTATATAGTCCTTGAAGGTCGGCAACTTTGAGGCGGTTCCCGAGGTCGGTGGCATTTAATGCAGGGGGAACCGACCTCCAGAGGTCGGTTACAAACCGCCAGAGAAAGATGGGCTCAGGGGGCCACCCTGCCAGGTCGGCCGACCTGGCCAGGGGGGGTCGGCCGACCTGTGCCTGGCCCCTGCTGGGCTGGGCTTTGGCAGGTGGCTCCCCCTCTGGGTCCACTTCTCTGGTCCAGGTGCATTTGGCCTTAGTTGTGTTGGACTTTGACGAGATTTGGCCTTTTGTCTTGGAATTGTATTCCCGCGGCGAACGTTGTTGTGTAGAAGTGTTGATTCGTCGCCTTGGGGCATGAGTTCACCTGGATTTCTCCCTTATTCCACCTGCACACTGAAATCTAGAGGTACATGTGGAACTAGGTTATTCTTAAATAAAGTGCATGTAAAGAGTGTCCAATCCTTCTTGTTTATTGAGCTAGTTGACGGTCGAAATTGGTCCGTAACGACCGTCAACAACTCCCCCATGCTTACCCTTTGCTCGTCCCGAGCAAGAAGTAGGACTTTAGGTTGTTGATCAGGAGTTGCTACAATGCCTACTTCTCAAAGGTACCAAGTGTATAACAAAGATACTCATCCTTGAGTTGAATAAGTTGGCCAAGGTAACTCACCCTTCCCTTAGTCCTTATGGGGCTTTTGCTTTATATTTCACCTTGGGCGGTTGAGAGAGAGAACGGTGTACGAGCATTTGTTTTCTCATTCCTTGTCTTGCTTTTATTCTCCGAAGGTTTTCAAAAAGATTTTCAAAAACAAAACCAAGTTCCTCAAGTGATACTCTCGAGTCGCTCAAGTGGTGTTTTTATCCCTTACCAGGTCATGTGTGCTGCCTCATCCTACATCTAATAGGCTTTTTGTGGAGCTCAAGGTAGGATATGGAGAGAGGCATACTTGCATTCATATTTTGCAAAACCAAAAGGGTGGATCCACGGAGATAGCAAGCCATACAATCAAAGATCAAGATGTGCAAGTGTGGATGGTGGTGATGCATGCGACAACTCCTCTTTTTGTTCACCTCTTTTTATTTTTTTATATTTTGGGGCATGGCTATCTTTTCTTCTTTCTTTTTCCATGCTCAAAATGAGAGCAGATAAATTTTCTTTTTCTTTTCATGCTCATCTTCTGTGAGCTTTATTTTCTTTCTTTCTTTTGCATAGCCATGCCTAATTTTGATATTTCAAGAGAGGTGATATATTGCGAGGAGTGTCTTTATTTTGGTGGATGGCATGATATGTTGCTAACTTCCGGTGTAGAAGTTTAGCATATGAGGTGGAATGTGTACGTGATCTTGATCATGAGAGTATGGAAAGCATCTCACTAGGGTCACACAATTTTGATAAAGCTCAATGAAATGACAAGCAGCATATGTAAGGTTTTTCATTAAGTACTACATATGGCTTTGGTAGGGATTTATCATCACTGAGGAACTTATAAATTTTTGTGATTTTCGAAAAAAAGCTCCGGAGTTTTCAAGCTTAATTTGGAACAAGATTGCATCAGCTCTTTTTACCATATCATCTCTCACAACAACTTAGGTTCAGTGCAAGCGTATGCTACCCACAAGTTTCAGGTTCTAAGCAAGTATTTTTCAGCCAACAAACTCAAAACTTGGAGAGTACTAAGTTATAAACTAGGCACAAGAGAGAAATACGGCAAAGCAACTATTCATCATCTCAACATAGAAGGGAAAGAAACATTTTTACAGCACATAAAAAGAAACTATACTAATTATTTTTGTTCTTTTTAGTTTTGTTATTTTTATTTTGTTTTTCATATGAGAAGCAAGAACAAGCAAAAACGAAAGGAAAAGGATACAAGTTGCGGTACATGATACCTTAGCGGGGGGCATGGTGTCTCCCCCCCAAGCTTGTTCTTGCTCATGGGTTTGGTGGATTGAACCCCATGTGGCGAAAGTAAGCCGAAAGATCGGCTTGTCCCCGCTCCGTCATGTTGGTGAGGTTGGTGAGCTGGGTGTCGGTGCGTTCTTGCCACTGATGGGTTTGTAGGATGTGTTGATTCAGCGCGTATTGAGTGTCTTCCGCCGTGGTCTCGAGCCTTCCCATCTGCTCAGAGAGGTTGTTCATTGCTTGCTCAAGGTGGAAACCTTGAGTCGCACCAGAGTCGGAGGAGTGCTCCTTCCATTGTTGTTGCGGAGTGAACATCCTTGGGTCATGTCCCGAGGTTTGCCACGCCGAGCCCCCGGCCATGTGTGGTTGCGGGGCTGAGTATGCACCGGGAAAATACCCGGTGTGACCATACCCCGGGCCGCCATGAGCCATGGGCTGCGGTGTGGGTGCCTCGGAACTTGATGGCTGCTCCGACCTGCGCGTCCTCCTGCGAGAAGAAATACTCCTGCGCGCACTCTCCATTTCTTGGAGCTCAATGGTTAGATTTTTGCAAGTATACAAGCGAAGATCCGGGTTAGGTAACCGGAACTCGTTTGTATACCCGACAAAATAAAATATAAGGGAATCATTTGGACCACGCTTAAGTGTACGATCGCGAATAAGATAATCTTTGTTTATGAGCATGCGAGGAGTATCAATAAATTCAACATTAGCATCATGCAAAGCACCTACTCCTGCAGCGATACGTGTAATCAACGAAGTGCACTCGATAGGTCCTATCATCCCAAAATTATCTAGCCATTGGTGAATCATGTATTGCACAGGAGAAATCTTAATTTTCTCAACCATAGCATAAAGAATTTTCATTTCATCCTCGCGCACAACTCTAATATCACTCCTAGGAAAAAGAGTGATGCCAATCCACATGTGCAAAAAGCGCAAAGTAGGGTGATGGATGTGATTAGTTCTAGGCTGCACACAAGTTGAAAAACCCGTAATCCTTTCCCAAAATGCAAGCTTTGAAAAATCAGGAAGGGCATTATCAATATCAACATTGCAGCGAGTATTAAAGCCGAGTATCATGCTAAGGTCCTTCCATTTCAAACGGTACTCTTCCCGGAAAAACCGAAAAGTAATACCTTCATCTACTACTCGTAGGGTGCATAAAAACTGAAGTGTAAGCAAGCGGGAACCCGGCTCATGTACACTAGCAAAATCTTTCCACCCTATAGCTTTGAATACTCGAGAAAATTCAGCATCCATACCTGTTTGTTGCAGCAGCTCCGTGTCAAATGCTCGCGTAGGAGCAAAGATACGGTTTTGAAGAAGTGCGTAGGCGTTTGTCTCTTGCTCGCCCACCAAGTCGGTGTCGGTGTCGGCGAGGAGATGATGCTCGTTGTTGCCTTCTTCTTCGGCTGCATGTGGTGGACTTGGCGGTGGTTCGACCACGGGGCGCGCGCGCGTGCTTCGGCGTGAAGAGCTTGGACTTGAGCTTGAGCTTAGGGACTTCTTCAGCGATCTGTACAGCCGCTTCGCTCCCGACATGGCTGCAGCGAGGAGAGCAAGAACACAAGAACAAAAACTCCGAACGGGTTATGTTAGGGAAAAATGAATCGGCGAAACCGTCGGTTGTTCTTGTGAGCAAGAAAATCGCAACTCGAAAAAAACAAACAAAAACAAATCAAAGCACAAACTGAAAGAACAGAGGGAGAGGAGTTTTTTTATGCAGAATTTTGAGGCAAGCACAAAGTGAGAGCAAAGGAGAACCTTGTGAGCAAGAGAGTGAAGTGAATGAGGAATGAAATGAGTGTGTGTGAGGGGGAGAGAGCCTCTGGCCGGCCACTCCAACTTATAGCACGAAATGTAGCCGTTTTTGAACGTTGGAGGGGACAAGTGACCGTTGGGAAAAAGAGGGGGGGCAGCAGTGGCTGCCACAGGTCGGCCGACCTGCAAAATGGGGGTCGGCCGACCCCCTGTGGGGCCCACCTGCTCCCCCTCTTGGCCCATGGCCTCCAACGGTCATATGGTTTATGACCTTGGCTGCTATGTCCAGTAAATCCTCGGAAATATTGCTCAGAAAGATTTCCAAATAAAATCATGCCTCGAAATTCAAATGGTTTTCGGAAAAATTGAAACTAGAAGAGAAAATGTTGGAAAATTCCAACATGTGGGAAATTTATTGTAGTGGTACAGAGGTACTCCAAAACCTTGCACAAAAGAGTGAAAAAGTTTTGAAGAACCAAATATTTTTGGAGATTATTTTTTTGTATGCATGGCGAGATGAAAATTCAAATATGCTGGCGGAAAAAATTCAAACGATTGAAATAAGAATTTCTTGTGGTGAAATAAAATATGCAAGGTGATTTTAAAGTTTTTAAATGCAAGTGGTGGGTTTGAAAAAGAAAAATCAAAAAGGAATCAAAAGAAATGATAATGCCGATTATCCTGTCGGCCAGGGCTTCGCCGTTTTAAGTCCGGCGAGCAAGGACTTCTCCATGCGTTTCATTCTTGAGGTGCCGGTCCCGTCCTTGGAGAAGAGGATAAAGATGGCTGCACCTTCTTTACTTGCCACATTTGTTTGATCTTGGGTTGTGTTGGTGGCTTCTCAATTTGAGGGGTCGATTTCTTGACCCATAACCCCGGCCTTGTTGTTGCGGGCTTCTTGGGTTGGTACCATGCCGGGTTCTCACGTTTGTCAATTTGCTTCCAAAGTGCAATGAGACTATCCGTCTCTCTCGGGGTCACTTCAACTTCTTTGATGTTTGAGGGGTTTGGCCCATACTTGATCTTGATCATCGAGCATTGTTCTTTTCGGGGTTGAAACTCGAACTTTTCCTCCTTCCCATTGATGTAGAAACGGATTTCTCCGGCCCCAACATCAATTTGAGCCTTCGCGGTGCTAAGGAAGGGACGTCCCAAGATGAGGGGCGTCTCTTTATCAATGTCCATTTCCAGCACCACGAAGTCCACCGGAATGAAGTTACCACGGATTTTCACCGGAATGTCTTCGGCTATTCCCGCGGGGTAGCGGACTGATGAGTCCGCTAGTTGTAGCCTCATTGGTGTAGGAGTTAACTCCGTGTAGCTCAATCGATCGAAGACTTCTTTGGGCATAACGCTGACGCTTGCCCCAAGATCGCATAAGGCGTGTTCGAAGTGATGTGCCCCAATGGAGCATGATATGGTGGGACAACCAGGGTCCTTCTTCTTTTCTGGAAGCCGATTGAGTATAGCCGCGCTACACTCTTCGGTGAGCTTGACCATCTCTGTCTTGGGCAGTGGTCGCTTGTTATTGAGGATGTCTTTGAGGTAACGTGCATATGTGGGTACTTGTACCATGTCCATCAAAGGCACGTTGACATGAATCTTTTGGATGACTTCCACAAAACGATCAAATTGTTCATCCACCTTCGGCTTCTTATTTCTGTGTGGGAATGGCATAAAACTAGTGTCTTGGAACTCTAGTGCCTCTTTCCCAGTGGTTGCCTTTGGTTCATCATTCTTTTTCTGGATGGTAGAAGGGTCTTCTTCTTCTTTTTCAACCCTGTCCTTGTTACCTGCATGGTTAGGATATGGCGGGTCTCGAGTGGATTTTCCTCCCCTCGTGGTAACCGCATTAACATTTTCTAAAGAAGACTCGGGTTGCCCCGGGATCTTCCCAGAATTAGAGGTAGGAACAAGAGCAGCAAGCTGAGCAAGTTGGGTTTCTATCATTTTGTTAAAACTCAGCTGATTTTTTAAAGCGGAAGAAAAACCTTCTAGCTGTGAATTTATATTTTCTAAAACTTTATCGTTGGCAGCAAGCTTTTTGTTGATTGATTCATTAATTTTAGCTTGGCCAAGAACCAAATCTTTCAAAGAGGGCTGATTATTGTAAAAACCAGGAAAATTGTTACCTCTATTTTGATTTTGATTATATCCTTGACCTCCGTTTGGACGATACCCGTTGTTGTTGTTTATGTAGAACGCATCTTCTTGGGTGTGGGGGCAATTCTTCCCCATATGGCCCGTATCCCCGCATTCCTCACACGTCATGTATGAGTCCAATGCACGAACACTACCGCTTGAAGTGTGTTCATCCAAACGCTTCATGAGAAGGTCAAGTTTGGCGGACAACATGTCCACTTCCTTGACAGGGTGGATGCCTTTTGAGCGTGATTGGAGTCGATCATCGCTCCACCCTTGATTGGAGACCATCTTCTCTATAAGATCTTTTGCTTGATTAACGGTTTTGGAGAAGAAGGCTCCTCCAGCAGCGGCATCCATATGTCCATGGGCTGTTGGTGTTAACCCGTTGTAAAAGTGTTGAAGAATGAGCCATTCTTCCATCCCATGGTGTGGGCAGGCTGATGTGTATTCTTGGAGCCTTTCCCATGCCTCGGGTATGGATTCATTTGTTGCTTGCTGGAAGCTTGCAATTCTTCCACGAAGGGCATTGGTTTTGCCCATCGGGAAGAACTTAGCGAGGAACGCCGTAGAACATTTGTCCCAAGTGTCAATATTGGCGCGGTTTGCATAGAACCATTGTTTCGCTTTCCCAAGGAGGGAGAGCGGAAACAAACGGAGCTTGATAGCATCTTGATTGCCTTCTCCCGTGCCTGACGTGTTGCATATCTCTAGGAACTGTTGGAGATGAGAGTTGGCGTCCTCGGAAGCCTTCCCACAAAAGGGTATGGCTTGCACCATCGTGATGAGGCTGGACCTTATGTTAAGTCCGGCGTCACCAACGTCGACGTTGGGTCCAATGGGCACATTGGCGACGGTGGGCGCGGAGTATTCACGAAGGGTCTTTTCAGCCATGACGTTTGACGTAGATGGTGCGGAAGATGCGGGTTCGATTGTCGAGAGTACTCGAGGGGAGACGACGACGCGGTGTCGAGTCTTCCTCACAAGTGACTCGGGATTATCAACGAAGTTTTTCGGCAAGTCGAATCCACGCATACACTATCCTGTTTTCACATCAAAGAGAAAACAGATCAAGGTTAGCCTGCATGGGCAATGGTTAAACCACATCAAGTGTAATCATGAACAATCATTGTATTCTTGTTAACCAATGTCTTCCCCGGCAACGGCGCCAGAAATGCTTGTTGGCGTCTCTTACGGTCACGTGGGAAACACGCGACCGTGGGGAGACGCCGGGGGTTATGGAATTGTTCACTTGCACTATTTAACCAAATAATCCACAACTAGTAACAAGTACTAGATATGAATTATGAGGTTTGTCATGTAAAATAGAATATCCGCAAGCGGACGGATAACCCGTTGTAGCATTTCACCCGAGAGTATTCCAGGGTATCGTATTTATATTTTCCCAAAGGAAGACATGGTTGACAAGAGTACTTATGTTCATGGTGTTACAAACGATAGGTGATATAACCACATTCCAATGCAGGGGTAAGGTTTAATAATAATAAGGATAGTGTGACACACACGAAGGCATTCCACTCTCTCTAAAAAAAGGCGAGAGACAATCCTAAGCAATGCTAAGTTAGACTAGCGAGCTACTACTCCAAAGGTACAACATTCATATAGCGTGCACAACCTCTACCTATCCTCTAGCATCATGCAAGCACAAGCAAGCGTCTAATGCCTAGGCAACATCGGGAGATCCGGCATACGCAAGGTCTGCCTCGCGACTCCGGCCTATTTACGTACTCCTATGCCGTGCCCGAACGTGGAGGGTTCCTTTGGATTGACAGGGCTGTCACTTCCTGCCACCTACCTCTACAAACCGTGGGACACGCACATACCCAAGGGTGGATAGACTACCCCGGCACCATGCCGGCGTTACTAACCACGACTCTAGATCCCTTGAGGCACCCCCAACCCTTCGGATCGACGGGGTGATAAATCTAGAGCACCTTTGCAGGACAATGAGCCCGATGCCTAAACATGAGAACATCTGGCCTAACTAGCATAAACTAGATAAAAGGAATCAAAGCTAGCACTAAGTCATGCATAAGCGTTCGTCGCTCAAGAACGAGCGACGAACGATGAACGATTAAGCAAGTTCAAGAATAATCGATGATCGAGTATGAACGAACGAAGAACTAATGATGAACGAGCATGAACGAACAACGAACGATCATACAAGATCATGATAAAACTAGCAAGCTCATAACAACTATATGAATACTTGTATTCCATAGATTAAATAACAAGTCTTACAAAGAGAGAGGAAGGATACAAGAGCGCTACCCAATTCTCCACAAGACTTTGGGAGCAATAGGGCAGCCCACTACTCAGCCTAGCACTACCTAGAATTGCCTCTAACTCTAGTGTGAGGAGGAGGGAATGATCCTTGTGTATTGTGTGTCTTGGAAGGAGGGGGGTACCCCTCCTTATATAGTCCTTGAAGGTCGGCAACTTTGAGGCGGTTCCCGAGGTCGGTGGCATTTAATGCAGGGGGAACCGACCTCCAGAGGTCAGTTACAAACCGCCAGAGAAAGATGGGCTCAGGGGGCCACCCTGCCAGGTCGGCCGACCTGGCCAGGGGGGGTCGGCCGACCTGTGCCTGGCCCCTGCTGGGCTGGGCTTTGGCAGGTGGCTCCCCCTCTGGGTCCACTTCTCTGGTCCAGGTGCATTTGGCCTTAGTTGTGTTGGACTTTGACGAGATTTGGCCTTTTGTCTTGGAATTGTATTCCCGCGGCGAACGTTGTTGTGTAGAAGTGTTGATTCGTCGCCTGGGGGCATGAGTTCACCTGGATTTCTCCCTTATTCCACCTGCACACTGAAATCTAGAGGTACATGTGGAACTAGGTTATTCTTAAATAAAGTGCATGTAAAGAGTGTCCAATCCTTCTTGTTTATTGAGCTAGTTGACGGTCCAAATTGGTCCGTAACGACCGTCAACAGTCGGCCGACCCCTGGTGGGTCCCACTGGGCCTCTGCTTTCCCGTGCTACTTAAGTTTGTTTCCCACACTCCCTTTTTGCCTACCATACCTGTCAAGTTCATTCTGAGATACGGAAATAAAACTTGACCAATTAAAACTTGGGAAAATTTCTTTTTAGCACATCTTTATAAAACCCAATACTCTCCCTTTTTGTTCTCAACATGAACTTGCACACTCGTTATTACTCGCTTCATCACCACTTGCTTGTGAACAACCTATCCATAGGAACCCATGTTTTTCTAGATAATTGGCGAGTGTGATATGGTTCGATGAAATGATCTTTTGCTCAATCTACAAAGTCCTTGGGAATTTTATTTCAAAAAGTTAAAATAGCATGGCTCGCTGCTCCTCTTTTGGTATATGATTTCCTACCAATGCCATATGTTGATCACAATTTTCAAACTTACACACATATGCTGCTTGTGTTGCAATGAGCTTTTCCAAAATTTTGTGACCCTAATGAGATACTTGTCATGCTCTCTTGATCAAGATCACGTACACGATCCACCAAAAATGCTAAAACTCCTACACCGGGAGTTAGCACATCCACCCATCCAAATAAAGACAGTCCTCACTTTTATCCCATTTTACCTCTCTCTCTCTCAAAATAAACAAAAGAGGGACATGGCTCTGCAAAAGAAAAAGAAGACTCACAAAAAGATGAGCAAGATAAAGAAAGAGAAAAAAATTGCTCATGTACAGAGCATGAAAAGAAAAGAAAGAAAAATGATAGCCATGTCTCGGAAATACAAAACAAAGAGAGGTAAAATCCGATAAAGGAGTCGTCACATATAAACATCCACACATCCATCCACACATGCACTTCTTGATCAAGGTTGTATGACTTGAATTCTCCGTGGATCCTTTCTTTTAGTTCAGCAATATTTGTGATACAAGTATGCCTCTCTATCCCTACCTTGAGCTCCACATACAAGCCTTAGAAGTAGGACAAAAGAGGCAAGATAATGCTTTGGTAAGGAAAATACACTTTTGAGCGATCCGAGAGAATCAATAGAGGAGCAAGAGCTATGTTGTTTATATTTTTTCAAAACTCTTTCAAAAACCCAAGGTACTTAGTGGATGAAAGCAAGGTGATTTGAGTCATGAACCGTTCCACTTCTCAATCATCCAAGAATACATGTTAGCCACCATCATGTTCGCAGGTAAAAAGGTGTGGCTTGTAATAGCTTGTGTGCTGGTTTCATTCATCAACAGGGATGAGTCCTCCCCAATTTCCACTCATAGCTTTACTCGAGGACGAGCAAAGAGCTAAGTGTGGGGGATCTTGTTGACGGTCCTTACGACCCATTTTTACCGTCAACTTTATGCACCTTTGTGAACCTAACACCATCACCAAGTGTAGACATAGGGTTTATTTCTAACAAATTCCACTAGTCTTGGTGAATTATGAAGTACAGGTGCAATTCATACAAAAACAGGGGAAAACATGCACTAAACGTGGACTTTGCAATCGACGGATTTTCCCCGGACTGAAGAACTTAGTCCAAAAGCCCAAAACCACAGAATCAGGCTTCAAGATCAAGCAATGCACGTGGTTTAGGCAAGTACACAGGCCAAGGAAGCAGCCAGAGGAGGACCAGGCCCAGAGGGGCCTAGGCCAGGTCGGCCGACCCCCTCTGGCCAGGTCGGCCGACCTGCCAGGGAGGCCCCACTGGCCCATCTTTTTATGGCGGTTCATCACCGACTTCTGGAGGTCGGTTCCCCCTGCATTAAATGTCACCGACCTCGGGAACCGCCTCAAAATTGCCGACCTTCCAAGGCTATAAATAAAGGGGCACCCCTCCCTCTCAACACACACCACAAGACGCAAGACTCTCCAATAGAGCTCCACTCCAATCCTTAGGCTGAGAGCCTTTTGTACACTAGTAGAATAGGAGAGAGGGCAAGGGAGAGAAAGGAATACTCCTTCCATTTTGGTGAAGGCTTAGTTCCTATTCTTTTACCTTGGCGTGTAAACACTCTTTGTGATTTATACGTGGTGATTATTTATCTAGCGAGCATTATTACTTTTCTAGGCGTAATTCCTGTTATACTTGTTTACGGGATCATCGCTCCGCAAGGGGTGGTCTAGCCTTCTAAATTCAGCTTTGGGCCGAGGTTAGAGTAGTAATCAACGGCATAGACGTGGTGTCTAGGCTAGAGGTTACCTTTGTTTGCTGTGTGCTCCACGGTTTGTAGAGGTAGGTGGCAGGAAGTGACAGCCCTGTCCGTCCAAAGGAACCCTCCACGTTCGGGTACATAGTAGAGCTACAGGTCGGAGTGGCTTGGCAGACCAGGCCTAAGCCGGCGCCCGAAGTAGACAAGTAGAGCTTGAGTTCGTCTATCCTCTAGGATAACTAGATATAATCACCCTCTCGATCCTAGGCTGCTAGTTGTCTTGGTTGTCCTTGGGTAAAACTTGCCCTGCGGTAGAATAACTCCGTTCCTTGGGGAAAACAAATACGATACCTTGGAATACTCCCGGGTGAAGTGCTACAACGGTATTCCGTGCGCTTGCGGATTTATCTGTGACGTAAGAAATACCAACAATACCCCAATTTCTGGAGCATGTTGTGCATCATGTATCAGTCCCTGGATCAGTAGCTGATACGCACAAGAACACAGATATGGTAATCAAAAGCGTACTTCGATTAGGTAATTAGTATATTACCTGATACAGAGCCTTTAGTGGCGGTACGACGAGGATTCAGAAGTATCCAAGTCCTTCCGACCGACTAATGGTTGAGCAGACAAACAGCGGAAACACGGCCCAAGCCACAAGCAAACTTGAGAGGCAGAACGAAAACCAGACGTCGTCGTCTCCTACGAAGACTTCTCTCACTAAAAACAATAAACGCAAACGCGTGAGTACATAAGGTACTCAACAAACACTAACACAAGGGGTAATTATATGCAAGGTTATAAACAAGGATAAGGCTGGAGATTCATCATATCAGCGGAAAGCCAATTTTTTATGCAAGGGTTGATTTTGAAAAGCAAAACCAGTTCGCAAACTAAGTCAGGTATAGTGATTAAATATAGTGGGGTTGGTTGGCCCTGGGGGAGATGCAATCCATCCCGCCAGTTCCCAAATTTTAATGCTGGCCGGAAACCAGCGCACGGCTCCAAACCGGTGTTATTCCGAAAACACACACGCCAAGGATAACTCACGCCAAGAGTCTAATCATTGTACGGCCATAGCTTTCGCTTTGTCCAATACCGTGGAACACGGCTATCCGGATAGATTATACACTCTGCAGAGTTTGTACACTTTACCCACAAGGTACCCAGTCTTCCCCACTGCCATGGTTCGGACTGGATACTAATGGTCCCGTACCTGCCCAGTGTCACCACGGTACCACCTCAGAAAATCAACGACTAACCATAATAAGGCCAATAACTTTCACTTGCCGGATCCGACGCCAATCTCGTCAAGATCTTCTCCTGGCTTCCGATTGCAACTCCCTGCCTCCTGGTGGTACTGGGCGATCACTAGTAGGGTGTGGTTCCAAACCCTGCCCATACAGGGGCTTGTGGTTGCACGATGGTGCTAGGCAAGGCGGCACATGAACCGGTCCTTATACAACCGAAGCAAGCATCTTCAATAGCTACCCTCCTGCGAGGAGTAGCGTCCCAGAGATAGCCTCCCCACTGAGGACTACCTCGCTTGCTCCCGTCTAAAAACATACCCCCACTATGGGTTGCACTTACTATTCCCACCCATTTTCATTTTACACACTCATCACCAAGCATACACATACATTTTTACACAAAAAGCATGTGCATCAATATTATTAAGTACACGGTGTGAATAAATCCTAAGCAGCATATTAATCCAACTCATCATTAAGAATTAATGATGGTGGTTCCTAGGTTTATCAAGGGAATTAGGATAAGCAATATCAAGGCATGGCAATCAACAAGTACTTAGGTCATTCTAAGCATTTAAATCATCTTTAAATACCATGCATGTTTTACTTTGAAATCAAGCTCTATGTGGGATTATTTGCAAGCATAGGATCAACATGATCAATGGGAGTTAGGGCTTGCCTGGAAATCGCTTTCCTAAACTTTAAACTCTGACTCGAGACTCTTGTATCTCTGGGTTGGTCTTCGAGCTTGTAGTCCTCGGCAGCTCTTCGAATTCTTCTGGCTCTTTCTCGATTCTCGCGTAAACTAGCGCATAAAACAGTACGTATAAACTACCGCAAAAGAAAATAAAAGAGCAAAAGAAATAAGATCGAGGAAAGCCAAATAAGACCCAATCAACTTCGATTAAGAACCAAAAGAAACTTTAGTGAGGAACAGAGACAGGAGTCATGCATGATGCAACATATTTAATGCAGGGTATGTTATGTGTCATAGGTGATACACCTGGCCTTGTAAGGGCCATATTCACCTAAACAAGTTATTAGTTATATATTTTCTCTAATATATGAACATGGGTGTGTGGTCATGCATATGGTCTTCATTGGTCGATCACCATAGGATGAAGATGGTGAGATGCATGTGCTTCATTGATGGTGATTGCGTGCATATCTAATATGCAAGCTGCTATATTATTTCTATAAAAAGAACATCCATGAATGCAGGTGATGGTATATGCAGCGTGTGTACATGATTATGCATGATATGAATGCATGACTGCAGATAAAATGCCAAATTCCATAAGGACAACTGGCAAATAAAATATCAGATTAATCCAATAAGATTTAAATAAAAGATCAATTACCAGAGTAGAATAAAGAATCAAATAGAGCGGGGCAAGAGAATTAGGTTAGGTTGAGCGAGCGGTGATTGGCTTAGGTTAGGTTCGAGATTGAGTTTTGTGATAAAAAGAGGGTTCTAGGTTAGAAGTGAATAGACACGGAAGTTCGCAAGTTTTAATGCTAGCGAACAGATGAGTGAACAGGTAATACCAAGATGAAGCGGGCTGTGTGTGGTGATAAGAAGGATACTAGGCAGAATGACAAGACAAGACTGATTAGGTTTAGGCGAACAGATGTTTGGGACATGCGAGATCAACATCGCATGCTCTGCTGAGAAGATATAATAAGTGAGGGGTATTTTGGGTGTTGATGATTTATAGACTTGATTCACCCAAAACGGAGTTCGGATTAAAAAGATATGGACATTTAAAGATTGGAGGGCTAATTTGCAATTATAAAAAGGTTTTTGAGGGCTTAAGTATAATTACAGAATAAGTCTAGGGACCTATCTGTAATTATGAAAAAGTTTAGGGGTCTAGGTGTAAAAAGACAGGGGCTAAAACATAATTACAGAAAAGTTTAGGTACTTTTCTGTAAAAATGCAGGGCTTAAACATGATTACCTAAAAGGTCAGGGGCTTATCTGTAAAATGTACAGGGCCCGGGGATTTTCTGGATTTCTGATTTATTTTTCAATTGGAAAGGCTGGGAGAGGCTGACATGTGGGGCTGGTTTACACAGTGCAGCAGGTCCACTGTGCTGTGGACCCGGTCCATGGGGCCGTGGACCACAGGGTGCAAAAAGGGGTGGTGCACGGTGCGCCGCGTGCACCGTGTGTGCGGCGACTCGGGTCGTCGCGGGCCCGCGGTGCCGACGTGCCAGCCACGTCGGACGCCGGCGCGACCCGGTCAGACACGGTGGCGGGGACGCGCGCGCGGCGGCGTGGCGCCGGAACGCACGCCGAAGGCGGCTGCGGTGGCCAGAACAGGGTGCGGAGGGCGGCTGTGGACCCTACGCGCGGCGGCGGACCTTAGGGTGCTTGACGTCGACGAGGGCAGAAGCTCGGGCGGCGACGCGAGCTCGGCGGCGCGCCGGAGTGCGCGGGGAAAAGGGGTGCGCGCGCGAGCGCGATTTGAAGCGGGTGCGGACGTGCGCGCGTATGCGTAGAGGCTGTGGGTGGCCTTGGCGTGGCGCGGTGAGGACCGGAGGGTGGTCGTCGTCGGAGAAGAAGGTGGCGGAGCGGATGCGAGCGGTGCGCGAGGGCTTCCGGGCGTGTGGAGGGAGAAGAGAAGGGTGCCAGGGGGAAGAAGCGTGCGCAGAGGAGCTCACCATGTACTCGGTTGGGCCGGAGGAGGCCGGGAGGGGGAGATCGGAGGTGAGGGAGGCGGCGGCGGCTCGGGTTGCGGTTGATCTACGACGTGGGGCGCGATGGCGCGAGAGCGGGACCGTGTCAGGGTGGCGGCCTGCTCAGGGGTTCTCGGGAGCGAGGAAAAGGAGAAGAGGAACACGGGCACGGTGCTGGAGAAGCTTGCCGGAGGGGGGTCACCGGAGCAGGGTGAGGAGGAGAGAAGTGAATGGGGGAGAGGAGCTCGCGTGAGAGAGGGAGAAGCAGGACGCGGCGCCTTTTATCGACGATGTAAGTCGGTTCGGCACAGTAGGTCGGCGGCGGCGACCGGACAGCGGTTCCGGCAGAGGCGGGTCGGGGCCGGGGCCCGGGCGCGGCGGCGCGCCACGCGGGGAAGACGACCGACAGGGCGGGCCCACCTGTCGGTGACACTGGGAGAGGAGGGGAGGCGGGCGAGCTGGGCCGGGGACTGGGCCAGGGAGGAAGAGAAAGAGTTGGGCCGCGTTGGGCTGGCGCAGGAGGAAGAGAAAGAAGAAAGCGGCCCGAAAGGTAAAAGGAAAAGGAAAAGGTTCATCTTTTTCTAGGATTTGAATTTGAAGAGATTTCAAATTCAAACAAAAACAAGGTTTGATGAAACACTCAAAACAAATCCAATAAAACACGAATATGCATATGGTGAAGATTGTGCATGTTTTAAAATTCAAACTTTTGAAAATTGAATGTGCATTTGCTCAATCTAGAACAAATTTATTTAATTTGTTGTAAATTCAAAACGGTTCAATTTTTTTAGTGGACTTGAAATGAACACAAGCACTTGAGCACATATTTTATATTCCAAAAATTCCAAATTCAAACTAGGTTCAATTATTTAGTGAAATTTTATTTTGGAAAAATTCATGGTAAGGTGAGGATTTAGAAAAGGTTCAAATTTGGAGTGATTTTTGTCTCTTTTTGATCTTTATTTAATTATTTATTTTTCTTCTTTTCTTTTTTCTTTTGACTCTGAAAAGTAGGGTATTACAATATATATATATATATATATATATATATATATATATATATATAATATATATATATATATATATATATATATATATATATATATATATATATATATATATATATATATATATATTGTGTTATGTTTTGGTCTCATGAAATGGATTTCAATGGACACAACAAGGACTGAGTTCCATGGAGAACGCATCCGGCGACACTACCCGTTTAGGTGTTACCTTGTTTCCAATCAAAATAACGCCTTCAAAAGTGCACCCAAAATTGCAATTGAATCATGTGCAAGGGGAAACAAGTAAAAATAAGAGAAATCGACATGAGGAGCAATGCATGACATTTTCTTTGTTTTCTTTTCACCTGATCAGAGATACAAATTTGAGAACAATTCGATAATTCACCAATTTATTTTCCACTAATTTAACAAAGCTCCCACATAAAGACCTCATCATTGCTCTACGTACGTTAATGTGTCACATTATGTTGTACAATTTTTTATTGTCTGTGTGGGTAGATTCTCGTGCCAGGGAAGGTTATCCTATCGCACCAGGAGTAGTATAGTGCAGTTAATCTTGGGCAGGAGTGTACCGCACCACCAATCGTTGCCGAGAGTCAGTGATTTGGATGGCTCCGGGGTTTATGGCGCCATGGTCTGGCCTTCAGTGGAGATAGGAGCGCGTGAAAATAATTGAATCGAGTTTTCAAGGTGGATCAGAGATGGTTTGCATTACTGTAGGTACGTAGTGCTGCAGGACATATATATTTTTCTTCAGATAAAGGAAAACGTCAAGCCTTTCGCAAGCTTTGCATAGAGCCTAAAGTTGCAATTATTACAAGGACGATGTCCGAGAATGAGAGAATGAATTCATATATGTACAAATTCTATTATGTGACGGCAATACGTACTTGGTGAAGACACTCATGGCTACAACTTCCAAGATGTGGCAAACTTGTACCACCTCCTCCCTGTAGGATTCTGGTCATGTGATTTTATTTTGCCGATAGCGGTTCGTGCAACGCAAACTCATCCTTGGATCCTTCAAGTGGCTACCCGCTACCCAAATTGAGTCGGATTCGTGGAAAACACTGTCCTCCGCTACCCAAATTGAGTCGGATTCGTGGATAGCCCAGATTGCAAGAACTAATTATCACTAACTTAACAGGAAACAACTAGTCAGAAGTAGATCACGCCTAGAACTTAGCTAAACACTGAAGAAGACTCACCTGCACTTAAATTCGCCATGAAACAGATCTGCAGTGGATGCAGATCAAGTAGATGATGACGAAGTCGGTGTAGATGAAGTAGAGGTAGAAGAACAGCTGCAATCGAAGTAGATCACAGGGACACCGGGCTTCCACGCCTTGCAGCACGCTTTCTGATCGGTAGACTAGGGTTAGGGCTAACCCTAGGCTTAATTTCGAGATTAAGCGATCAAGGGAGATCAGGGGGTCTCCCTTTGGTTATATAGTGCTGTAGGCGCAGGGCCGGGCCCTTAGATGGGCTTAGTTTTGCCTCCCGATCAAGGTAACTAATTGGGATCTTAATTGGATTCGGATTGGGCCTTTATGGGCCACTTGACCGAGGTCAACAATTCCAACATTCTCCCCCTTGACCAAAGGTCAATGGCTTAATTCTTTATAATAATTATATTATCGATCACGTGCAGGTGGACATACACAGATCAATAATCTCCCTCTTTAATCGAACAATCTTAATCTTAACCTTAAACTTATGTTCGCATTATGTTCACACTCAACACCATAACAAAACCCGACGAATCAGTCACCGGAAGCTATACAGGTGTTCCGGGACATAATTAACCAAAGTCTGCTATAGTATCTCGATAGAACACTTATTAATCTTAATTGGGAGTTTATTTATTCGGCCTCATCCAGAATCATATTTCAGGTTTAATCACCAAATCCATACTAATTTCGCGAAATAGGATAGGCGATAACACCCTCAATTAGTCATGTTGCTAGCTATTTACTTAAAGCATTAAAATGACTTGATCCTGGGACCCTTCTTTCATGACATAACAATATATAGTTGTCAATGGGCTTGACACCATCAACTATGTCATTACTTGAAGGAATTCTGTAATTGAATACAGTGACATTGAGTACTATCAATGTAGACTTAATAATAATACCGGAATATATTTTATATGCCTGTCTGAAACATGCCATACAAAATCAACATAAATAATGCTAATCTTGTTTTAGAGCTTTCTGCAGAATCGCTCATATCTGTAAGAATGAAGGACATAAAACTTAATTGTGCACATTTACATCCATACACCCTCACAAAATCTTATCTGAATAGTACTTAATTAAATAAGCATGTTATTTGGTGCCTTTAACTTTAAACACCCTTTTCCAGTGGACCTCCCCTGGACTAAGATTAACAAAATTTTGTCAAGCATTCCGGCTTGTCATGCTAAGTCAATGTCTTATAGATCTTAGCATGTAGCTTCAATCTGAAGCCTTAGGAACGTCTTCCTATTTATCTTATTCTTAACCTTATTCTTATGATAAAATTTGCTATATCACGCAAAATTTACAGGCATAATTATATTTGCATTCACATATTGTCACTTCAGAGCCTCTCTTATCTTTTGTGCTTGAGTGACGATCCCAATACTCACTTTGGTCCCATCAAAGTGTCATACTCCCCCAGAACTTAGGAAAATCATCACTAGATGTGTCTTATGATATGATAAAATCATTTCTCCTTTCTTGGAATGCATGCTTATTTCTTTCAACTTACGGAGAAAATAATTTCCTCAGAGTATCAGGATCTTAATTAATCCACCTTAACCTTATAAAATAAATCACGGTTGCCCATGATATGTACAAACTCATAATGAGTTATAAACTTAGCATCTTATTTTCCTTTGGAATCACTTCTTCAACAATCTGCAGACCCATTACAGTCTGCTGTCTTGACTCCATCAGAAAATTGCTATGAGATGAACTATACTTATGTTCAAAATTCATAGACCCTTTTATGACCTCTTTTACATAATCTTAGAAATAACTGAGGCTTTCACTTTTGTGCCCAAAAATCTTACGAGTCTCTGTTATTGAAGAACTGTTAAAGTAGATCCTCAACAGAGTTAGAAAAGAATGGAGAAACACTTATGGCACGATATGAGAAAATCATATATGTATGTATATATATATATATACATCTCATCTTAAATCATCGATATAGAGGAAACTTATCCTACATCTCAATAAGATTTCTTCTCCCCCATTTCCTTCCATATGAGCTTTCATTGAATTCCGAATAATCAGAATATTAAATGTGTCGGCCCATAAGCTTATCTAAAATAAATTTACAATGATAGCTCTTTAACTTATCTTGGCACGACATTTATTATACCACTGATCAGCTTGCTTTGCCACCACTAGCCCACATCCGGCGGTGGCTAGATAATGAACTAGAGCAGCAAAGCTATGATTAAATGTCCACAAAACAGCGGTGGCCAGTATCATGAACACAATCATACTTCAATCGTCTCTGATTCCATTGCACCAACCCACAACAGCGGTGGCCAGAAAATGGGTGACACAACACAATCTGTGAGAATTATCCCGTAAACAGCGGTGGCCAGAATATAGGATAAAACCATACTTAGTGAGACAATTGGTCTTTGTGGAGTGTTTAAACTCCCATCACAATGGTAGTTTTAATAATCATGTCTTGCATGATAAAGTTGCTCTTGAACTTATTCTTAATTTAAGCAATAAGATATAGCGAAGATATAGCGAGTATATCATACTTAAAACCTATATTATGCTTAAAATCTTATGCTTAATTTTGTCCTTAAATCTTGTGAACGACAAAATGCCATGGAGAGAATTTATAAATTTAATTCTTAATTGATAAGAGCAATTCTTAATTGGCATTATTTTCTGGAGTATCTTTAAAATTGATGAGACACGCCATTCTCCCCCCGAATTTGTGGTCTAAACGTGAGTGTGCCACATATTCGACAAGGTCTCATCACTTTACCTATCTCATCTAATTCTTACATGTGTAAGAGATTCATAATTAGCATTATGAAATTTGCTTCTAGAAAAGCAATTAAGATAATAACTTAAAACTGAGGATATAAGAGATAATTTCACAACTTAGAGAGAAATATACTCATAAACGATGATATATTGAAACAAAAGATTTCACTAAGGTACACTGAAGACCATCATGCTAACTATGAAATCCTTTAACTAATTCTAATTGAAGTTCTTAGGAATAAAACTTCAACTAATTTCATCGACTAAAATCTAAGGATCACTCCCCCGATTTTATGGATTCACTAATATAATGTACTATACAAGAATCGGAGATGTCCATTCCAAAAGACTTGAGCTCATAAGCAATGTCACATATGTTGCAAATGTGCCTTGCTAATCCACTGTGTCCATCGTAGCGCGAGGTGGTTAGTCTTTTGATGAGGAATTTTGTGCAAACTCTCTTATGATCTAACTCAATCAAGTAGAGGAGTCCACTAGCCGTTGTGTCCTCGTATCTATAAAATTCCCCTCTTATGCAGGCTGAGATGGAACGCATGATGATCTTTTTGGCAAGCTTATTGTCTCGCTCCCATATCTCTAACTTGAATTGATACTCATACATCTTCTCAGCATAATCCTCAGCATAAATCTCAATGCTAGAAGAGGAAGGGAGCGGCTTGACGGTATGAAGTACATAATCAAGCTCCAGAAACTTGAGAATGTCTTGCACCTTCTCTTTCCATAAAGGAAAGTCAATGCCGTTGAAGGGCTTAATGTTCTTCATGTGACTCTTAGCTGAAAATGAGAAAACCAAATAATGGTACTTAGTAAATATCTTAATGTGCTAATAGGATAGTGCTAGTACTTATAGCAACAATAACGCAAAAGATGCATTATTTAATCTTAGAGCACACTTAATGAATGCAAACTTATGCATTTCTTATTAATCTTAAGGCATGATTGATGGAAAAACTTAGAGGAATAGACTTAAATGTGAAAACTTAAAATTAGTACAATAAGATGCACTAAAATAGCATGAAGGTCTGATTATCATCATGCAAAATAAGTAACAACTTGCATCACCGGTGGGGAAAACAAGCGAAACTTATTTAACTTAAAAAGAAAAGCAGCATTAAACTTACTTATAGGCAAACTTAATAGATCAAACTTAATGATCTCAGCGAAAAACATAAATAAATAATAAGACTTTCTCAACTTAATAATCTCATACAATCTTAAATAATGTCTTAAACATGGTGAGAAAAGATCATATATACTAGGCATTAACTTAATGAAAAAATGATTTCCCCACAATGTTCATTTCGCAGAGAAAATACTTATTTTGATCATCAAGGGGAGCTCTTAAATCTCATGTTTCTGTATAAAACAGAAGAACTAATGGTACTTATAAAAATATGTGCATAGTACATGTTAAAATTCCCAAAATTTGTAGCTCAACTTAAGAGCTAAATTTAATCTTAAACTTAAATTATTATGCTCATGAAAGCTAATAAAACTTAATATCCTTAATGAAACTTAATATTGGGTGAGCATATATATGCTCAAAATGACAGCGGAAGCTTAAAATAGCAAATGAAATTTTGCTACTAAATATTCTTGAGAATTTAACTTAAATAGCTTCTCAACTAATAGCCAAATTAAATTGAGAAAAAAAAATTATGAGAAAAGTTTACTGCAATAAAACTTAAAATAGCGCTGAAATTTGCAGCAACACTAAGCTCATAAAATAAGACTTAAAATATTTAGCTTTAAACATATCTTAAAAATTGAGCTTAAAAATATTAAGGGAGAACTGAGATCTTGATTAAACGGCCCAAATCTTATTCGTGCATCGCAGCCCAGCTTAAAACGCGAAACGCACGAATTTTGGCGCGGCGGTCCAGCGCGTTCGCGGCACAGCACGAGGCGGCCCAGCCCAGCGGGCCCGCGCGCAGCCGCACGAATTTTGGCGCGGCCCAGGAGCGCGCTTGTGACGCCGCGCAGGCCGTCTAAAGGCCGATGGGCCTCAGGCCCGTAAACCGACGAGCAGGCCGCCGAAGCGGCCCGATGCGCGCGCCCGCGCGGGGCGCATCTGGCCCAGCCCAGACGAGCTGGAGCACGAGCCGTCGGATCGGGATGAGGGGGATCGGACGGCTCGGGTGCACGGGCTCGGCATAAAACGCCGGCCGAAACCCTAGCCGCCTCCCTCACCCGCTCTCCCTTACTCTCCTCACGCGCCTCACTCCTCTCTCTGCTCCGCCCGCCGCTCTCTCGGAGCGACGAGCCCGACCGCGGCTGACCTGCGCAGCCACGCCGCCGACAGCCATGGCGGCGCCTCTCGCCGGCGCACGCGTGCGACCAAGTCGCGCGCGGCTCCGTCGAGCGGTGCCTCCGTGGTGCCCTTGTGGCGAGCGCGTGCGCGCGATGCGGCGAGCACCGGAGGACGGCGTCGATGGCGGCGGCAGACCCGGCGTCGGCAACCAAGGAGGTGGCGACACGGGTGCACGCGTGCGGCAAGCTTATGCCGCACGGCCGGGAGAGGGATTGGCGACTGATGCCGTGCGCTCGGGTGCGCAGATCTGAGAGCATAGCGTCTCGTCGGCGGCCGGTGGCCTCGACGTCCGTGCGTGGCGGCTCGGCCATGACGGACCGACGATGTGAGGTAAAACTCATCTTAAACTCAACTTAGATTCATCTTAAACCTCGTCTGAAAACCGATGCGCGGCGGTTAGGGTTAGGGTTAGGGTTCATGTGCTTGTTTAGGATTAGGGTTTGCCATGCATGTGTGATCGACCTTAGAGCCCAAATTAGTTTAATTCGCATCAATATGTGACATGGCAGATTAACTGAAAACTTAGAACCCTAACTGCTTAATTGACGACTAAAACATAAATTGATCTTGATTAATTACTTACTGTACTTAACTGACACTTAATCTAATTTACTAATCTTACTGCGCAATTATAAAACTAACTTAAACATGAATGAAAACTTAGTGCGCAGAACTAAACAGAGCTAAAGATCAATTAAAACTTGATTAAATATCAGCTGAATTTTCCTCTGTAAAGGGCTAGATCATCAAAGGACTAACTGAAACTGAAACAGAACTTGACTAACGACATGATGATCAACTCTGATTGCGTGGCTAGATCAAAGCTGACTTAAAACATGAACAGATCTAGAGCAAACCGAGACTAGGGGATCTAATCGACTAGATTAGGCATCTGATACCAATTGCAAGAACTAATTATCACTAACTTAACAGGAAACAACTAGTCAGAAGTAGATCACGCCTAGAACTTAGCTAAACACTGAAGAAGACTCACCTGCACTTAAATTCGCCATGAAACAGATCTGCAGTGGATGCAGATCAAGTAGATGATGACGAAGTCGGTGTAGATGAAGTAGAGGTAGAAGAACAGCTGCAATCGAAGTAGATCACAGGGACACCGGGCTTCCACGCCTTGCAGCACGCTTTCTGATCGGTAGACTAGGGTTAGGGCTAACCCTAGGCTTAATTTCGAGATTAAGCGATCAAGGGAGATCAGGGGGTCTCCCTTTGGTTATATAGTGCTGTAGGCGCAGGGCCGGGCCCTTAGATGGGCTTAGTTTTGCCTCCCGATCAAGGCAACTAATTGGGATCTTAATTGGATTCGGATTGGGCCTTTACGGGCCACTTGACCGAGGTCAACAATTCCAACACAGATGTCCTTGCTTCGACAGAAAAGAGTCGAACAGAACAGTTCAGGGCTTCCGCTCATCCCGTGTACACACCTTCTATGACACAGGAAACTGCTCGTCCCAGACATCCTGATGCCTCACAGGCCCATCAGAAATGCCGTTACACTCAACAAACTTACTTGTTTGAATGCAACACCTTAGGATGCTGGATATATATTGCTATGTTTTCATCTCATCAAATATAATGGATTTGAACGGACACAACAAAGACTGAGCTCGATGATGTTGCATGCTACGAAAATATTCGGCAAATTAACCAAAATTTACTTTGTTGCCCTGAATATCCAATCGTGTCGTTTTATTAATTAGTTGCCCTGAGAGAGATGATATCAAACTTTTTAAAAATAAAACACACAACTTTCTGTACACAACTTCTCATGGTGGTCGAGGATGCTCACCTCTTGGGACCCCTTGATGCCAGCGGAGCTGCGCATGAGTAGGCGGCCAATGCTAAGGAAACTGATCCCTTTGGGCCAGATCATGTACAGGTCATATTCTTGAACAGGGAGTGGAAGGAATAGAAGGAATGAAACCAGACATCCTCTGCGTTCAATCTAGTTGTTTTGCATCAGGGAAATAATTAATAAAGAATCTTTTCTTCAAAATAAAAGTAATAAAGAATCTGCACCGTCGGTGCCATCTACCACCCACGTGAAAGAAGTCTGCTCAGGCACATATGAGGCCAACATAGCCTAGCAACTGACAGAAATATTTTGAAGTTACAACCAGAAAGTGCATTGTACTGATGCAATAACATTATTTTAAAAAGACAGATCCTGCACTAGCTAGTGCAAGCAACTAATATATAAGGGTAAAATCTTCTACAACCGATAACATGCATGGTACTACTTATCATTCACATGATACACTAACACATAAGGATCTAGTTTAACTTGGCGAAGCTTAATCCAGTAGTCTTCGAAGGAAAAACTTGACGTTGGACTCCCTGTCTATCTTGTGCACCGTAACATCACACTTGACGAAAAACGTGTCTTCCTCGGCGAGATGCAGCTTCTCCCTGCGGTCCTCGGCCGTGCCCTCCAGAACATCAAGCCGATAAGCCTGCGCAGGTTGTTTGTAGTGACATGGTATCGAGGAGTGGTTCTCCACCCGGTTGCCATGTCTGTCGAGGATGCTCACCGTGAACTCCACCGTTGCGCTTGCTGCGTCACCCTGAAGAATGTTGCCGATGCCAAGGAAGCTGATGCCCTTGTGGCGCCTGAGCGTGACCGACGCATGGCCACTCTTGGAGTTCCCTTCGCCACTGGGATAATACTCTAGCTTCCACGAGTGGCCGCCGGCTCGGAACGATGGGGATTCGATGAACTCGCCATCGCCGAGCTTCTTCTCGATCGAGGAGTAGCCACGGATGCGAAGCAGATGGGTGCCGGTCTCCTCACGGCCACGGAAGGAGGAGAAGGAGAACCTCTCACGAGCGCGGCTGCACGCGTCGCGCACGGCCCCAGGCACCAGATCGGAGGGAGAAGGCATCTTCCGTCGATAGGAGAGGCTCACGAATGAGAGTCTAGTTAAAGGAAGATGACGATGGATCGCGTACGTGTGTGCGTATGGCCGAATATATATATTAGGAACATTATATGGTTTCCAGACGTGAACTTGGGCTCACGTAAACGCACATGACACAGGGTCTCCATATTAGCAAACAAAACATGAATAGCTTGACCAAGATGAACGTGCTTTCTTGTCCAAAAAGAAAAATGAAACGTGCATGCTCAGGAATTATCCTGCCCTGGATGATGATCGCGAACGTACGTACGTATGGCAGAACATTGTGTGTGTTCGGACTTGAACTTGGGGACTCGTAAATTCGTAATATTGCTTGATTAAAGGAACATGCTTGTGTATTGTTGCGCTGGACGCTCTACCCCTGTGGGAATTTTAGGCTATATACCCGTCCAGCACGGGCACGCATCCTACAACAGCACAGCCGTACATGAGGCCTCCTTGGACCAAAGTGCCCATATTCAACTCATACATCGCTAGTGCTTGCAACGAAACATCATATATGTTTGCCAGAATATTGTCAAATTCTTCCACAATAAGGTTGCATTGGGAGGAAGAACTGATGCTGATTTCACAGTACAAGTCTTCAACCCCATTAGCCAACAAATCCAGATGCCTCGCAGTCCTAACATAGTTGTAATAAATTTTCCTTGCAGGTTGAGCAAAATACTATTTTTGTAGGCATACTATGCTTCCAGAACTTGCTTCTTCTATTTATGGACCCTATATTGATTAAAAATACTATATTTTTCACACTGCAACATTTGGTATAGTACACATGACCTAACACACTGATGTAAGTTGGTTTGAACATTTACTCTTATTTTCCTTGTGGACCTACACAGTATGCCGCTGGCTATTCATATAAAAACTGTGTGTATGTGTAGCAGTGATGAATCAATAGGCATCTCACACTTGTGTCTAGCAGTGTGTCTGTGTATTGTGACTGCGAACATGTTAGCCCTGATTGCTTGACTTAATCTAGTATGGAGGTCCAAATTAAAGTAGTAGTAGAACTGCAGGTCCAGTAACAAGCTTTCCTCTGTTAAACAAATAGGTCTCGTTCTTGTAGCCATGAAAGTAAGCGGAATGCGAGGCATCAGGATATCTTCCCTTACATGGGATGACAGAAAGCTTGCAGACTTAGATTAATCAACCACTGGTGAAGTCCGAACACCCGGAAAATGTAATCTTATTTGGTTGAAGTATCTAGCAGGAGAGCAGTTTCAAGATTCACGTTCTAGAAGACTGGATCAAGATGTTAGGAACAGGTTCGCTGGTGGCGAATAACATGTCTAGCCGGTGGAGATGCGCTGACGTCTGCTCCGCCATTGCCAGGACGCCAACCATTGCATTGCAGTATTAGGAGAGATTTCAATTGCGGCCACCGGCTCGGTACGATTTGGATTTCGCATTCAAATAGCATACAAGGGTATATCTCAAGACAACTTCAACCCACAACCTGGTACAGAGAATTTGAAGACAAACAAACTGTGAAACTGGACCAAGCACTCAGATTAGAGCCAATGCAATTTTATTCATTATATTCAAAAAACGACTGGTCAACTAGTCTGTTTTACAGCAAAGTAGGACATGATACACCAATGTCTAATTAACGAGATACAGTAATTTTGCCATATATTCATCTCGTGTGGCTAGTAACTTAATCCTCTAGTTCAGTAACTTTCGAAGGTACCATCTAATGCGGGACTCTTCCTTTATCCTCGGCACGGTGATCTCGCAGCTGATGTGGAGGCTGCCGTCCTCCACGCCACGAAGCACCGACCTCTGCTGCTCCGCCGTGGCCAGGCGGTGAAACTCACGCGGCTTCCTGCCTGCGAGGTAACTCTCCGACTCAGCGGTGCGGCTGTGCACCGGGTTCCCCTCGCCGTCGAGGATGCTCACCTTGTACCCAGCCACGACTTCCCATGCACTGTAACGGTAGTCCGTAAGCATGAGACCGACGGCGACCTGGCCCTGCTCGGCCGCGTCGACGCCGTTGGGGTAGTAGAAGAGCTTCCACTTGCGGCCGCCGGCGCGCATCACGCCGGAGTAGATGCACTCGCCGGGGCGCATGTGCCCGTCGATGCGCGAGTAGCGGCCGACGCTGAAGTGATGCGTCGCCGTGTCCTCGAGCACCCGAACGGAGGAGAACCTGAGCGCCTCGCGCATGCGGCGCCACGCGGCGACAGGCGCCAGCGCACTCGTCGCTTGATAGGACGAGGAGGAGGAAGACGACATGATCCGTCTCTGTGTCCGGTCGGCAAACGTATGGAGGCAGTAGGAATATATTTCGTGGCAGCTCGGAATATATAGTATACCTATGCAGATATAAAGCTCTACGACGATGTACGGTGTCCTCCGAAACAAGAGAACAGAGAGGTTTATGAGGAGCTTGGTGTACGTACGCCGGCACACGAGTTGGTCGATACGAGGACATGATGCCTCCAGTCTGGCAATGCAACGATGGATAGATGGATTGTCCCTGCCTGTTTACGTGAATATTTATTTCTTGAGGCACACGTACGAAGGCAGTACAGCACAGATATATTGTATCTTTTAAGGTAGAGATGTCTATGATGAGGTTACGTGCTTGGTGTACGAACACGCCACGACTTGGTACAGCTAGCGGCCACTCGATAACAGCCATGGCTCCACCTTCTCGACCCCAGAGCACATTGCCGGCCAAGGCATGAACACGATCCTTCACCCTGACCTCGATCTTGATCTAGGTCATCACCACATCTTCGTTGTGGTCGTGGCTGACGAAGAAGACTTAGAATTTTAGAAATCGTTCAATGTGTTGTGGTGTTTAACTTTTGGCTTTATATTTTTTCTTTCTTTATCCTATGAGTGTGTGCAACAGGGAATGGTGCTTCACTTTGCACTCTTGTCCATTGTACTGTTGAAAAGCAATATGCATGAACCGATGCAGAGGCTGGGATAATAAATATTCCTTTTCTAAAAAAAGTCCGTAAAACCTAATTGAGCAACTGACGCTAGGAGTGGCACATTCAGGTGCCTCTATAGCAGTATCTACGATGCCTGTCAATACGTACAATGTTTCACAATCCCACTCCACCAAGCTCGTTGAATTGACTCCTTTCCAGTGTTTTACAATCATAAAAGAACAGTGTTGATTAATTACCAGAACTTGCTGTAGGAATTCTAGGGATGTTTGCTGCAGACTGTCATTATTCAATCAGTAAAATTTTAACAAATATAATGCAACAATAGAAAAATTAGAAATATATACAAGCTCACTATTGATCAAATAATAACATTGTCCCAAAGACAGATACTCAATAGTACAGTATCATTAATATCCTAAAAGCGCATGCTACGCACGCATTAGCTTGACAGCAGATATGTAAACCATATAAAATTCCGAAATATGCTATCCGACCCGATGACATGGAGCTGGCCAGTCTAATCTCTGCAAATAATTCAATCAAGAAACTTCCTAAGGTACCACAAGAAGCGAGGCTCCTTATCTATCTTAACCATTGTGATGTCGCACCGGATTGCGAGGCTGTCGTCCTTCATGAGACGCACCACCGCCTCCCGCTCCTCCGGAGTGGCCAGGACGGTAACGCTGGTAGACATCGACTTCCAACGGTAGCGATGCGGACCCATGTAGTAGCTGTACGCCGTGTTCCCGTCGCCGTCGAGGATGCTCAACCGGCACGCTGCCGTGACATCGTCCTTATATTCATCGCCGTCCTTCAGCTGGATCTTGACGGAAGCCGGGCCGCGCTTCCCGTCGTCGCCGTTGGGGTAGTAGGACAGCTTCCACTTGTGGCCGCAGGCGCTGAACGTCGGGGAGTCGATGGACTGGCGGCTGGGCACCCAACGGCTGGCGGCGGAGAAGCCGTCGATGCGGAGCAGGTGGGTTCCTGTCACGCGGCGAGCTTGGAGGGAGGCGAAGTTGCTGCTTGGCGCGATCCATGGCTCTGAGGGCGCTGACATGATTGTGGACGACGATGATGACGAAAATTCTTGGTCTGCAAGTAACAGGTCAAAGGGGAGAATATATATGGGGGTATGGGCTGAGTTGTTCCATAACAAGGCTCCGGGTAATTCCCGTGCAGGTGCGGACGACTCAAGATTCAAGAAAAGGCACGCGCCGACATTGTCCGTATTACATACGTCTCGTGTTTTTGGCAAAAGACAAAAGACAAATTGACTCAAATGAAATTTGTTGCGCTGCATATGGTTGATGTCAATTGTAGCTTAATTTTGTTTCAGGCTGCTAAGGCGCCAGGTTGCACATGCGCTTCTGCAGCGGGCACCACAGAGGTTCGGATGACACGCCCCATCATCCGGTGCCTGGCGTCTCCGCTGTGACGGTGGCCTGGGCCTTGTTGCCACCCACTGCCCAGAACCAGCGTGAATACCATATGCAGGATTGGTCTCCTCCTCCCGGACATGGACAAAGGAGAAGGAGAACGCCTTGCGGCAATACGCGTCATGGATCGCACATGGTCCGTCGGCGAAGGGAGAAGCGCACGAACGAGATCAAAAATCTAGTTGCGGCAGCCGTAGGTATATGACTGAACATATGTTTTCCAGACGTGAACTTGGGCAACACGTATATGGCACTGCTGTGACTACGTGTTAGCAGATATGAATTAGTACTTAGCAAACATGACATGAGCGTGTCCCGATGTATGTTCTGCCCCGGACTTGCGGCTTAGTTCTTCTACCGCAGCCCTGGTTGTAGGAAGGCCTTATGCTGACGTCTTATGCAGCACAGCATCATGCATCTTTGGCATAGTATTGCCTAGTTCTTATACGACAGGGCCGAGAACTAATGATGAACTTGGATGGAAGAACTAATCCTGATGTTGCAGTTCCACCAGCAGCCCCTGTTGCTCCACAAATCCAGATGCCTCGCAGTCCTACCATACTTAAAACAAATTTTCCTGACAAATTGTGCAAATATAATTCTTGTTCTCTTATTAATATACTATCCCTGCTACTGTTCGAACAGAGCTTATAGAAGTAGCTTCTGCTATTTATAGGCCGGACATGGATTAGGTCTGCCATATTTGGTATTGAACACCCTTACACGTTTATTTCATTTTGTTACAACATGTACTCTTGATGTTCTTATGTTGAGCCATGTAACAAGCCTCTGGGTATTTATAAGTGACTGTGTACCAGTTGTGGCAAGAGGCATCTGATACTTGTGCATACTAGTCCCTGTGTGCTATGTCACACATGTTAGCCTTGATTAATTTCTTAGTAGATAGGCCTCCCTCTAGTAGCCATGAATGTAGGCGGGCATTGGAGGCATCAGGATATCTTGCCTTACTATCACTATGTCAGAACAGGCTTTTGGAGACGCGGCTCAACTCACATAGGCGACTCGTTTTTTTTTCGTCTCCAAATTTTCGTCACTGATGTGAAAAATTTTGCGACGCGAAAATCCGCGTCACCAATGACTCACTCATTGGGGACGCGTTTTGGGTAAACGCGTCGCCAATCACGCTATATCTGTGACGTGTTTTGGGAAAACGCGTCGCCAATCACCTTATATTGGAGACGTGTTTTTGGCAAAACGCGTCGCCAATGACGAATTAAAAAAACAAAAAAAAACAAAAAAATACCGATGCTTTATTCATTATATACAATATACACGTTTTATCTATTATATGCGATACAAATACACTGTCGTCATACATTAACTATTATCACAACTAGACTACAAAGAATGCTGCCCCCAACCAAAGTTATTTCAAGCCTAGCAGCATGCTTGGTATATTTCAAGTACAACAGTAGCAGTGAAGAAACTAAAGGTCTGCCACTTCCACATACAGGGTATCTAGACAAAAAGTACCAAAAAATTGCACTACAGATTGCAAGATGATCTGACCTCCTTAGACAAAATGATCAGGTTCTGTATTGCCTCTGCAACCTGCTAGAAAATATTCCAAGTGAGATTTCATCTGAATTGCCCAATATACAAGAAAGCAGGAAAAGGTGAAAATTTCAATGAGTACATACTAGGAAGGGTGAATATGAGAGCAAATAGTTACAGCAACAATAAGGCAAAAATGGTTCTGCATAGATCAAATTTCTTGACTTTTGCATCTATAAGAAAAACACACTTCTTGCTTTCTTCCGGCAAACAGAAATTTATTGACCTCTGTATGTGATGATTTTAGAACTTATGCTTGCTCCTACCAGTGATTGTATCACACAAAGAAGAATAAATGCCAAATATCAAGGATCACATGGGAATAAGAAGCCTAGCTGCTTACTGGTTAGGACTTTAGGAAAGGGGAAGATGGAAATCTGCCATGCCTAGTTGCTATGTCTGCCATTGCGCTTGAGCTGCACCAATCATTTACGTTTATATTGTGATTGCGGCAGATGACAAAAGACCATGCACAAGTGAACTTTAGTCAAAGTAAGATACAACGTTGTATAAAGTTATAAAGCAGTTACCTCTATGGATAGTAAATTATGGTAGCTTCAGTCTTCAGTTCAGCTGCTCACATTTTTGCATAATGGCTACAAAAGTCCCGTTAAGGTAGACAGTAGAGTAGACTATAGTCAGGCAAAAAAGATGGCAGCAGGTGAATGGACAACACTGCTAGCTTGCAGTACAATTTTATTACAAATAAAATCATCAGTCTGCTAGCACTAACATGAGCAACATGACTTATACTAGTGCTTCATGATATACAATACAAATACACATGCTTCATTCATGATATACACTGCTCTATCCCTTGAGGTGATACACAAATTAACTACTATTTCTAAAGCTACCACTATCCCTATTCACTACTTCAGTTAAAATCTATGGTTGCCTGCACAATGTATAGATTTCTTCACAATGGAAATTACCTCTAAGGTCAACTAATCAGGCTTCACAACTAGTTCAGTCATGAACTTGCACTATCTCCAACATCCATGAGGAAGTAGTGAAGAGATCAAAACCACCTATCTACAAGAAAACAAAACCACATCAGTACAAGTAAAAGCCTATATTATTTATTATCATCAAAACAGGATTGACAAAATGTACATATTTTTCATTGTTTGTTCAGCAACGTAGCACTGTGGAAAAAGATACAAACGACTACTCTGAACTTTCCATGATTACAAAGTATTCAAGACATTGTCAAGCAGATCAACTAGTGCTTCATGATGACTTAAAAAATCATGTTAAAATGAATTCCACCAGCAGATCAGCTAGTGCTAGTGTAATTTCAGAAATGACTAGCTTGGACCACTTTAATTCAAGCCTCTGAATCAAATAAACATGCAATTCAATGGAAACTGACACAACCAAAATACTTTGAGATGCTCTGCAATAGTAAGAGCTGGTAGTTGTATTGACGCTGCAATTCTAGAGGAACACAGCTAATAGAAGGGCCAAGAGAAACATCATCTAGCTCAGCTAATGGTGGTTCTCACAAACTGGACTTAGTGCCCTTAAACTGCAACCTAAAATACAAACACAGCTAATGGAGGTGCTCTGAGAAGTATGATCGAACACCTGGCGTGCTATTAGCCAGGGGTTAAAATTGAACACCCATCCATGGATTTCAGTGGCGAACGCAAAGCAAGCTAAAACCGAATACCCATCAATGTATTTCAGTGGGGAAACGGGCGCAACCCGAGCAGATCATCATAGGGAGGGTACGTACTCTGATGCGAAGGCCGGAGGGAGCGATTGACCACGAGGAAGCTCTTGACTCTTGAGCTTGTCCAGCCTGCGTCGTCGAATCCGCACCCTAGTCACCTCGCTGGGATCCAGGCCGGGCTCGGATCCGCGCCCATGGAAGGAGGACTCGCGCTTGCCGGATCCATGGCCCTCGTGCCGCCTTCATCGCTAGATCCGGGAGCGACGAAGCCGAGGAGGCAGATCTGTTCAGAGGCACCAAGGAGGGAGACGGAGGTCGAAGCGCCAGCACAAGCAGCCGCCGAGGGGTCCCCGCACTGCCATGCCTCAATCCACCACTGCCGTCGCTTGGAGCCCCAGCCCGCGCGTCGTGGTGGCTGCCCGGCGTCGTGGCCGGCCGCTCCCCGCCTTGAAGGTGGCGTGGAGCGCGACAAGGTGGGCGGGGTCCTTGGCCTCCTGCTCGGCGAGCGTGAGGTCGAGCGGTCTGACTCCCGTAGCGAGAGGAGAAGGGGGGGCGTCGGCGAGATCCAGGAGGAGGGAGAAGAAGCGGGCGTCGCAGGGCAAGAGAGAGAAGGGCGGAGGCAGGAGAGAATGGATAAGGCTGGAGGGGAGAGCGAGGGGCTGGAGCGAGGGGCGGACGCGTGTGCTCTGGTGAACTGAATCAAAGAAAATTTTTGGGTCCGAGCAATGCCTCGCGGCGACGCGGGTCGAGACAACGCGTCACCTCTCAATACGGGCTGCAGGAGGCGACGCGTTTCGTGGCCACGCGTCTGCTGTACAGATATATAGGCAACGCGGTTTGTAAAACACGTCGCCAACCTCGTGTAGGTGACACGTTTTAATTACGAGTCTCCTATGCAGGTATCTCCTTTTTGCCTTTCTTACATAGTGTATTGTTCCTGATCTTGGTCTAAACTTGGATTTATCAACCACGGAAATGGAACCGGTGCCCGAAAAATGTAGTCTTTTTGCTCGAGGTGCCTATAGCATGCATATGAGAGCTGGTAAGTGGTAATGATGTACGTCGAGGATTATACTCAGCTTGTAACTGGCAATGACGTCCCATGGCAAGTGTGACACCCCGTGTCACTGGAGCCAGTCAGCACACCATCGCCACTTGAACAGAAACCAGAAACAAACCAAATTTGAATTCGAATTTCAAAATTCAAACAATTGTCAAATCCAAGCTTCTAAAGGAACTCAGACTTTTCAGTAGCAACTCGAACAACCAAAAATACCATTGGATATCCCTTCTAAAATAAGAATTTTTGAGAATTTTTATGATTGTTGAAATTTGTCTGGTTCCCCAATAAAATCCCCAAAACATAGAAAGTACCCCAATTTGACCAGCTGCCATTTGAAATCCCTTTGGAGTTCAGCTGTGAAAGTTGGCCAGATGATAGAACTTTTTATGATCTTTCCAGTGGTACCAAATTTGCAAATTCGTGAGTTCGTTTGCTACTCCAATTTGTGTGCACATATTTAGGGGAATTCACGGTTTGAATTAATTCGGTAAATGGAAAAGATGCCATGGGGCCCGCTCGTTAGGATCGTCTCTCTCACTGAGGCGCGCCGAGCCTTTTCGCCGCGTGGCCGCCGGCGTACGGCTTCGCCGTGCCGCCCCGGTCCCGCTCCCCTCCTGGTCCGGCTCTCTCCCTCGCCCATTTCCCCACTTTCCGCCGGCCTCAAACCCTAGCTTCCCCGCCATTGCCGCCAAGCTCGAGCTCGGCTCGCCGCCTTCCATCGCCGACGACCAGCCCGGGCCGTGTTGCTGAGCAAAAAGGAATGCGCACCGCTGCCCTTAAGCTCACCATGGGGCCCGATTCCTTTTCCCTGGGGTGAGGACCGCGGATTTGACCGTCGTCTCCAAGTCCGGCCACCGTGTCCCCGCCTCGTCGTCGTTCGATTCTTCTACTCCGGTGAGACTCGCTCCAATTCCTCGCGCGCGGAGGTGCACGTCAACCTCACGCACTTCTCTGACCCCACCATTCCCCTCCCTCCACAGAGCAATCGCCGGATTTTGATTTTTCCTCGCCACCATCGTCCCCGACAAGCTCTCCGGTGAACTCCATCATTCCGGCCACCTCGTCGTCGACGCGTTCCGTGCCGAGCCTCCCCACGGCGAGGCGAAGCTCACGCGCCAACACCTGCAACTGGAGATGCCTTCCCTCGAGCCCGCAACGTCGCCGAACCACTCCGATCCGCCATCCGTCGACACCGAGCTACTCTCCGGCCATCCCGCGACTTCCCGTTCATCGAGGTGAAGCCATCATCACGTGCTCTATCTCCCCGTGCTAGTCCCATCTCCTATGGTCGCCGGAAATGCCATTCCGGCGATGCACTGCCGCTCTCAGGCGAGTCGCCGACCCGAGCTCCGGTCCGGATCCGGTGTGGCCACACCCGGATCTCGTGCGACGCAGCTCTGTGGCCCTCCGTCTGTTTCCACACGTGAGTGGTCAGATCCCGTGTGGCGCGCGGCAGATCCGGTGCGGCCCAGGTCGTGTGGCACCTTGTGTTGCCAAGATCTGATTGGTCCGTCCGTTTTTAATCCTTTTCGAATATCTGTAAATTCCCATAAATTACCAAAAGCTTTTAAAATGCCTAGTAAATTAATCCACATCAGAAAAATGCAAATGCAATTTTGTTGGTTTCCTAGTGGTCGGCTCTATCTATGAAAAATGTCAAATCTTGTTTCTGTATAAATACAACTGTCCAGATATCGTTTAAGTCATAATTATTTCTATGTTACTCCATAAATCTTGAACCTTGGTATGCTTGTTAAGCAATTAATTACACACATACAGAGCATTTTTCCACTGTCATATATGTGACACCCCATGTCATTGGATCACATAAAGCTCCCATTGCGCTGAACAAAAGACAAACAGAAACCAAATTTCCAAATTCGAAATTCAAAATTTCAAATAAAGGCCAAACACATGCTTGTGAAGCAACTCACATTTTTGCATAACAACTTGAGCAACCAAAAATACCAGTGGCTAGCCCTTATGAAATAAGAATTTTGGAGAATTGTTGATGATTTTTGAAATTCATCTACTGCCCCAATAAAATCCCAAAGCTGAAAAAGTGATCAACATTGAAATGTTGCCATTTGAAATCCCTTTGGATTCCAGATGTGCATGTTGGCCAGTGGATAGAACTTTTCACGAGCTTTCCAATGGTACCAAAATCGCAAATTTTGGAGATCATTTGCTAGTCCAATTTGTGTGCACAAATTCGGTCAATTTCTGAGTTTGAATAAATTCGGGAAAAAGAAAGATGCGCCCGGGCCCGCTCGTCATTGACGCTCGTCTCACTGAGGGCGTCGGAGCTTTTGCTCCACGTCGCCGTCGGTGTACGGTGACGCCGCACGGCGCTCTGGCCCGCTCTCGGCCGCGGAACGGCTCTAAATCGGCCACCCGCGCCTCGCCATTGCTCCTCCTTTCATTTCCCAGCTCCCCGGCCACGAAACCCTAGCCTCGTCGCGCAATTGCCGCCACTCGAGCTCCACCTCGCTGCTCCGCCGCTCCGACGCGTTCCCGCGTGAGCCGCTGCGTGAGAACCTGCGCGGGGATGACGTGAAGCAGTGCTGGACCATTCCTTCCTCCTTGCGCAGCCCAAGCCAGGGAATCCAGCTCGTCCTCGTCATGGCCGGCGGTTGAGCACATCTGGCCTCACCGTCGATTCCGGCCCCTCCGGTGAGTGGTTCTTCAATTGCTCGCACGCGGGGGTAGAAATCTTCGTCGCGCGCACCCTTGACCTCACCATTTTGCTTCTTCCGCAGCCGAGTGACCGGAATCCGAGTTTTCCCCATCGTCGTCGTTGAGCCACCGCGAGGGCTCCACGGGTGAACTCCGCTCTCCAGAGCTCCTCATCGTTGACCGTGTCCGTGCCGAGCCTCCTCGCGTCGAGACGAAGCCTTTGCGCCAACACCTGCAGCTGGAGGACCTCCCCACACCTCTCGAGTCGCCGCCGAACCTCCGCTATCGCCGCAACCTCGTCGCCGACACTGTTCCGGCCGCCCCCGGTTGCTCCTCGTTGTCGAGGTGAGAACCCCGTCTCGCGCTGCCCCCGCTCGTGCCCTTCGCTGGCCGATGCGCTCACCGGAGCTTACTCCGGCGAGCAGCGCCGCCGCCCTCCGGCGACGGTTCCGGCCTGCGCACTGGAGACCACAGGGCGTGGATCTCGTGTGGCTACACGGGATCCCGTGTGGCTAACTCCGTGGCCCCGCGTGTGTTCTCGCACACGTGTGGTCGGATCTGGTGTGGCCGGCCCAGATCCGGTGCGGCCCGGTCTGTGTGCCCCTCTTGTGGCTCAGATTTGATTGGCCCACCATTTTCAGAAATTGTCTGCAAATTGTAAAATCGATTGAAAATTTAATACATCTCAGAAATATTCAAATGAAATTTTGTTAGCCTTATTGTGCTCTGCTCTGTATAGGAAAAATATCAAATCACACAAAATACGTTCTCTGTTTTCTGTAAAAATAATTTTGTACAGATGGTGTTTAATTCATAATTAATTATATGTTGCTCCATAAATCCTGAGATCTGGCATGCCTGTTAAGATACTGTTAACACACCTACAGAGCAGTTTTCCACTATCATACCTTGCTTAATTATTTTTCTATGATTTAAATCGTTCCTGCATTGTTTAAATTAATATAAATAATCTGTAAGAAAACAAATCATCAAACTTCACAGTAAATTACTTCCAGTGGTGGATGTCACCAGAAAAATTCCACTGGACATAAATTAATTTTTGAAATCACATTATTCATTTAACCTACCCAAGTTGATTAATGGTGAACTTAATTAAAAGTTAATGAAGGAAATACTCCAGACGAAATTAATTAACAAAGTTAATTATTTGCACTTACAGTGTAAATGACTGTCCTATCAAGTAATTAAATCATTAATTGCATCATATTCTTGCATCTAACTTTGCATTATTCCTTGTCATAACGTGTAGTGACAGAGTCGACTCCGGAGCCACTGGACTTCCAGCTGCCGGAGGAGCAGACCCAGGAGGTGCAGGAGGAGCAGCCACAGCAGGACACTGACCCCGCTGACTCTGTTAGCTACGCTCCTGAGCCAGGCAAGCCCCGGTGCATGCCTCCCTATTTAGGATTTTATTTTCGCACTTGATTGGGGCTAGTAATTGATTGTGTATTAGGTTTATTAGGAGTTGATATGAAAACTTAGAACTGCATTAGGACTACCCTCCCATATCCTACCTTGTGTCCTATTTTTGTAGATGTGGTCTAGGTTACGTTAGAACTTGCTAGGCTTAGTGGCTAGCGGACGGTAGAAGTCGAGTGGTAGGTCCCACTCGCATGGTAGGGACTCCTGGATTGTACTAGCTGGATTTAGGATTTGTTGAGACCGGACGGGGAATTGTTTGTGTAGGATGGTGCGAGAAGGCTGGGCCTTCACGGTGGTAGCCCCGTCTGTGTCGATTAAGGACCGTCCGTTGTTGGCCCTGTTGAGCAAGTTTGAACGTACTGACTCACATGCTAGTGTTTTTATGGGCCTAGTAAACCTAGTAGCCTGTGTCGCCCTGGATGTCTGGTAGATACTTTACTCTTTCTATCATGGTATTTGGGAGAGGTAGGGTGGCGTCCCGCGCAGTCAGCCGTCCGGGACGGGGGCTGCGGTGGGAGAGCCCTTCCTCGGGAGGAGTAGAATCTGGTACAGCTCTGGTGGTACGTAGCGTAAACGGTTGCCGTATGTGGCCTTTGCCGCGTATGGCGTGTGGTCAGGTTTTCTCCTGCAGGATGTACATCGATACCGCCGCTCTCGGTCAAGAGCAACCTTGCTCACTGAGTCACTTCGTAGTGTGATATGCTTGATGATGATGACTAGTACTGTTATTTATATTTCATTACTGTATATTGCTTATTTGATGTATTGTTACTTTATATCTGTTTTAGAGATATGCACACTGTTTTTCCGGATAAGTACTTAACTTGAAAATAAAACTTGAAAGTAAGGATCCAGTAATTAGTGCGCGTTATGCTATTGAGTCAGCCACCCCTTTGTAGCCTTGCATATTAGGAGTCGGCTGTAGATAGCCACGTTGACGGGTAAGTCTTGCTGAGTAACTAGTACTCAGGGTTTGGCTCTTTATGATTTTATTGCAGGTAGCACATTTATCCCTGACTCTACGGGTGGAGGTGGACAGTGGGATGGCCAGCTTTCCTATGGTTGGACAGCCCACTGGGAGACTGAGGAGTGATCTCCTCTCGAGTCCGCATCTTCATGGCTTTGGATGCGGGTTCTTGTGTACGTGAGCGCGTGCGCTTGTACCTTTATTTCCAGACTTGTATCATTTATTTTCGTTGTGCGACTATATGTTTTAATTGGATTAATGTAACCACTTAAAGAGTTAATTTGTGCTTTTTATATGCTGTACTGTTGCGTCTGTTCATCAGCGCTATACCGACTCGATCCTGCGAAAAGCGGAGACGCTTCAATATAGTGTCTAATTATTTTTCTTATGATTCAAATCGTGCTCTGCATTGTATAAATTTTTATAAATAATCCGTGTTACAATAAATCATCAAAATCCACTGTAAATTACTTCCGATGGTGCTCTTCACTAGAAAAATGCCAATGGACATAAATTGTTTTTTGAAATGTAATTAAATAATTAACCAACTCAAGTTAGTAAAAGTAATTAACTAAAACAAGAGTCAATGAAGGAAATACTAATGATAAAAATTAATCATTTGCACTTACAATGTAAATGACTATCCCATCAAGTAATTAAAATTTTAATCGCATCATATTCCTTGCATCTAACTTGCATTATTTCCTTGTCATTACGTGTAGTGACAGAGACGACTCCGGAGCCGCTGGACTTCGAGCTGCCGGAGGAGGAGGCACAGGAGGAGGAGCAGCAGGACACTGACCCCGTAGCTGACCCAGCTAGTGTAGCTCCTGAGCCAGGCAAGCCCCGGTGCATGCCTCCCTAATTAGGATTTTTTTTTATCACTTGTTTGGGGCTAGTAATTAATTGTGCATTAGGTTTATTAGGAGTTGATGTGAAACCCTAGAACTGCATTAATATTTCCTTTCCAAATTTACCTTGTGTCCTATTTTTGTAGATGTGGTCTAGGTTACGTTAGAACTTGCTATGCTTAGTGGCTAGTGGACGGTAGAAGACGAGTGGTAGGTCCCACTCGCATTATAGGAAACACTCTGGATTGTACTAGATGGATTTAGGATTTGTTGAGACCGGACGGGGGATTGTTTGTGTAGGATGGTTGGAGAAGGCTGAGCCTTCACGGTGGTAGCCCCGTCTGCGTTGGTCAAGGACCGTCCGTTGTTGGCCCCGTTGAGCAAGTTCGAACGTACTGATCACATGCTAGTATTTTTATGGGCCTAGTAAACTTAGTAGCTTGGGTTGCCCTAGTGTCTAGCGGATACTTGCACTTTCTATCATGGTACTCGGGAGAGAAAGGATGCCTCCTAATCGGGGCGTACGTCTGGGACGGGGACCATGCGGTAGGGCCTTTCTCGGGAGGTGTGAGACCCAACCAGCTCTAGGAGGACCCTTGCGAACGGTTGCTGCATGCGACTTTTGCGCGTGTGTGGCGTGTGGTCAGGTTTTCTCCTGCAGGATGTACATCGATGCCACCGCTATCGGACATAAGCAACCTTGTTCACTAAGCCACATCATAGTGTGATTGATGATCATGCTGTAGTACTGTATATTTATATCTCATTACTGTTATTGCTCATCTGATGCATTGTTACTTTACTTGCTTTAGAGATAAGTGCACTGTTTTATTGGTTAAGTATTTTATCTGAAATAAAATTTGAAAGTAAGGATCAAGTAATTAGTGCAGTTTATGCTATCGAGTGAGCCCTCCCCTTGTAGCCTTTGCATATTAGGAGTCGGCTGTAGTTAGCCCCGTTGATGGGTAAGTCTTGCTGAGTATTAGTTACTCAGGGTTTGGCTCTTTATGTTATATGCAGGTAGCACCTTTATCCCTGCCTCTACGGGTGGAGGTGGACAGTGGGATGGCCAGCTTCCTTTTGGTTGGACAGCCCACTGGGAGACCGAGGAGTGATCTACTCTCGAGCTCGCATCTTCATGGCTTTGGATGCAGATTCATTTGTATCGTGAGCGCGTGTGCTTGTATCTTTATTTCCTTTAGACTTGTATCGTAATGACTTCCGCTGTGCTACTTATTGTTTTAATTAGACTAATGTAATCACTTTAAGACTTAATTTATGTTTTTTATGTGATCTACTATTGTGTCCGTTCACCAGCACTTTTGACTCGATCCTGCGAAAAGCGGAGACGCTTCAGCAAGCCATGTACACTGCTTCGTTTTTAATCTTGAGCTCAGGAGAGCCAGGCAAGCTAATAGAACTAAAAAAATGGTTCCCAAAAACCTGAAAACATAAAACATTCCGAACAATGGATACTTGAATCGTGACAATATACAACACCTCCTCACGGCAAGCAAATTTTACAGCGTTATCTTAATGCATTTCGGTACCTTGTTGTCCCGTCTTCACTTTCCCTAGCGGACCAGAGGGTCGGCATGAACACCAGCCTCTTCACGATATATTATTGATGTTTATACCTGCTTAACATTTTGTAGCTGCCATGTTCCTAGTGTCTCATAAGCCTATATATATGGACGTTTAAATAAGTCTTACTAGCTCGCACACAACACACATCATTATTGCCCACGGTACCTAAATCTATGCGGTATGCTATATTCTCTGACAGCATAGTGAGCTCTTTGTTGGGTTTTCCTCACAGGAATGAAAGTACAAAACTGATAACGAGACACTGATAATCATTAATAGCAGAGGATTTCCAGTAATAATTGCACGGGTGCTCCTCATCTAGCGAATTTTTAATTAAAATAATAGTATTTTAATTAAAAATTGCAAAACAGAGGTACCTCTGGAAAAAATTGCAGAAATGGGTGCCTGTCGGTCATCCAGTGACCAATTGGTCACTGGATGACCGATAGGCCTACGTGGCAGCCGACAAACGCCGAGGACAGGACCTATCGGTCACCCAATTACCGACAAGTACCTGTCGGTCTTCGAACGCCCGACAGGCAGCAGAATATCGCCGAACAGCGCTATCGGGCCGATAGCTGGGACCTGTCGGTCATGGGATGACCGACAGGCACATATCGGTCATCCCACAACCGACGAGCACCTGTCGGCCATCCCATAACCGACATGTTCCTGTCGGTCATGGGATGACCGACAGGTCCTTTCGTTAGCATTTTTTGTTTTTTTTTTGTTTTGTTTTACCAGTTTGTGTTTTTCTAAATTTTGTTTTAAGACATGAGGCATAAATTAATTTTTTTACATATATTTTTAGGATTGAAAGGTAATATTGTGTGGTTTTCAAAGTTTTTTTAACGTGAATAATGCAATAGAAAAGGTGAACTGAAAAATAACTCGACTTTAACAAAGATACTCAGCAACCAATATCGATAGACCAACATATACAGAGTGAACTGAAACAATGGCGTGTTTCGATGCACATGGCAAAGCTACGTGTCCATCGATCTACTCCTAACACGCCTTAGGGAAATAAATTTCACTCACAGTGAACGTAGTACAAACTATAAGGTGGAATGACATATTCGGTGCACACAATTGCTGATAAGCAACATGAAAATTAAAGGACTAATCGTCGCCTAGGTGAAACGACGCGTATCCCTCGTCGTCCCCTTTCGACGAGAAGCTCGTCCAACCTCAGATCTATTTATCCTCAGTGTCTACTGAGTGCAACGGGGATATTTTCCCTTTCTGAAGGCATCAGGACCTGCTGCCCTAGCGCGGCGAGCTCTCTCGCGCATCCTCTCCCTTTCGGCCTCACGGGCCTCATGAGCAAGGCGATCTTCCTCTTGTTTGCGCCTTCGTTCCGCCTCCTCTCTTTGCTTGCGTTCCGCTTCGTACTTGCATCGACGCTCTTCCTCCTCCTGCCTCATCTTCCTGCGTTCCTCCTCTCTCCTTTCCTCAGCTTCCATATCAAGCCAATGCCTTCTTGCACGTTGAGCGACACGATAGACATGGGCTATATTCTCTGGTGTCTGCTCAGTGTCAACATACTCGATGAACTCACACAGAGGCGGTGGGGACTGCAATGTTATGAACGTATTAGTGAATAAGAATGAATGGTGGAAACAAAGAATGACGAAGTACAAGTAGTTACCCTTGGCCTCCTATCGGAAGAGTAAAGACGTTGCGAAGGGTCATATTGGTAGTTCTTGCACATCCAAAGCCTTTTGCCGTAGTCATCACCGAGAACGAGTGACTTCACTAGCCTGCATGGAGTGCCACAGAGGCACATAGGGGCGATGAAGCCATCTCCGAGAGGTAACGTCTCTTTGTTGTGGGGTGGATCGTTGGGGAACTCCATAGCTATGGAAGAAATTCCGGTGTTGGTTAGATTGCGAAGTGGCTGAGCTTAATGGACAGACGATGTGTGCATTTTATAGGCATAACTAACGTGGTCTATAGACGAAGACTACAAAGAAAAGAAGAGGAGATGTCATCGGATGCTCTGCAAAGTTGCCCGTGAATGGATGTGTCGCCATGCGAAAATAATAAATGCGTGTCGTCACGTCACTAAAAGTTGTCTAGTCATGTCGCAGTTGTCTAGTCATGTCGCGTTGCAGAAGTTAGTAATAAAAAATAGTTCATGCTTAAGTTCTGAATATTACAAAAACGAAAGAAATCTACTAGTCAAGTACTGAACCCTGACCCCTGTCCTGATCTCCAAGTCATCCTCCACGCCTACGCTTGCTGGGCTCGGCTTCGGCCCTCTTGCCCTGGCCCTTTCTCCCTCGTCGAATCTGATCGGTGGGGTACGTGAGTGGGTCTGGTGCCTGCCTGACCCTGGGAGCCTCTAGTGGTGTCGAAGGAAACTGCTGGGTGGGCTGTGTCGGTGGAGGAGCCTCTGGCATCTGAGAGAAACCCTGGACATCTGGCTGTCCATAAGAAGACCCATGCACTAAGCTCCCAGAAGCAGAGTGCAAGGAGTAGTCAGGCGCGGCGAACTGTACTGGTGGTCCTGTAAAACAACAATGTAAGATTACAATAACAAAATGTTAGAAATACAAAATTGGCATGTTATTATACCTGTGCTCCATCCAGGAGTAGGCATGAAAGGCGGGACTACAGGTAGACCCGATGACGAGTCCCCGGCGTGGAAACGAGAAGAACTTGGTGCACTAGCAGGTGTAGAGAGAGGTGGAGACCTCTGTCGTGCCCTCGGCTGCACATCTGTTGTGCTCGTACAGGAAGCGCACCAGAGAGCATCCCTACAGCGGCGCGCAAGACGGAGTAGGGCTGATCCCAAGTCACGTGGCTCGACTCGTGGAGGGTTGTCGTAGCATCGAAAGCCTAAATCCTCCAGCTCGCCAACGAGATCGCGGCACGTGTCAGTCTACAAAAACGATAATAGAACATTAATAATTAAACAGAAAGGATAAATATTAAAAAATAATCAAATAGCTTACCATCAGGTGAAAGGCCCGAGTCGGCTGGGTGGCGAAGGTGTCCGTAATTTCAGGCACGTGCTCTACAGGTGCCTCAGCCACAGCGAACAACCGCACACGCGTCGCCCTGTGGTACCACCGAAGGTACTCCCCGTATCGAAACGGGTCGTACGGGCCCTGTGAAACGTGCACATCTGTCTCTGCACCAACCCACTGCTGTATCCACGACTCCATCTTTCTAGCCCACGTAGTCTCGTAAGCAAGACCCTGACCTTTCCTGTTAAACCTGCAATGAAGATATTGTGAATACGTAAATATTTAGGTAACTTGATGAATGGATTAATTAATTTATGTTGCACTTACGTGTGGGTGTGATCTAGCTGCAGTCTAGGAATAGGGAAGTCCTGAAAGTATCCAAACTGGCGGAAGACTCGAATCACAGCGTATGGCTCGACGCTGTAGCCCAACTCGGCTGCAAGAATCGAAACAATGATCAAGTTAGTAGCAAAAATAAAATAGAAACTTAAATATACAAAAATAAAGTATTACTTACATCGCGCTTGCACCAAATAGAACCCATAGTGGGTCCACCGAGGGGATCGTACTCTCCAAAGTCGTCGAGGTCGTACATGTCATCCTCGTACTCGTCGTACGAGCTCAGCTTCGGTCGCCCGATGTCCACACGCTCAAACGACCACAACATCAGGAACAAAGGGCACCCTGTCAACGAACCCGCACTGGTTGTCCGCCTGCACGCCTCGCACAACGCCCTGTACGTCGCGGCTAACACAGCTGAGCCCCAACTGTACTGTGGCATCTCTGCAGGATCTGTGTCTGCTATCTGCCGTGCAATCTAGATATAGCGCTTATCTACGGTGTCCTGGTGCGTACTAGTGAACATGACCCACCCGAACAACCAAAGAAGATACGCCTCGAGGTGCCTACGAACCCTCCAGTCCTCTGCGTCAACGGTCAACCTGTCAGCACGAAACTGCTCAAGCCACACCTTCGTCGGTCCGTGCCTGTCGTGGAAACCAAACTGCGGGTGCTCCAGATCCGGAGGGAGGACACCTGCAAACCTGTCCAAAATATCCTCCATCCACCCAGGGTTCTGAACAGGAGGAACCACTGCAGCTCCGGCTATAGGAAGCCCAAGTAGCATGGCCACGTCCTGCAGTGTGGGAGCCATCTCACCAACGGTGAGGTGGAACGTGTGTGTCTCAGGCCTCCACCGATCCACCCAGGCTGTCAAAAGTGCACGGTCCACTGGAAACCGAGGGCTCCTGCGACCCCTCGGGTCCAACAACTGGGCAAGAGGTAGCAACCCTGCCGCACGTAACCTGTCATTTCAAATGTGAGAGCATTAGAGTATGAAAAAAAATCAAAATAAGGAGAAATTGACAGATATTGAAATAATATAGAAAACATATGCGTACCTCGGGGTCCAACGTGGATCCACACTCCAAAAGTCGTCAAACGTCCTAAGTCTGAGTGTGTCGTGAAGCTCTCCAGAAGGCAAGCGTGATCGATGCTTAGCATCGATCACTGGATCGATCAACTCCAGGTTAGCCATGTACCTATGAAGTAGTAACATAGAAACAGGAAAATAAATAAACAAACAGTTTTTATAGTTTTACAGTACGATATCTAGTGTTCTGAATAATTATTACACACATTGTTTCATAACGTAGGCATACGGAATTGGAAAACATAGTTCTTGACACATGATGACTACAGGTACAAACAAATAAACATAAATAGATTACACTTCATCAAATTAAGTAGATGGGCCAGCTTCTTGGTTCCGATTCTTTGGCTTCCGCATGGGAACACGCCTGAACTCCACGTTGTCGGGCCCCTTCTCCACTGGGTATTGGCTACAATCCTTCCTTAAATGATCTCCGCCACATACCAAGCACTCCTTTGTACGACGTTTGGCATTCGCTTCATCCATATCATTTTTTATACGCCTAACTTTTCTGCGACCTTTAATTTTAACCTTTTTGTCAGGATCTGGAATCCAACTACGTTCTCCCTCTGGTGGCTTTGTGAAATCAGCCACAGCCCGCCACCCCAGTAGCTCGCCCTGCCATGTAGCCATCACAGCTTCCTTGAAGTAGTATGGTGATACGAAGTGATGAGGATCAATCTTTGCCTTGGCACATCCAGTGAATACATGTGAGCAAGGCAAATGCATTAGCTTTGGCTTATTGCAACTGCACTCGCATTTGTTCAACTGCGGCCACAATCTGCATTCCATCGTCACTTCGGATCGACCAATCCCAAGTCCGCTCTTTCCCCGCAACAAGATTTCGAAGACGAAATCCCTATTACCTGTTCTCCTAACCATGTGCATCTGCCCCTTCGCACTCTTTTCTTTGATGTAATCGGTGATTTTAGCACTGAACATCACTTGTGGGTTGGCAACATGCAAAACTGCTTTTGCATAGCGATCTTGCAGGTATGTTTGTATCCCACGAGTTATACCCTCCAGAATCCCCACTAAAGGCAAGCACCGAGTCCCTTTCAATGCCCAATTATAAACTTCTGCCCCATTAGTGGTCATAATGTCATAGCGGGATCCATCCGTATCTGCTATCAATGCCCATTTCTCCATCGGCTCATCCTTGATCCAATCTGAGAAGCACTTCACCCTTCGTCCACCCCTCCTGCGTCTAATTTTGTCCTGCGGTTCATTGGGCAAAGGATCTAACCCCTTTGGCTCCTCGTCACGTGGCATAGGAGGTTTCTTTTTAACCTCGTCCATGTGGTTGCCAGTGAGCTTGTCCAACTCGCCCCATAATATGTCAAATTTGCTCCTTCGATTCTGTTTGCACAGCTTCTTGAACATATCCATAAGTCGTTTGCTCTTAAACTGCCTGTAGAAGTTTGCCCCCAGATGCCTCATACACCATCGACTATGCAGATCGGGCCAATATTCCTGATCATTATAGTCTGTCTGCAATGTATCAATTGCTGACAATAATCCCGCATGGCGATCATGTAAGATGCAGACATTGGGTCTCTGCATAACAACCGCTCGCTTCACCCACCTCAAAAACCACAACCAACTCTCTGTATTCTCACTCTCCACAAATGCAAAAGCAATTGGCACAATCTGATTCTCCCCATCCACTCCAATAGCGGTGAGGATCTGCCCTTTGTACTTACCAGTCAAGAAAGTGCCGTCCACAGCAAGAACAGGTCGACAATGCATAAATGCTTGTATCATACAACCAAATGACCAAAATGCACGGCGTAGGACCCTGTCCCCATTTGTATTTTCAAAATCGTCCACTGCAACCACAGTTCCTATATTCCTCGCTTGCATAAGCTCAAGCAAGCCAGGTAGGTTGTGGTACGAGTCCTCGTATGTCCCGAACCTTCTTTCCAAGGCTTTTTGTTTCGCTCTCCATGCCATATCATAGCTGATCTCATAACCTAATCGATTCTCTATGGCATGCATTATAGCAAAAGGAGACATACCGGTCTTCTGCACAATCTCAGGATACATGTACTCAGCTACAAACTGTGTAGTCATGTTCTTGTGTTTCAGAAGAGTCCTATCCAATGAACACGAATGGCCTACCACGATAGACGCCACAAATGACGTCTCAGCTTTCGGCAGGTATCCGTGAACCCTCCATGCGCAACCCGGAGCCGTGCACTTGACGTCATATGTCCTCGGGTTTGAAATGACCACCGTGAACTCCTTCTTCTCTGAGAACGCCCACCTCTTTACGGCATGCTGAAAAGATATCTTATCAGGAAACATCTGCCCTTGACGGACCTCTATAGCATCATACTCCCAACATGAATTGTGGCCATCATTAACAGCTAAGTTCTCCATATTGATCCAGTCCTGCGGCTCTTCATATCCCATGCCCCATCCCTGACCAGCTGTTCCATCAACGAAGGTACGAAACTCGTCATCATCCCTGTCCATTTCATCAACAATTGCCTCATTGACCTCTCCCGAATCTGCTTCTAGTGTGCCAACATTTATTGGCAACCTATCCTCAGTGGTTGGATGAACCACAGGATTTGCAGCAACTTGACTTGGCTCGGCACCAACATGACTCGGCTCGTCACCAACATATTGCTCCGCATGAACAATTTGTCCCACGACTTCATCTTGCTCTGTATTTACGACATTGTCATTAACCTCCTCCTCCAGACGGGTCGTTGTCGGATTACATTGCACCAGCAACAAGTGAGCAAAATGCCGTTGCAATCCCATCGTCACAAATTGCTTCCAATGTTTAGTGCTTCTCACCTCCACAAGTTCCCATTTCCATGAGCCTTCACGCTTTCGAGGAATCATAGCTCTCACTACAAACCGATACTCTAAAGGATTCACATTCAACACACTATGTAACCAGCCATACACTTCACCTCGCTGCATCTCTACCGGATCATTCAAAACACTATCCACATACTGAAAATTACTCAAATCTACCCCATAGTCACGATGCTCAATTTGACCTTCTCCGTAAAAAACTCGGAAACTCACTACACTGGACATCCTGCTAAAAACAAATTAATTACTATCAGCATTATATGTTTTACATAATTTATTTATCCGTATACATAAGTATTTTAACACTTATTAACAAATAACAATGCATCCTTTTTTTTAATTTAATTATACATTTCATAATATATTAACTACCTACCATTACACTTCACTAAAAATACTACTCTACTACTTACACTAACTTCCCTACCGTTAACTAATCCATACACTAATACTATTTAACTAATCTAAAGCTACTTTACTAATCCTATACTACCGCAGCTACTAATCAATAGTAGTTTACTAATCCAAATAGTTAGGCTAACTAAACAAATAAAAAAAAAAACAAAAGGAACTCACCTTCCCGGTGCCGCCCGAACCGGCGACCTCCAGCCGCGGCGCTCAGGGCGAGCGGGCCCACCTCCTCCAGCGGCGCTCCCGGCCCTCCTCTCCGACCACCGGCGCGCCCCGTCGCCGTCTCTCTCCCTCCCTCTCGCCGTCGGTCGCGAAGACGCGAATGGAGGAGAGAGAGAGAGAGGACGGCGCGGCAGCGGATAAGATTCCGCAGCCTGTCGGGCGCTCGGTGACCGACAGGTACCTGTCGGGCGCTGGGTGACCGACAGGTACCTATCGGGCGCTGGGCGACCGACAGGCTTGCGTGGACAGCTGCGGGCGACCCGATAGCCGACGTGGCAACCTACCGACAGCTAATCGGGCTTTGGGTGACCGATAAGTGACCTGTCGGTCATCCAGTTACCGACAGGTACCTATTTCTGCGATATTTTCAAACGGAGCCCCTGTTTCGCAATTTTTAATTAAAATACTATTATTTAAAAAAAAAATTCCTCATCTAGCATAGTGCTAGTGAGGGGGTATTTATAGGGTTAGAAACGGCAACTTTACATTAGACAACAACACCACCGATTATCTCCTCCTAGCATATACTGTAAATTTTTTTCCGAGAGCCATTATGGTCCAATAATTGACTGACACTCAACACTAGATAATATTGTACTACCCAAAACAAAAAACAATATGGTAAACTTCTTGATATTTGAGAGTTTCTTTCAGTTTCTTTTGTTGTACTATATTTTGTTCAGATGGTACGATGCCGACAAGGAGTATGCAGAGGAAAGTGGAGGATTAGGCTACGCTGTGAATTGTGAAAGGGGTCTTGGCCTAGTGGTTAAGGCATCTTAGTAGCACCTTTGAGGTCCTGGATTCGACTCCCGGTGGGAACGAATTTTCTAGGATTTAACGGCATTTGTGCTTTCAACGGTAGGCGACGTGGCCGTCGACAGCGAGGCGCCAGTGGTGACTTCGGGAATCTGGAGAATTTGCCGGCTCAGTCTTCGAAGATTCTCATAGGGGTAGGGTTTGCGTATGTGCGTTCATAGGGGTGAGTGTGCGTGCGTTGTGAGTGTCTGAGTTGTACTGTGTAATTTCTCAAAAAAAAAAAAGGCTACGCTGTGAATTGGAATGAAGAACTTATACTGGATTCATAGTCGGACTCTTTTGATCTTGTTAGCCAACAAATCCAGATGCCTCGCAGTCCTAACATAGTTGTAATAAATCTTCCTGGCAGGTTGAGCAAAATACTATTCTGGTCGGCAAACTATCACCTACAACGCGTGCAGCTTATAGAACTTTGTTCTGCTATTTATGGACTCCATATGGATTAAAGATACTATTGTTTTTTACACTGCAACATTTGGTATTATACACCTAACACACGAATATAAGTTGGTTTGAACATTTACTCTTATTTTTCTTATGTTGAGTGACACAATATGCCGCTGACTATTCATATAAAACTGTGTGTGTAGCAGTGACGAATCAACAGGTATATCATACTTTTGTGTAGCAGTGTGTCTGTATGTTGTGAGTACGTACAAACATGTTAGCCTTGATTGCTTGATTTATTTGGGTATGTAGGTGCAAAAAATAGCTGTAGAACTGCAGGTCCAGTAACATGCTTTCCTCTGTTGAAAAAATAAGTCTCGTTATTGTAACTATGGAAGTAGGTGCGCATGCGAGGCATCAGGATATCTCGCCTTACTAGCCGTGTTCATTCTCCTCAAGACATAAATTAATCAACTGCTGCTAGGGTTAGTTTGACGGGGAAATGTAATCTTGTTTCATTGAGGTGCTTCCCTTGTGAAGAAATTTGATGCTGAGATGAAGAAATTTGTCTATATATCATGCGATCAACCCTGACCAAATAACCTGGAAGTAATCTAATTCTAATATAACACACTGTGACGTTGGAGTGGATGACGAGATTGCCGGCCTCGATGAGGCATAGTGCTGACCTCTATTCCCCTGTGCCAGGATGTCAAATATTTGGGTAGTAATTAAGATGAGGTCTTCCACTTCCGGCCGCCGTACATGATTTGGATTTGGCTTTGAAAAAGCATACAAATGTACTGTTGATTTGGATCTGGCTTTGAAATAGCATACAAATGTACTGTTGATTTGACTTCGAACATGTGCCAGGATGTCAACCATTGGGGTAGTAATTATGAAGAATAGTTTCTATACATAGTACGTAGCCGTAAATATCAGTGAACATAACTACAATCCAAAACCTGCTAAGACGAAATAGGGGATAAGTAAACTCTGAAACTATAACGATCTACAGCACGCTAGTTCGAGCGATGGCATCTTCATCCATAAAATATTCCAAAAAACTGGCCAACTAGTCTCTTTTACAGCCGAGCAGTACGTGTACATCTATCTCTAATTACCAAAGATTTATAGATTTTACCACATATGCATCTCGTGTGGCTAGTAACTTAATTCTCTAATTTAGTAATTTTCGATGGTACCATCCAATGCGGGACTCTTCCTTTATCCTTGGCACGGTGATCTCGCAGCTGATGTGGAGGCTGCCGTCTTCCACGCCACGAAGCACCGACCTCTGCTGCTCCGCCCTGGCCAGGCGGTGAAACTTACCCGGCTTCTCGCCGGGGAAGTACCTCATCGGCTTAACGGAGCGGCTGTGCACCGGGTTCCACTACGTAAGAAGTGGCCAAAGGTGACAGGCAAATAGGTGACGGGCATTCTTAACCCGTCACCTTAAATGTAATGGTGACGGGCCTCTTCAAAGCCCGTCACCTGCTAGCATGAGTGTACAGGCTGAGGAGAGTAATAGATGACGGACAACATCAGAGCCCGTCACTTATATGGTGGCCGGATAATAGGTGACGGTCTATATTAATACCCGTCACCTTTGACTAGATATATGGGTAACGGCCTCTGATGTTGCCCGTCACCTTTAACCAAATCTGGTAATAGGTCACGGTCCTTAATGTTGCCCGTCACCTCGTAAGGGTTGAAGGGTAACGGGCTAAGCCTTTGCCCGTCACTTGCCTGGTGGAGCTCGGACCCGAACTTTTGTTTTGTTCCGATTCATCTGAACCTCGCGTCCGAATCCTAGAGCGCAGTCTCTCTCCCCTAAAAAAAGTAGAAAAATAGAGCTCGGTCCTCTCCTCTCCTCTGTTCCCTTCTCACTCGGGAGTCAGATCCGGGGTGGGAGAGGACGGATCCGGCGGCGGCGGAACTCCAGAGGCTGGGGTCGAGCTCAGTGGTCTACGGGCAGGCTTCTGCTGGCCGGGCTCCGTGCGGTGGGGCGAGCTGCTGGCCGGGCTCGGCCGTGGATCTGGCGGGGCGAGCAACTAGCCATGGCGGACCACCACACTCCAAGTACTCCCCGCCGACATTGTCGCGCTCCACGCCGAGGTGAACCCCCATCCCCAAAGCTTGCTATTCCCCAGCCTCCCGCTGCCGTACGTGAGGAGCCATGGCGACCAGCCACAGTTGGCACAACTGCGCTCCTCGACGTCCGCAAGCGCCACCTCACCTGTCCCCGACTCCTGCCTCCTCGAGCCGCTTCTCATCCTCCGCCGGTTGGCTTGCAAATATGAGGTAATCCCCTCCACAGCTCGATCCGATAAGTGGGAATGGGTGCTGTTGGCAGTATGATTTTGTCGCTCTGCTTGATTGGCTGTTGATAATATTAGGAGCAAAGCGTGCTACCTACCTCTAGTGCTTGCTCATCAGGTGCTCGTCAAAATGCCAAGCAAACAAAGGTTAATCACACACTGCAACAGATGCTTTTAGGAACAAGCAAGCCCATCGTACCATCTGCATTCCACGGCTTGTGGCAACTTGATGCATTGTCCGCGTGGTCCGGCATGCTGACATTGTACCTTGCATGCCGCTGAGCCGAACAGCAGGATTGTGCAATGTTTACCTATCAAATGTTAAGACAGAATGGCCTGCACCCTTGACAATTCATGCATCCGTAGCCATGCCTACATCCTATTTGACAAAATTCCTGCTTGAGATGTCCTGTTCGAATGCATATTTGCACCAAAAATTTTCTGTACTTGATTGAATACTGAATACAGGTTCTGTAGACTCATATTTTGAATGTGCTGTGTAAATAATTCATGTGCTTTGTAAGAAGATAGAGCCATGAAATAGAATAAAGATTCTGTTTTGGAGTATCAACAATTACGCTATCTAGATGTTGTACTTATGGCTGAGATGATATCATATTGTATTTCTAACAGTTTTTTCTTGACTTGCAGTGTGGTAACAGAGATTCAGTTTTTCCAAGGAGGCAAGAACCTCGACAATGCAAACCTGGACAACAACAATGGCTCCAGCAGCCATCCGAGTGGAAATCATATATCCTAATAATGCTGCCAGCTCAATATCACTTAACAATTTGGCTGTTTTATAGATTAGTGCTTGACCTGTGCATGTGTTGACGCCTGTAACTTAGGTGTCATGTTCGACTGCTATTTGTAATGGACTGATCTGGAGAATCTTTTTACTACTGGAATCTGATGTGTAGACATGATTTAATTTGAGCTGTTTGAAATCAGAAATTGCACTGATTTCTACTTATTGAAATTGACAGTGAACCTTTTCATTTTCTTGCTTCCTTATGCAGATTACCAGCAAGAAGTGGTAGCAGATTCTGGTGGTAAGTCCATACAACATGGTTTGTTTTGCATGCTTTTCTTAACAGGCTCATCATGCCACATGGTTTATTCTAGGAACACACTTAAGAAACTTTATGGATATCATTTCCTTTTTTATTTCATGTGGTAGTACTGAAGATGGCTTATATATTATCTGCTATGTTGAACTACCTTAATACTGTAAGTCTTAACTGTGACACCCCGTGTCACTAAATTCACATAAAGCTCCCATTGCACTGAACAAAAGGCAAACAGAAACCAAAGTTCCAAATTCGAAATTCAAATTTCAAATAAAGGCCAAACACATGCTTGTGAAGCAACTCAAATTTTTGCATAACAACTTGAACCAACAAAAATGCCAGTGGGTACCCCTTCTGAAATAAGAATTTTGGAGTATTTTTGGCGATTTTTGAAATTCGTTTAGATGCTCAAATAAATCCCCAAAGTCCCAAAATCGACCAATTTTGACCATCTGCCATTTGAAATCCTTTTGGAATCCAGATGTGCATGTTGGGCAGATAAAAGAGCTCGTTGAGATCTTTCCAACAAGACAAAAATTTCGAATTTTGGAGTTCGTTTGAAGGTTCAAATCAGGTGACAAAGTTTAGGGAAATTCTGCTTTTGAAAAATTCAGAGAAAAAGAAGATTCCCCGTGGGGCCCGCTCGTCAGTCTCTCGCCTCTCTCTGCCGGTGTCGGGAGTTCGACGCCACGTCGTCGGCGACCACCGGAGCCACGCTCCCAGCCTCCCCACCGCTTGTCCGTACGCCGGGTCGTCCAAAACCGTGCCCCGCTCCCCTCCCAGCTCTCCCGTGTTCATTTCCTCATCGCCCTCCTCGCAAACCCTAGCCGCCGTCCCCATCGCCGAGCTCCAACTCCACCTCACCGTTGCTTCGTCGCCGTGAGGCACTCCCCGAGCCAAGCTGCTGGTGAAAGGGCCCCGCGTGGTCATCGTCCAGCTCGTCATGGCCGCCGTGGCTCTTGTTCCGGGGTAGAGTGCGCGAATCGGCTTCGTTTTCCTCGAGCCCGGTGACCACACTCCGCCACCGCGTCGTCGATTTCTGTCACTCCGGTGAGTGCCTTCTTGATTCCTTCCTCACCGTAGTTCGCCACGAGTTTGCGCACCTCAGTGGCATTCCCGTTTTCCGTCTTCCGCAGCCAAGCCGTCGGATTCAAAGTTCTCCCCGTTGCCAAACTTCTTCGCCGCGGGGAGCTCTCCGCCTCCAACCGCCTTCCAGGTCTTCTCGTCGTCGACACGTTCCGCGCCGGAGTTCACCGTGTCAAGGAGAAGCTCGAGCACCCACGTCTGCAGCTAGGGACGCCCGCCACCCCTCTCGCCACCGCGCCGAAGCTCCGCCACCGCCGCCTCGTCGCCACCAAGCCACTCCGGCCATCCCCGCTACTTCCCGTTCATCGAGGTGAAGCCGCCATCGCCTGCTCTCACTCCTCGTGCTAGACCCACCTCGTTTGGTCGCCGGAATCGCATTTCCGGCCATGCGCCGCCGCCCTCCGGCGAGCTTGCGCCGTGCAAGCCCCGGCCGGATCCGGTGTGGCACACCCGGATCCGGTGCACCACGTCTTTGTGGTCATCTGTGTGGCTCGAATCTGGGTGGCCAGATCCCATGTGGCGCCTGGCAGATCCAGTACGGCCCAGATCCAGTGGCCCGCCGTGTGGCTCGGATCTGGTTGGTCCGCACCAATTTAATCATTTTTCTCGAATTAGTTTAATTGCTCAGAAATTCACAGAAGTTTGTAAAATCGATAAAAAAATAAATACACATCAGAAAAATGTGAAACCAATTTTGTTAGTTTCCTTATGATCAGATCTACTTAAATAAAAAGTCAAATTAATACAGATCATTTTCCTGTTTTCTGTAAAATTGTAATTGATGCAAGACTTGTTTAATTCCTATAATTTCTCTGTTGCTCAATAAATCATGAACTCTTGCATGCTGGTTAAGAAAATGATTACACACATACAAAGAATTTTTACACTGTCAGATAATGTTTAATTATTTACTTATGATTTAAATTGTGTTCTGCAATTTATAAATTATTATAAATAATCTGCATTGCAATAAATCATCAAACTTGACCATAAATCATTTCCAGTGGTGAATTTAACCAGAAAAATGTCACTGGACAGAAATTAATTTTTGAAGTCACATTATCTATATAACCAACTCCAAATTGATTAAATAGTTAACTTAATTGAAAATCAATGAAGGAAATACTCCAGACGAAAGTAATTAAACAAATTAATCATTTGCACTTACAGTGTAAATGACTGTCCTATAAATAAATACATTTTAATTGCATCATGTTATTGCATCTAACTTGCATTTCCTTGTCATGGCATATAGCTCTCGAGGTGATTCAGGAGCAGGTGGAGGACCAGGATGCTGCGCTGCTCAGGAGGAGCCACTGACTGATCGTTGCTGACTGTGCTAGAGATAGCGTCGTTCTTGAGCCAGGCAAGCCCCGGTGCATGCCTCCCTATTTAGGATTTTATTTTCGCACTTGATTGGGGCTAGTAATTGATTGTGCATTAGGTTTATTAGGAGTTGATGTGAAAACTTAGAACTGCATTAGGACTACCTTTCCATATCCTACCTTGTGTCCTATTTTTGTAGATGTGGTCTAGGTTACGTTAGAACTTGCTAGGCTTAGTGGCTAGCGGACGGTAGAAGTCGAGTGGTAGGTCCCACTCGCATGATAGGGACCCTGGATTGTACTAGATGGATTTAGGATTTGTTGAGACCGGACAGGGAATTGCTTGTATAGGATGGTTGGAGAAGGCTGGGCCTTCACGGTGGTGTAGCCCCGTCTGTGTCGATTAAGGACCATTCGTTGTTGGCCCTATTGAGCAAGTTCGAACGTACTGACTCACATGCTAGTGTTTTTATGGGCCTAGTAAACCTAGTAGCCTGCGTCGCCCTGGATGTCTGGTAGATACTTTACTCTTTCTATCATGGTATTTGGGAGAGGTAGGGTGGCGTCCCGCGCAGTCAGCCGTCCGGGACGGGGGCTGCGGTGGGAGAGCCCTCCCTCGGGAGGAGTAGAATCTGGTACGGCTCTGGTGGTACGTAGCGTAAACGGTTGCTGTATGTGGCCTTTGCCGCGTATGGCGTGTGGTCAGGTTTTCTCCTGCAGGATGTACATCGATGCCGCCGCTCTCGGTCAAGAGCAACCTTTCTCAGTGCGCCACATCGTAGTGTGATATGATTGATGAGATGATGATGCTAGTCTATTACCTTACTGTTATTTACATTGCTATATATACTGTCACCGTTGATGTATTGTTACTTATACCTGTTCTAGATATATGAACACTGCTTTATTGGTTAAGTACTTAATTGGAATTAAAACTTGAAAGTAAGGACCAAGTAATTAGTGCGCTTTTATGCAAGTGAGTCAGCCTAACCCCTTGTAGCCTTTGCATTCTAGGAGTCGGCTGTAGTTAGCCACGTTGACGGGTAAGTCTTGCTGAGTAACTAGTACTCAGGGTTTGGCTCTTTATGTTTTTGTGCAGGTATTGCTTTTGCTTCCGCTGTTGCTTGGTGGAGTTCCTTCAGGTCCACATCGCGGGCTTCGATGTGCGGCCAGGTATCGTCGAGCGGTAGAATTGGTATAGTCGAGACTTCCGCTGTGCTATTCACGTGTTTTAAATCATTTAAGACTTGTAATAACTTAAAGATGTAAATTTGAGCTTTTTATATGCTGTACTGTTGCGTTTGTTCATCAGCGCTTTACCGACTCGATCCTGTGAAAAGCGGAGACGCTTCATTAACCTTCGACATGTTGTCGTCAGGGCTAGATTTTTTACTTCATATTCAGTTGCTCTGTTTCTTATTACCTTGTGTTCACAAGAAAGGCTCCCTCATGCGTGGTAGCAGCTTCCTGATATTTTTATTTGGTTCCTGATTATAAAATTTCTAACATTATACAAACAAGTTAGTGATTTCAAGTTGATTAGTTGATCAATCTCTGAACAAAAATTAGTATAAGTAATAATCATCTCTGAAATTTCTCATGTGTAGTCAGGTCCAGAATTCTTGTGATTTTGTTACCAAAAGTGCTTTACATTCATTGCGCTGAACACTGGTCGAGCGAAACTATCTTGTGATTTTGTTATCAAAAGTAATGAAATCCCAGGGCTTGCCCTGGTATGCAAAAAAAAAAAAAATGCTGAAAGTCATGTTTTTGATATTTGTTACACCTTCCGATAATGTTTAGTGCTCCTCGATTACAACCCCTGATGTATGAGCTCTCCTCTCTAGCTAATTTATCCTTTCTACAAGCTCTACTGAATATCTATTTAATGCTGCTAATTTATCCTTTGTACCATCCTGCAAACAAATGTAGGATATCAAGCTGTGTGGACATGTGCTTGGTAGACAAACCTGAGTGGAATTAGCATGCTGAGAATGCCTGGCAACTGTTATTATAGTTGACCAGCAAGATGCCCCATTGCAAATTCATCTTCATGGATCTGTATTCCGGTACCGATGCATCATTAGCCAATAAATTGTGTGTATTTTGACCTCAGTGTTGCTTCTTTTTTTTTTCTGTCCAAAGATCTGAATGTCGGTTAAATAAATTTGTGCTACTTGAGTTCAGTGGAAAGACACATTGTGCCTTAGTAGTATTTTTCTCTGTCCATAGAGTTCCATTTCAGAACTTGATCTGTGTAAATGATAGCATAACTTTCTAAGTATTTCAACTGATGTTAGAGCAGTGGACTCATGTTTGGACTGCCTTGCTTTTGATTAATCTGTGGCAAAGATTGTCTTATAAATGCTTACGACATCTGAAAATAGTTAGTTCAGAAAATCATACATTCAATCTTCTTTTTACTTTGGTGAAAGTAACACACCAATAATTCTAAATAAAGATTTGGCTCCAGAGAATAGTGTATCTCTTATGATTCCCATTCCCATTTTTTTTTTTTTTCAAAATACTAATGGGTGACGGGCAACACTGAAGCCCGTCACCTAATACACAAGAAAGGTAACGGGCAACATGAGATGCCCGTCACCCATTACCTCATATAGGTGACGGGCAACATGAGATGTCCGTCATCTATACCCTCACATAGGTGACGGGCAACATAAACGCCCGTCACCTATAACCTTTTTATGGGTGACGGACATATGCCCGTCACCTTTCTCTTGTAATTAGTGACGGCGTAGGGGTGACGGCTTGGTTGCCCGTCACCTATGTCATTTTCTTAGGTAGTGTTCCCCTCACCGTCGAGGATAATCACCTTGTACCCGGCGATGGCGCTCCATGGCTTGAAGTAGTTGTCCACGAGAATCAGACCGACATCGACCTCTCCCAAGCTGCTTAGCTGTGTGGACGCCATTGGGGTAGTAGAACAGCTTCCACTTGAGGCCGCCGGCGCGAATCACGCCGGAGTCGATGCGCGAGTAGCGGACAACGCTGAAACGATGCGTCGCCGTATGCTCAATCACCCAGACCGAGGAGAAGCTGAGCGCCTCGTGCATGCGGCGTTAGACGGGCGCCGGCGCACTCGTCGGTTGATAGGAGGAGGAGGAGGAGGAGGACATTATCCGTCTCTGTCCGGCCGGCAGCTGTTTCTTGGTGCACACGTACGGAGGCAGCGCAGAATATATGTCTCTACTACTTAGTAAGTCTAAAGAGGGTCGTCAGCCTTGAATTTTCAGACCTCTGCCATTAGAATTTTTGTTGAATTCAAATTCAAAATGAATTCAACAAAAAAATCCAACTCGGTTTCATCTTATACAAGTTGAATCGCTTTTGTCCAAAAACAACTGTGTGCTACAATGGTTAGTGCGATGGGCCTACGTCCTGAAGACACAGGTTAAAATCCCAGGAGCGCCTACTGCATGCGATTTTTTTTCTCTTTTTGCCTGAAATTTGTAAAATTTATAGAAAAATAAATAAATCTCAGAAAAAATATGAACCAAATTTTGTTAGAATCAATGTGAATACATGTACCAAAAGGTACAATCAATCCCTTTTTATTTTGAGTAGATAGTTTTACAAATTTTCTGCTAATGAAAGCATATGCATGGAAAAACCTTGAAATATGGCATGCACACATATCTGGTTTTTTATTATTTGCAAGTTATTGTTGATGTATTTATTTCTAGAAACACATCATATCAAAGAAGACAATTTATGCTACAAAAGTCCTAAAAAATAGACATTGTCAGATGAATTTGTGTTACCTAAATGAATCGCTTTTCTTTTTTTTGGGAACAAAATGATTCGCTTTTCTATTAGTAAAGTTAAAAAAATGAAAATTTCAACACCCGTTGCAACGCACGGGCAAAATACTAGTAGTTGTAAAGGTCTACGTACCAAGTAAGGTGTCCTCCAAAACAAGAAAACAGAGAGATGTTTATGATGAGATGACGTTCTATAGCTACACAGAGAGAGGTTTACCTAGCTAGGTGTAGGTATGCACCACGACTTGGTGCAGCTGGAGGCACAAAACCCTTTAAAGACAAAATAGGATTGCATGAGACATACAGTAATGCTAGAGTCATGGAAAACTCCCGCAACTCCCATGTGCTGAGTCCGATTGTTCCTAGTATATGCCGAATATTAATCTTCGTTCACTCTTTGACTCTTTCACAGAGAAGCACCCCTCAAGACTATAAAGCCTTCACCAAGATGACGAAGCCTTCTCCAAGATTATAAGACCGAAGAGTAACAAGACACACAAAGCGAAAGACATTCTTTATTATTCAACACGAAGTTACAAAAATACGAAGACACAAACACCTACTTCTTCGACTTACTACGAGTCCGACTGGAGCTTTCGTCACAAGCCTAACTTGACGACCTTCGGAGCTTTCATCATCACTAATGATGATAACATCAGGAGGAACAATAGCAAGATGAACTGGTTGTGGAGGAACTTCGACAATAGCATTCCTCACACTGAATCGATCAAGCTCGTCGAAGTGGTCCACAAGATCCTGTGGAAGAGCATCTCCGCGCTTATAGCCATGACGTGTCAGATCCTTCACTATGCCTCGAGGAAGTCGATCCCACAAAGCCTCCATGAAGCAAAGAAGACTGAAGAAGTTGAATAAAAAGACAGAGATACCTCATGTATATATACACCAAGGAAGAACATTCCAGACGCCTACAAAAATATCTCTCCTTTTTTCTATAACAGAAACGGAACCTTGTCGCATTCCAAGACATGATGACGAATACCTGCTCTAAAAGCAGACGCTTCGAATTCGCCGATAAAAGGCAGAAAAACACGTTCACCTTCGGAAGAGTATCATTGACGCAAAGCTTCTAATAAAAAAGAGAGAAACTCCCTCGTCGAATTACAAAACAAGGTGGTAAATACCTGCCTTACAGAGACGGCTCAGATTCGCTCTTTCGAAGGTAGAAAAAATCGCATCTACCTTCGAAAAGAGAATCAGGAGCGTCAAATCCTCAAGAAGACAAAGCCTCGTCGTAACACAGGACAGAAAGGAAGGAATTCAATTTAAAAACAGAAATTCGCCAAAAAGGCAGAAAGAATGTCCCTATCTTCGCAAAGACTGCGAAGCAAAAATTAAAGGCATAAGAGCCGAAACGGTAATTTTTCGTCAGAAGCAAAATTACCATCTAAGGGCTATGAGAAAGCCAACCAAAAGGCCTTCGCTAAGAAAAGCGAAGCCAACATTATAAAAAGGGACTCAAAAGAGTCATCACAAAAATTCAAAAAGGAACCCGCAAAAAATAACGAAGCAATCACCCTCCAAAAAGGCAGAGTAAGCCACAAAAGGAGAGTATGACGAACAAAAGTATACCTTCGCATACAGCGAAGACAGAAATAGGAAAACAAAACATATTCGGATTTCCTTCGTCAAAAGCAGACGAAGGCCGATGAAGTTACGAAGCAACCTATTACATCTAGACATCGAAGCTATGAAAATGACAGTGAAGTTAATTACCGAAGAGCAAAGGTGGATAAATAATCACAAGGTGCGCTTACACAAGGCTACGAAAATTCGAAGGCTCAATACAGAGCTTGAAGTCATCGCAGAACATGAAGTACATGAGTAAGATATTGGATGCAATAAAGCTTCAGAGTTTTGATAAAGCAAATATTACATCAAAAAAGTGTATCCAAAATAAATACATATCAAAGGACATCCAAAAAAGCTATCTACAACCATTCGAAGGAGTTCAGGAAGAGCCTTCGGGAAAGTCAGGGACAAGATACTTGACCCTATTCCACCAGAAGTCATTGATCAGACACATACACTTGCCTTCGACAGCTCCGAAATCATGAGAAGGATCCGAAGGCTTCATTGGAAAATCAGAACGACTGACCAAGTTAATAGCATCGCTACCTTCGCAAGAGAAGCTGTGGAGGAGATCTCGAATCATAAGTACCACAGCATCATAAGAAAAGCTTCTGCATATTTCGGCAAGACCAGCCAAGTTCAAGCGAAGCCACTCGCCCAAAACCTCCAAAGAGGCATCCGCCGGTACCTCATCATATTTTGCTCCAAGTGCCTGAAACAGCTCCTTGACAAGATCACAAAGGGCAAGGGATTTAGCGAAGGAGTTATCAACAGAAGAGATCTTTAGCTGAGACGCCTTCGACAGACGAGACGAAAGATGCTCATTAAATAACTTCTCCTTCTCCAGTGAAGCCTTCCTTTCGTGAATCTTTTCTTCAAGGACAGACAGATCAGAAATAACCTTAGATTTATGGCTTCGAAGAACCTCAACCTCAGCTAGCAAGTCAGACGGGGCAGCAGAAGAAGCTTTCAGGGAATCATCCTTCGCAGAAAGAGAGGCCTGGAGAGATGACGCGAGTAGCAAATCACCAGAAGAATCTTGGAACTCACGAGCGCAAGCTCGAGTAAGAATAATAGACTGCAAGAAGGAAGAAGCGAAGCTGTTAGAAGAGACACGAAGTACATAACAAAAAAAAAAAAGTGGCAAGTAAAATACTAACCTTGATTTGATGAGCAACCAAGGAACGGAAGAGGACGTCACCCGAAAGGTTTGACAGGCCAAGCTCAACCTTCGGAAACCGGACCTTACGGGCAGCAGATTCAAGAGCACCCGAAGCCTGAATGTCGTCATTGATAGACGATAGCATGGTTTCAACATCCAGTTCAAGAGACCCTAAGCTCGAAGCATCTAAAGAAAAAGGAAGAGAAGCGAAGGATCATGAGAATAATAACAATAAAAAAAAGAGAGAAGAAGAGAAAGAAAGAAGGAGGAAAAGCAATCCTTTGAAAATGAATACCAGGATTTGAAGATTGCGAAGGCGGGACAACGACGCTAATCGAAGGCAAAGCAATACCCGAAGTAGAAGTAATATCCTGACTTGGACCCGAAACCTCTGAAAGTTTCCGCTTGCCAAGTAAACCGAAAAACGAAGACTTCTTTGGAAGACCAAAAGTACCTTTTGAACACTCAGGGACCAGCGGACAAGAATTGACTAATTCAGACCTTTTTGCAACCCCATCTGTACAGACAACATCCGAAGCAACAGCTGGAGACCCTTCCAAACCCTCCGAATGTATCAACGAAGAACTCTCACAAGCAATATCAAGCACAGCAGGAGGAATAGCTGAATTCGAAGGAGCGTCAGGAGACGGTTCTTCAAAGATAAGAGAATAAGTCGGCACAAGGAGAGAACCTGGCGAAGATGGAATTTCAGTATTCCTGGGAATGGACTCAACATCGGAAGTAACAACTGCCAGCGAAGGATCCATCTCAATAGTCGAAGAGCCTGAAATACTGAAGTATGGAAAAATATCTCTTTCACACGAATTGTCCCCAGGAAAAGGACGATTGTGAAGGCACAAGTCGAAGCTCAGATAAAACCGATTAATTCGAACACTGATGCCCCTTCGAGTGCTTTCAACCCACTGCTTCTGAGAGAACTTCCCAAGAAAAGAAGTAACTCGGTCTTGAGGTGACCAGAGATTGAAGCCTGCAAAAGCAACGAAGTGTAAGCTGAAAGAATAAAAAAAAGGGGGGGGGGGAACAAGAGGAAGCTATCAAAGGCAACGAAGCACAAGGAAGAGTCATACAGGGTCCCGATATCGAAGGAAAAACTGGCATTCTTAAGCCAAACTTATTTCTACCAAAAGAAGAGGGCCTCCAACTGCGACGAGCAAGGGGAAGAACACCAGCAGCTAAGCATTCCTCCAGGATATCACGAAGGGTCATTCTCTGACTAACCCTCCGGAAAGCATCAACACATTGAGAAATCAAGCCATTCTGCGAAGGCTCTAAGTCATTGGTAATCCATATGCCAGCAGCTTTCCCAGTATAAAAATCGATGGCAAGGTACTTATAGTAGAACCAATCTTTCACCCATTCATCAAAGGGTGGAGGATCGAAGCTACCAAGAGGCGTCAAAAACCCCTCCCTAGCCTCAAAACCAACAACTCCGAAGCAAGGGCTGAGATGTTGCTCATGATCATAAGTAGGAGTGTGCCGGGCCTGGTATACTCGATAAAAAGCATGAGGTTCAGGACTTAAACCTTCGCTGATGCAAGCCCAAGCGAAGGCTGACATGGTTGCGACAGCAACAGGAGTAAGATGATGAAGTTGGAGATGGTATAAAGAAAGAACACGAAGGACAAAGCTCGAAGGAGGAAAGGATAGACCGGCATCTAGAAATGACGAAAAAACAACAAACTCATCGCTTCGAGGTCTCAGGCGGATCTCCGGGATTTGCTTCGGACCATGCAAAGGAAGACGAATTGAATCTATATCAAGAAGACCAGACTCCGAATAGCACTGCGAAAAGATACCCTTATAACGGGAGGCGGAGATAGACTTTGTGAAAAAATAACCAGCTCAAAGAGAATGGAAACCCCTAGGAAACGCTGGCGACTTCTGCCTAGCCATCGAAGGAAGAAAAGAAGTACCTTCGAAAGAGGAGATGCCAACAAAGCAGCCACGACGGTAAAAAGATACGAACCGGAAAAGGTGAAAGCGACACATATTTAAAGACCTGCCGAAAGCCGGGGACATTGAGGTGAAAAACCGTACAACCAAGGGTTTAAGTAAGAAAAGGGAAATATACTAAAATGTGAACAATAAGAAATAAAATAAGGAAAAAATCGCAGCTAAAGAGATAACTGCTTCAAGGAAACGGCTTCGCTCACCTCCTTTCAACAGTTGAGGGCTAATGTTGGGAAGACAGCTGCGATCCAAGTCAAGGGACAAACCAACCAGAAGACACACGCGAAGGGGAATGCAACGTTGGGGACCGCACCGAAGCCAACCGGAACCACTCGAAGGACGAGTAATGCAGGTAGCGAAGGAGCCCGAAGCTATCAAGCTGAAGGCTATGATAAAGCAACCAATGGCATACATGTAAATATGATCACTCTCCCCCTTATAAATATGGAGGGAGATGATCCTGTAATGACATCTGTTTTTCGGGCCAAGAGCCAAAGGAGGATTCATTCGCACCGCATTCTGATCTCTTAATCACTCGACCCCTTCGCCCGGCATCGCGGGAGAAGGAGGGCTTCGCGCAACTGAACTGCAGGGAACCTGAGCAAGAACCTCTTCATCCGGCATCGCGGATCAGAAAAGAGGGCTTCGCTCCAACCAGAAGACAACGACGACGAGCGAAGAGGGCTTCGCGAGGTGATTCGAAGGCATCGACAACCTTCGAGGGCTTCGCCAGAACCAGAACGTTTCTATCAACCGTTGGAGGGCTTCGACTCGTCCTATCAAGACCTTCGATCCCCCAACACTAGCCATGCAAATGCGCGGGTACTTGGCCTAGTTCTTATTAATATACTACCGCAGCTACTTTTCGAACAGCTTATAGAAGTAGCTTCTGCTATATATAGGCCGGACATGGATTAAGTCTGCCATATTTGGTATTGTACACCCTTACACGTTTATTTCAGTTTGTTACAACATGTACTCTTGCTATTCTTATGTTGAGCCATGTAACAAGCCACTGGCTATTTACAAGTGTCTGTGTAGCAATGGCGGCAAAAGGCATCTGATACTTGTGCATAGTAGTGTCTGTGTGATATGTCACACATGTTAGCCTTTACTTCTTGATTTGGATATTCAGGTCCATAAGTTGCTGTCGAACTGCAAGACCGATATATCCACTTTTCCTCCATCTTAATAGATAGGCCTCCCTCTAGTGGGCATGAATGTAGGGGGGCATTGGAGGCATCAGGATATCTTGCCTTACTGTTGTGCCTGATCTTGGTCTAAACTTGGAATTGTCAACCGCGGGAATGGACGGGTGCCTGGAAAATGTAGTTTTTTTGCTCGAGGTGCCTATATCATGCATGAGAGCTGGTAAGTGGTAATGACGTACGTCGAGGATACTCAGCTTTTACCCGGCAATGACGTCCCATGGCAAGCCATGTACACGTTGGTACATGAGGATTAGACCGACGGCGACCTGACCATGCATTGGGTATTAGAAGAGCTTCCACTTGAGGTCGCTGGCTTGGATCCAGTGGCGGATCCACCACCGGCAAAACTATCAACTGTTATAAGCCTGTACCCAATCTACTGCCCGCTGCGAAATGGAGGCAAATGAAATCACCACTCCCGAATAATTAATTGCAGACCGGAATCTAGGCTCGCGGGTGGCGAGGGAAATTAGCGTACGGCTGCAGTGTTTCCCATCAATTGACGGAGTAATGCTAGAGCTACATGTTTGCTACGCGATTGGCCGATTGCTACGCGCTGACTAGGATTGAGGTCCACGTGGCACCGTGTCATTGATTAATATAATCTCTGCTCCTTGGTTTAAGCAAAACCTGACCTATCATTCATTGCCACATATCAGCAATGCGTAGAAATTGCGTAAGTCCTTTACGTGAATGTAGCATTGCTCCAATTGACGTTCGGTCTCCCCCTCTCGGTGCATTGATGTGAATCCACGTGTAGTTACTCAAGGGAACAAAATCGAATCTGCTAGAACATGCTGGCAACGAGGCTAGAGTGTGCAGAGTGCAAATTCCATGGGACCTGCCGAATGGGAGCAAAAAAAACTAAAGGTTCGTAATGAGAACCGACTAATTGTTGCGCACAAGAATGAGTTATACGAATTTCAGCCACAACATATATGTTCAATTAGAACGAATTACAACTACAAATTATCGAATTAATTTGCCCTAGTTCCTCACATCAGTTAATACTTTTGGGAATTTTTTTCTTAAAATTGGTTTTGTTGTGTGGTTTTAATAAATATACGGCTTTGTGAAACAATATGATCATAAAACCTGAGGGTTAAGTACCACAAACCAAAACAAATACTAAGACATGCGTGCCTAATTGGACTAATGTAGACTACGGATTCCTGGTGTCTCCTAGGCCCATATGCATGGTAGCATACTTGCATGTGACTAGCTTGCACATACTCATTGATCTTGCGTACAGTGCCTAGAGATTAGTGAAAACCAACAACTACATGTATATGTGTAGTGTGCTGTATTTGTCTGAGGTAGCAAGTTCGCAACTTACCAGAGCTCGTTCTTGGTGAGCTCTTCTTTAAACTTGTAGTAATACTGATAGCAGTAATACCTTGTAGTACAAACGACTCGTTGTACATGTACGGACATACCTATCCGCACAAGCCGATGCTTGCAAATAACGTGCACACGGCTGTAGTTCATTCTACATTTTTAAGTAATGCTGTAAGGTGGTTGCACACACTATGCAGTAAGGCTAAAACACAGAAATGAGTGAATGACCGTGTTATTTCTACATGTGCAATGAAAGGATAAATCTGCTCACCTTGAAAGCCACATGTAGCGTACCACTGAGATCTCTTATAATATCTCAGTGGTACGCTGCACACTACTTCAGCGGCTGTTGATGGTACGACTTTTAGCACCGTGATGTCGAAGTGGATGACTCTTGACTGCTGGGCTCAATGAGGCGTTGTGCGGACCTCTGCTCCACCGTTGCAAGGTCGTCAACCATTGGGTACTAAGAGAGCTTCCACATCCGGCCACACCACCTTAGAACTCAATTTGAATTTGGCTTTGAAATAGCATACAGGTGTATATACTATATCCGAGCATAACTACAATCCACAACTTGCTACAACAAATTGGAGTGAAGTAAACCTGAAACTGGAATGAATTAAAGCACACTAGTTCGATGGAATGCATCTTCATGAAGTATATCCCAAACGACAGACACGGCTTTTAAAGCGAAGTACTACGTGATACACCAATCTCTAATTAACGAACATATATAGATTTTGCCACATTCATCTCCTGTGGCAAGTAGCTTAATTCTCTAGTAGAGTAATTTTCTAAGGTACCAGCCAATGCGGGACTCTTCCTTTATCCTCGGCACGGTGATCTCGCAGCTGATGTGGAGGCTGCCGTCTTCCAAGCCACGAAGCACCGACCTCTGCTGCTCCGCCGTGGCCAGGTGGTGAAACTTATCCGGCTTCCAGCCGACATGGTAACTCCTCGGCTTAACGGTGCGGCTGTGCACCGGGTTCCCCTCGCTGTCGAGGATGCTCACCTTGTACCCGGCGATGACGTCCCATGGTTTAGTGTAAAAGCCGTCCACGAGCATGAGACCGACGGCGACCTGGCCCTGCTTGGACTTGCTGACGCCGTTGGGGTAGTAGAAGAGCTTCCACTTGCGGCCTCCGGCGCGCATCTTGCCGGACAAGATGCATTCTCCGGGGCGCATGTGGCCATCGATGCGCGAGTAGTGGCCGACGCTGAAGTGGTGCGTCGCCGTGTCCTCGAGCACCCGGACGGAGGAGAAGCTGAGCGCCTCGCGCATGCGGCGCCACGCGGCGACGGGTGCCGGCACACTCGGCGCCTGACAGGAGGAGGAGGACGACGACATGATCCGTCCGGCCGGCAGCGGAGAATGTTTCTTGGTCCACACGTACGGATCCAGCCCAGAATATATATAGTACCATGATCGCAAAAAAAAAAAAGAATAGATATAGTACCTATTTCTTTTTTCAATATAATGGTCTACGTACCATGTACGGTGTCCTCCAGAACAAGAAAGAAAACAGAGAGAAGTTTATGATGAGCTTACGTGCTTGGTGTACGTGCGCACCACGACTTGGTACAGCTGGAGTACAGAAGAAACATTCTTCGTGTAACAGTTGCCAGAAACTGTATACAAACTATTTTGACGGCTATTGGGCCCTGCGTCTCCAAGGCGATATGAGCGGCGAAGATGACGCCTGTTGTCAAGGCGCCATCTGCTTATATCACGCCATCAGTCATCCTTGCTGACGCCGGAGCACATTGACGGCCAATGGACGCACAAACACGAGGATGGTGGCACATTTGGATAGCGCAGTAGAAGCACGGGATGTATGCGGTGGTAACCTAGTTATGTGATGGTGCAATCGGTGACTGACGAAGAAGACTAGAATACTTTTTTTTGTGATTACGAATTCTTAGAAATTCTTAAATGTATGTTGGTGCAATCTTCATATTTGGTAGTTCTTTTTCTCTTTTTTTCCTATGTGTTTGTGCAGCAGGGGAATGGAGCTTTACTTTGCACCCTTGTTCATTTTACCATTGAATAGCTATATACATCAACAGATGCGGAGGCTGAGAATAAGAATTGTTCCTAAAAAAGGTCCCAAACTAGCTGTCAATGCTTGTCTCCCCAGCAAGGAGTGCCACATTGAGGTGCCTGTATATCCGTCTGTATATACAGGGCCGGTCCTGAGATTTTGGGGGCCCGGGGCGAATCAAATGCCAGGGGGCCCTCTACATAAGAATCAAATTTTTGTACACAAACAAATTTCTGTTGCAAGTAAAATGAATAGTGTGTCACAAAATATTCATATTGAAGCATTTGTACCTTCTTTCACAAAAAAAAATTGTTACTAGCTTAATAGTTTTTTCTAACATTTCTAAATGCGAAGTCCTTGATAATGATATGGATTTTTTTTCCTCTTTTCACTACTGGAAGCGTACTTTCTACACGACGACAACATGAACTTTATGGATATTTCAACAAAAAAAATGGATCAAATTAAGCGATAGCGTTTTAGGAACCTTTTTTTGTGGGCATAAGTTGATATGCGTACCTCAAAGGCTCAAACCCTATTTAGCGCAGTCAAGCGAAGCGAATTAAGAAAGGCATGCCTGGACCGGAGATTGCAGCACCAGGCAGCGATTGTCAACGGCGCAAAGAATAGCAATATATGACAGACGGCAATCGCCTCTTCGACTGCTATTTCCGTATTGGGCTAGAAGCTAGGGAGAAAATCTGCAGGCAACAATAGCCCTTGTCGATGCTGATGAGCCCGCTGGAATGCCTGATGTGATTTGCAGATCGGATGTCTATACGTATGTATACCCTGGGGTGGGCCCCCTCAGATTTGGGGGCCCTGGGCGGCTGCCCCGTTGGCCCTCCCCCAGGGCCGGCCCTGTGTATATACGATGCCTGTCAATGCTTGCAATGTTTCACAATCCTACGTAAAAAGTGCAGTGTCTATTAATTCCTTATATACGTACCCAACTAAGCTCGTTGAATTAATTCCTTCGTAACATGAAAAGTGCAGTGTCTATTGATCATCCGAACTTGAAGGACTACAGACATTTGCGGCAAGCAGACATTACTCAATCAATCAAATTTAGACAAACATATTGCAACAATAGAAAAATTAGAAGTACAAGCTCCCTTTTGATCAAATAATAACATTGTCCAGAAGACACAAATACTCAGTAGTACTGTTTCACTAATACCCTAAAAGCAATGATTGTTGATATCATATCCTCCAACAGTTTCTTTACTCGTTACATGATTGTTGATGACGATGATTGAAATTCTTGGTCCGCAAGTAGCAGGTCAAAGACTCAAAGGGAAGAATATATACGGGGTTACGGGTGATTCACGTGCGGACAACTCAAGATTCAAGAAAAAGGCACGCCCCGCTGGCATCGGCCGTGTTACGTACATCTCTTATTTTTGGAATGCTGACGGATATGAATGTATACAGGTGCGTGTCTTCATACATGAAAGGGCTCTGTAATAACGAGTAAAGACACTGGACCCGACGCGACATCCAGATACCAGCTGCATTATCTGAAGTCGAAGACCTCACAAACGCGGCCACCACGGACGCGTAACTTGCCTGAGGAGAGGACTTCGTTTTCTAGAAGGATCCCGTCGATCAGCAAGTATCTATGTATCGGATCGGTGGGAGGTGCACGCCGCGCACCTTCTGTGTAAGTCAAAAGAAAAAGAAAATAAGAAAAAAATAAATAAATAAATAAAGATTAAAAAGAGACAAAAATCATTCCAAATTTGAACCTTTTCTAAACTCTTACCTTCCATGAATTTTCCAAAATAAAATTTCACTAAATAATTGAACATAGTTTGAATTTGGAATTTTTGGAAAATAAAATATGTGCTCAAGTGCTTGTGTTCATTTACAAGTTCACTAAAATTTGAACTTTTCGAATTTACAACAAATTAAATAAATTTGTTCTAGTTTGAGTATGCACATTCAATTTTCAAAAGTTTGAATTTTAAAACCTACACAATCTTCACCATATGCATATTCGTGTTTTATTGGATTTGTTTTGAGTGTTTGATCAAACCTTGTCTTTGTTTGAACTTGAAATCTCTTCAAATTCAAATTCCAGAAAAAGATGAACCTTTTTCCTCTCCCTAAACCGTTCGGGCCGAAACTCTTTCTCCTGGCCCAGCCCATCCCCATTTTCTTTTTCTTTTTCCCTTTCTTTTTCCCTGGGCCACTTCCTCCCTCCCGGCCCAGCAGCGGCCCAGCTAGCCCGTCTCCACCACTCTGAGCTGCCGACAGGCGGGGCCCGTCCTGTCGGGCTTCTTCCCCGTGGCGCGCCGCCGCGCCCGGGCCCCGGCCGCCGACCCGCCTCCGCCGCTCCCGCCGCTCCCGCCGCCCTGTCGGGTTCCGTGGCCGCTACTCCATCCTCCTCCATAAAACGGAATTGCGCCCCTCCTCTCTCCATTTCTCTCTCTCTCTCTCCCTCTCTCCCTCCGGCGCGACCTAGGGTTCCGGCGACCCTAGCGCCGCCTCCCGAGCTAGCTCCCGCCCTCCTCCGGCCGTGCTGCCCCCACGGTAAGCTCGGCCACCTCCTCCTCTCTCTCCCACACCTTCTCCCTTCCCTCCTCCCGCTCCCGAGGCACGCCGACCCCGTGCGCCGCCGCTCCGCTACCATCCCCTCCGGCGTCGGTGGCCTTCCCGACCGCGCCCAGCCAAGCCGAGGTGCACCTCACGGCCCTCCTTCTCCCGCGCACCTCACCACCACCTCTTTTGAGCGCTCGCGCGCACGCGCGCACTTCTCCGTCGCGCCCCGCCGCCGTGAGTAACTCCGGCGAGCTACTGCCGCCGCTCCCCTACGTCCCGTCATCGACACGTACCACTCACGGATCAGCCTTCGTGCGCTCGTCCTCCGCGACGACCTCCCGCAGCCCCTCGTCCATCCTACCCGCCGGCGGCGAGAGGTCCGGCAGCCCGCCGCCGCGCGCGACGCCCCGGTCCACCGTGGACCGGTGGACCGCCGCCCCGTCCCGGTCCATGGACCCCGTGGACCCAGTCCACCGGGTTTTCGATTTATTTTAAATCGATAATTCCCTTTATTACGCCAGCACCCCGCAATAAATAATTTCCAATACAAAAATAATTCCCAAAACTTTGAAAATCCCCGGGCCCTGTACATTTTACAGATAAGCCCCGGACTTTACAAATAATTATGTTCAGGTCCAGAAATCTTATAGAAAAGCCCCTCAACTTTTCTGTAATTTTGTTTTAGCCCCTGTCTTTTACCCTTAGACCCCTAAGATTTTCCATAATTACAAATAAGTCCCTAGACTTATTCTGTAATTATACTTAAGCCCTCAAAAACCTTTTTATAATTACAAATGAGCCTTCCAATCTTTAAATGTCCATATCTTTTTAATCCGAACTCCGTTTCGGGTGATTCTCGCGCCCACGGGTTCGTGGAATCGCGAAGTACCTCATGGTACAATTCTTGAAGCCCCATACCAAGTCTATAAATCATCAACACCCAAAACCTCCTCACTTATTATATCGATTCCTAGCAGATCATGTGATGATTGATCTCGAATGTCTCGAGTACTTGTTCACCCTAACCTAACCGACCCACACGATACTATTCTGCCTAGTATCTTCTTATCACAACACACACCCCACTTCACCTCTGAATAACCTATTCATTCTTTTGCTCGCTAGCATTAAACCTAGCGATCATTCGTACCATTCCACTTCCAACCTAGTACCCTTATCTTATCACAAACAAAATCTCGAACCTAACCTAAATCAACCCTCGCTCGATCAAACCTAACCTAGTATCCTTGCCCAACTCCTTTTGATTTATTGCTATGCTCTTATAATTGATCTTTTATTGGATCTTATTGGGTTAATCTGGTATTTTAATTGCCAGCTTCCTTTATTTGAATTTGGCATTTTTTTATCTGCAGTCATGCATTCATATCACGCATAGTCACGTACACACGCTGCATATACCATCGCCTGCATGCATGCTTGTTCTTTTTATAGGAATAATACAGAAGCTTGCATATTAGATATGCACGCAATCACCATCAATGAAGCACATGCATCTCACCATCTTCACCCTAAGGTGTTCACCCCACAAGGATCATACGCATAACCACACGTCCATGTTCCTATATTAGAGGAAATAGGTAACTAATAGCTTGTCTAGGTGAATATGGCCCTTACAAGGCCAGGTGTATCACCTGTGACACATAACATGCCCTGCATTAGAATGTGCTGCATCATACATGGTTCATGTCTCTCGTTCTTCACCGAAGTTTCTTTTGGATCTTAATTGGCTTTATCCGATCTTTATTTCTTTTGCTCCTTTATTTTCTTTTGCGGTAGTTTATATGTACTGTTTTATGCGCTAGTTTACGCGAGAATAGAGGAAGAGCCAGAAGAACTCGAAGAGGTGCTGAGGACTTCAAGCTCGAAGACCAACCCAGAGATACAAGCTTCGAGTCAGAGTTTAAAGTTTAGAAAAGCGATTTCCAGGCAAGCCCTAACTCCCATTGATCATGTTGAACCCATGATTGCAAATAATCCTACTTAGAGCTTGTTTTGAAATGAAACATGCATGGTATTTAAAGGTGATTTAAATGCTTAGAATGACCTAAGCACTTGCTGATATTGCTTATCCTAATTCCCTTGATAAACCTAGGAACCACCATCATTAATTCTTAATGATATGTTGGATTAATATGCTGCTTAGGATTTATTCACACCGTGTACTTAATAAAATCTGATACACATGCTTTTTGTGTAAAAATGTGTGCGTGTGCTTGGTGATGGGTGTGTAAAGTGAAAATGGGTGAGAATAGTAAATGCAACCCATAGTGGGGGGTATGTTTTTGACGGGAGCAAGCGAGATAGACCTCAGTGGGGAGGCTATCTCTCGGACGCTATCTCTCGCAGGAGGATAGCTATTGAAGATGCTTGCTTCGGTCGTATAAGGACCGGTTCATGTGCCGCCTTGCCTAGCACCCTCGTGCAACCACAAGCCCCTGTATGGGCAGGATTTGGAACCACACCCTACTAGTGATCGCCCGGTACCACCAGGAGGCAGGGAGTTGCAATCGGAAACCAGGAGAAGATCTTGACGAGATTGGCGTCGGATCCGGCAAGTGAATGTTATTGGCCTTATTATGGTTATGTGAAGCCCCTGGTCGTGGATTTTCCGAGGTGGTACCGTGGTGACACTGGGCAGGTACGGGACCATTAGTATCCAGTCGGAACCATGGCCGTGGGAAAGACTGGGTACCTTGTGGGTAAAGTGTATAATCTCTGCAGAGGATAAGAATGCATCCGGATAGCCGTGTTCCACGGTATTGGACAACGCGAAAGCTATGGCCACGCAATGATTAGACTCTTGGCGTGAGTTATCCTTGGCGTGTGTGTTTTTGGAATAACACCGGTTTGGAGCCGTGCGCTGGCTTCTTGCTAGCATTAAAATTTGGGAACTGGCGGGATGGACGCATCTCCCCCAGGGCCAACCAACCCCACTATATCTAATTGCTATACCTGACTTAGTTTGCGAACTGGTTTTGTTTCCCAAATCAACCCTTGCATAAAAATTTGCTTTCCGCCGATATGATGAACCTCCAGCCTTATCCTTGTTTATACCATTGCATATAATTACCCCTTGTGTTAGGGTTTGCTGAGTACCTTATGTACTCCCGCGTTTGCGTTTGTTGTTTTTAGTGAGAGAAGTCTTCGTAGGAGACGACGACATTTGGTTTTCGTTCTGCCTCTCAAGTCTGCTTGTGGCTTGGGTCGTGTTTCCGCTGTTTGTCTGCTCAGCCATTAGTCGGACGGAAAGACTTGGATACTTCTAAATTCTCGTCATACCGCCACTAAAGGCTCTATATCAGGTATTATATTACTTATCCGTACGAAGTATGCTTTTGATTACCATATTTGTGTTCTTGTGCGTATCAGCTACTGATCCAGGGACTGATACATGATGCACAACATGCTCTAGAAATTTGGGGTATGACATTCTGCCTTTGAACGGTGATGATGGCGAGCGCATCGCTCCAGGGGCAGGTTGCGCATCACTAAATAGAGTTTGGTGCAACAACGACATGATCCGATTTTCTGTATACCTCCATGTGGCATGATGGTCTTGGATGGCATGCGGCAGTCCTAAAAAGAATGGAAATTTCTCAGCTTCAGTAGACAACACAAGAGTGATGCGATCAAGTGCAAATACAAGAAACTTATCACCTCTTCCTTATGCCTCCCAAGCCTGCATATAATATATGAGCATGTGTTTGGATCGGCAGAACAAAGCATACTCGGTTTCTGGACAACTGTCTGAGAGGTCATATGCAGTTGACTGATCCGACCTCTCCCTTTAGCAGGCTAAATAGTTGTGTATCATTGAGCGACTACATTAAATAAATGTGATGCATATAAAAGCTGGGTGGAACAGCCGTCAGCAATGCATCTGACACAATCAGATGAGCAATATATGCGAATATTGTTGGAGGATATAATATAGTTAGTCTATATCTCTTCTAAAATGTCTATAGCCTAAGCGTATCCATCAAGTAAATGTATACGCATGTCTTAGTTAAGATTGTGTAAACTTACATTTATTTAGGTTTTGAAAGGATACATAAAGAGGGACCTCAAACATAAAATCCCAAAAATAAAATGCACCCAAATGGCACACATTAGAAATTTCACCTGTCACAACAAGCAAGGAATTGATCAATCTAATAATTTTGGAATTGTGGAAACCACCTCCTTATAGAAGATTCTTTTTCACATTCTAGGCTTTCTAGCACGGTGACATCGCATCTGACATTAGGCAGCCATCATCATCCAGAAGACACTGCTTCGGACTCCTCTGCCAGTTCATGTTGAACCAGGATGTCATGACAATGAATCCCCAATTGAAAAAAGTGTCTAAGGTGAACCTCCACCCGGACAGGACATACACGTGTCATTAGTGATCCTGATGCCTCACAATCCGAGCATGGTTAAAACAATTTTTCTTAATTGATATATGATTATGATGGATAAACCTTGACTCACTTCTGTTCTAACTGTGAGGCATGGGAAAACATAGAGCATGGGAGCTTGTATTGCTACCTGAAGCGAAAAATTGTAGTAATACCACATTCATATATATAGTTGAAGAGATTTGGTGGGACTTGCTGCCCAACCCCCCCCCCCCCCCCCCCCCCTCGCCCCTCCTCTTTTTTTTTCACCTAGATTTTGGGTTTTTTCTACAATGGAATCAGGTGCAGCCAGGTAATTGTGTAAACGTACATTTATTTAGGTCTTGAAAGGATACATAAAGAGGGACCTCAAACATAAAATCCCAAAATAAGATGTACCCAAAAGGCACACATTAGAAATTTCACCTGTCACAGGAATCGAAGGTGTTGCACTATGCAGACAGAAGGTTGCACACAGTATGCACTAAGGCAGCAGACTGTTGGCTACCAAATAATAAGGCTAACAACACAGAAATAAGATGTGTGAATGGCCGTATTATACATGTGCAATGAAAGGATAAATAAAGAGTTTCGTCAAACATTAAATCCCTAAAAATCAAATGCACCAAAAACGTCCTAGTAATTTCATTGATGGCATGTATGTATTATTTAAGGCACATTACAAATAATTTTACCTGTCAAAGGAACCCATAACCAAGGAGTTGATCATCAATCTAATAATTTAGGGACTGTCGAAGCCACCTCCTAATACAAGATTCTTTCTCACATTCTAGCACGGTAACGTCGCACCTGACATGAAGGCAGCCGTCATCATCCAGAAGCCGCTGCTTGGACCTCCTCAGCTCTTCTACGGTGACTATGTGGTCACGGCCATTCTCCAAGTTGCTGCCAAAAGCAATCGGCCCCGTGGAGCAGCTGAAAGCAGGTACCTTGTCGCGGTTGAGGATGCTGACGGTGTACTCGGTGATGGGCTTCGACGAGCCTAGATGCGAGAGCCAGGTGGTGAAGCGGCCGCTATGCTCTCTGACGGTACTCTCTTTTTTTTATTGTTGCCCACTATTGTCGCTGTGAGAAATTTTTTCAAAATGTCATCCGCATGTATTAAAAGTTACACGCAATTGATATTATGAAAAATAACCAAAATACATACACAATCTCTTTCCTACTCTCGGGTGTAGTTACTCCCACATTTGTATCTTACAATTTTAGAAGGTATCTATTCATACTTGAGGTTTCTAAAAAACGTTTGTACACATACTTGATTTTTAAAATTGGTATGTGGACATACTCTTTTTTTTTTATATGAGGATACATCAAGTATATGATCATACTCTTTTTTCTATACAGGAAATGCAATATATAATAAGGTGCAAAAACAATTTGAGTTCCACTAAAAATTTTTCATGGTTATCACTTTGAAAAATCTTATTTAGGGTATGTGTACATACTCAAAATGATAAATGGGTATGTACACATACCCATGATGGTTTTTTGAAAGTGAGAGTAACTACACCCGGGAGTAGAATGACACACGATCTCTGTTCTGAAAATAATCAACTGAAAATACTAGCCACAAAAAAGACGGGCCACCATACTACTTAATTACATATATTTTTGATATAGGACCAACAATATTGCACAAATATAAAAAAGCAGTAGACTTCGTGTTTTTCTTTTTGGGACAAGTCAGGTTGTCAGGTTGCACCGAAGCACTAGAATGACTGAACAGTGAGAAATCTATGTTTTGTAAGAACAATAACAAATTGAGGCTTGGATGCAGTATATTTTCTGAAAATCTTATGACTGAATATTTGTGCCACACATAAATAACATAACAGAATAGAAGCTCCATTTACTACCAGTTGATTACACTACATAGTGTCAATGCAAATTGTTAGGCCCATCAGCTTTTTGTAGTCAAATGTTGATCAATACTTCTACCAGTTTGTCCACAATATGATTTACCATTCTGTAGTCTACTCCGCTATAGTCTTTTATCTAGCAGAGTATTTTGCTTCACTTCACAAATGGTATGAAACCGATTAAGGGACGAAACACATAAACTACGTAACCATGTAGCTTTCTGTATCTGAGTAGCCGCACAACATCCACCGCATAAGCCTGCAGTGCCATAGTCAATTCTAAGAGCACCCGTGGCTGCGTGTGATCCGGGTCAGGCACCAGCGCTCACCTCATATGCTCGCCCATTAGCCGCATCACCTCTTCATCACTGCTCCAGTGCACCCATACAATAGTGCGTGCCTGAGAAATTAACGGTGGACTTCCATTGTATCGTCCTGATGTCTCCTATACCTACCAGCAGGATTACTACCTTGCGTGTAACTTATATAAACTTATTTCATGCACCAAAAAAAATGTAACACATATCAGTCTTTCTTATTGTGTGTAAACTAGTTAAATCATTTGACTGCAAGCTAGCATGTGTGTGGTGTATTTAACCCAGCTAGTTTTCATAACTTTCGAGTCCACGGTGGAGAAGTCGTGCCTTTATAAAACTGGCGGATGAGACTAGCTATACTTGTATTACGCAGTAGCAAAACAATGGCTAGGCCACATTCTATTATGTCGGGCCCTGTAGAGGTGCACCTAGCGATGCTTGCAATCCAGGTAAGTGTGCACCTACCGCTGTAATTGTTTGTCCTTCAAGCCGTTCATGGAGACATCGGCTTTGTACTACAGGGGACAGACACTCGGAGTGAGGAAAGATATTATTAAAAATTTCAAGAACAACAAACACACAACATGCGTCATATTACAATTCAAATTAACAAACTTAGCAAGATGAAAAAGGAAACATCAGTTGCGATACATCCAGGTGGGTGCGGCCAATCTGATGGCCAATAGCAAATATATATACATTTCAAAAACTAAACTTTTTTTGTTCCAATAACTAGTAGCAAAAAGGGAGTAACTAGCTAAATCTGTAGTATAATCGCCGCTTCAAAAGAAAATTTTCAAATTTAAGATAATAGTGTTTCTGACATTCCTTTTGATTGTTCTACAGAATTACACAAGATACTAGCTACACTAACTTAATGTTCGAAGTTCATTTAGAAAATATACTGAATTCCACGTGAATCTGATTTGTCATAAGAATCTGACTCGGAGGTACAACTAGGAAATCTCTTTTCTTTGATGAACTAACTCTTTCCCATCAGCCAGCCCCGACTGAAGTGACACATTCTTTAACAATCATGCCAGGACATCTACAGCTCCACGTCGGAGACCACCAGACGAGCCCGTAGTATCCCATGCTCCTTTCTTCTATCCCTGGACTATTGGGTTAACTAATTTACACTAGGTGTGCCCTCAGTGAGGAAACCTCTACAAACGCGTTTCTCGAAATAAAAGTGGGAGAGAAATTTAAAGTTACTAGAACTGGGCACTTCACTGTGTGCATAGTTCTGATATCTCTCAAGCAAGTATGGTTAGTTTCTACCTTGGAAGCATCTCATCCCACCTACAAATCGAGCTGGAGAATAAACACATGTCTGCGTGTGTGTATGCTTCAGTATAAAATATATGGTCCTGGTGACATGTTTATTAGTTTGCTCGATTCGTTGGTGAACCTGTGGTAGTAATATAAGTACCAGGCTATATATCGACCAAACATGTCGCTAGGACGAATAAATGACTTAACATGTCATCAGGGAAAATAAATAGCTAAATCTGTGTCACCCACAGATTTTCGTGCCACGATACTCTAAGAGTCGAAGTACTTGGCTATAAATCAAATACAACAAAATTATCTAAATCAAATACGAAACAATTTTCTAAGCCACCTCCTGAGATGACCTTCTTCTTCACATTCTATCACGGTTATATCGCACCTGACGTTGAGGCAGTCGTCATCGCCCACGAGCCGCTGCTTAGACCTCCTCAGCTCCTCCACGGTGACGATGTTGTCACAGCTCACGTTGTCCCTTCCGCCGGATACGAACGGCCCCACGGAACGGCTGAAAGCGGGTTCCTTGTCGCGGTCGAGGATGCTTACGGTGTACTCGTGACGAGTTTCGACGATCCTGTATGCCCGATGGAGGCGGAGAGGCTGTTGCCGCTCTTCGCCGTGACGCCCTTATCGTTCAACCAGACGTAAAACATCCAGTCGTTGTTACCGACCGGGAATTCGGCAGAGTTGATGGACAAGCCCGGTGGGTACTTCCTGTCGATGAGCGAGTAGCCGCTGATCCGGAGAATTTGCGTCCCCGAAAACTGCCGCGCGCGGACGGATGTGGAGGAGGTCTGCAGAAAGCTGCGCATGCTCTGGACGACAGCGCGGAGGGACGACATGACCTGGTCGCTGGTGGCGGCGGCAGAGGTCGCAGTTGACGGCGATGGATTTCAGATTCCTAGGGTGCGTGCGTGCGGCATAATTTGCTTAATGGACTACGTATATAGTACGAAGGAAAGATTCGTCGGGTTGCAGGATCTGGGGCCTGTTACAGGCCTGTTAATCGGTGACATCGGCCCATCCTTATTGCCTGCAGGATCTGGGGCCTGTTACAGGCCAGATAGCGACGTCATTGACTGGGATTCTTTTCCAATTCCCATGCCAATTATCTTTGTTTTTTGAGGGGGCCATGACAATTGTCTGACAGATATGCATGCACAGCAAACAAACTGGACTGGAGCTCAAACCTTGAGCCCTGTTATGGCGAATGAGCTTATGGAAGTCGGGTTATTACCATGCAAACTATGGAATGTCGTATTCCAGGAAAAAATGAATCTCAATCAGAATTTCAATAAAGTTTACCTTTTATCCCCTTCACAATGGGAACATTTTCATAATGTGAATCAATAGCATGCAAACTATCAAGCAGGCGGTTTTAGAAACCAAAGGACATAAACAAAACCATCATGGTCACCACTACCCGAGTTGCCGAACTATATCAACTGCCAGTTCACTTGACATGAGGAGCATGGACTGAACTTGGTTTGTAGGAAAGTATTAGGATATATGAACTACATTGCTTCTCTGTGCTTATGTCCACTGAAATTTCCAAATCTTGTGTAGGTAGGCTCAGACTGCCAAAGCGCAAGCTGGCTCTGCCACTGCCTGAGTTCCTTGGGTCTGTGCGTTGATAACTATGGGTAGGCTGTAACTGTATGGTCCTGGTGTCTCCTAGACCTATCTAGAGGATTATTAACTTCAATGTAACTAATCTCAGTCTTGCTCGGCGCATGGGTGCAAGCTTGTGAAAACATTGGGCAAGTGTATGAACGAGCTAGTTTCCATCTTTTATAGCCACGGTGGAGACCTAGTCTTCAAATCTGTGCAAACCAACCAATTATCTATAAATATTATCAGTACCATAACCAAACCAAATGTTCGACATGTCTGCCCCTCGAAAAGGGGTGTGCACCATGTGATGCTTGTAATATTAGTCTTTAAAGCCATTAAAAAAAAAGAAAACACTGGCTTTGAACTACAGCATACAGACACTCAGTGGCAGGAAACTGGACACCATGAAAACTTTAACGAACATAAAACACATAACATGTGTCGAAATACAATTCTGATAGACGAACATAGTGAGATAAAAATGAAATATTGTCATGGAACCGGGATCAGTATCCAAACACTCAAAAGAATGAGGTTTAATTTATTTTCCTGCCTTGTTGGAACTCGGTAAAATTTCTGACCATGTGATGCGCTCTGTTCGAGAAATCAAGAAGCTCCTATATTATCTCAAGTTCCAGTTACTTATTGCTGAATTGAGATGTTTCTGTCATCTCATTCTTATTTGGACCGAAAAAGTCACATGTATTCCTACAACCAGTAAAATCATATTATCCTTCAGCACAATGTGACCCAAAAAATCACTCCACAATCATAAGAAATACATAGGTTTTACAATAACATGTCGGTTGGTATATATCTTGTGCAGAAGTTAGTTTTTCACGTTGTCAATGTACTAGATGCTCGAGTGCCGAAGCTCTCCTGAACAAAATCAGGTCCCAAAGTCCTTTACCTCATTACCCAAACTGACAACCCCCTGGTCCCGTAGAGTCATCGCTTTACCAAACTTTACCCAGAACTCTTTTGTAATAACTAAGATTTGTTTCTAGTAGAATTTTTCATTTGCTAAGTCACTTAAGAGTGTTGATTTTTTTGTACAATTGTTTGCACCCGTACATCCCTTAGTAATACAGCCTTCGATAATTAATATGGACTTTAATTACTTGCTCAAACTAACATTCAGCTGAAGTTGGTCATGTCGGCATCCTTACCCTCTTCACAGTAAAAGCTTAAGAATAAGCAACCTTTCTCCAATATGCACCCATGCCAAAATGCGTGTGTTGATAATTTTAGGTAGAGCTTAATTGTACGGTCCTGATGTCTCCGATACCTATCTGCAGGATCACAAACTTGCGTGTAACTCATGTCATTCTTGCTTATTAGGTGCTAGCTGGTGAAATCATTTGACTCCATTCATGTTTACTTCTCACCAATGAGCTAGTTTACATCTTTATAGCCCACATTGGGTACACAAATTAAAGACGAGCTACCCACTTTGGGCCTTAGCACGCAGTCGTAATAAGCCAGCAGTGGGTATAGCTCGTCTATAAATTGTGTGCCTTGGTTCCTTCACCGATAAGTCACCAAAAAATCACTCCACAATCATAAGAATTAGTAGGTCGGCAGGCATATTCTATTGCACAGATTAGTATTTTTTACAGGTTTTCCAGCATTAATTAACTAGTCACTCCTTCGTCCAAACAAGAAGGAATTAAGATGCCACCGGCTAGCTAGCATGCAAATCTTTGCATTATAGTCACATTACAAGGAATTAATACGCTATCTTGGATGCAAATCTTGTCTTCACAAACATATATATAACGCATTGCCTCAAACTGCTAGTACAGATTGCCACACATATCACGAAGTATCATAACAACCTATATCCACCTAGAACTTGTCTTACGTACCACGTGGCCACCGACTCCGACTCTAACGTGAGCACTGAGACTTCGCACAAGACATTAAGGCAGTCATCCTCATCGACGACCCGATCCGCCGACCGCCGAAGCTCCTCAACCGAAACTAGGTCCCGATGGCCGGACCCCTTTGACCAAACAAGCGAAGAGCTGTCGCCCACGTAGAGGTACGGCTCCACGGCGGCGCTGTACACCGGCATACCGGAGCGGGAGAGGATGCTCACCTTGTATGCGGCCATGGCCTGACTATCTTCTACCAGCGAGAGCTTGACAGAGACAGTGGGTTCCTTCCTTATCTCCGTTCTCCGATAGCTTATCAACGTGCTCGATGTCGTGTCGTTACCGTTCGGGTAGAATTGGAGATTCCACTTGCGTCCTACTGCGTAGAAGTTGCCGGAGTTGATGGAGGAGCCCGCGGGCGTCATCGCGGCGACGGCCGAGTAGCCGTCGATGCGGAAGATGTGGCTGTCCAACGCCTTCCGCGCGCGGACGGAGGAGATCGAGGTGAGCGCCTTCCAAGCTTGCCGGCACGCGCCGCGGACGGCTGGCACGAGCGGCGCCAGAGCAGTAGAAGACGACATGGTCTCGGCTGGTTTATTGTTGTGTGTAATCGAGTTTGGTGTAGGTCGATCGTATCGTTTGATCGATGTACTTGTGGGGAAGGGATCCTTTTGGCAGTAGGGAACGGTGAAAGGAATAAGCACGCGGCACGTTCACGTTTCTTAGTTTCTATCGACGCCGGCCTATCATGCCGAGATGCATGCGTAATCTAATTTGTTTAGGGCTATTAAGGGGGTGTTCGTTGCATGGGGACTAAAATTTAGAGGGAAGAATCTTGTCATTTAAGAGTATTAAATAAAGTTTAATTACAAAACTAACTGCAGAACCCCTAGTCTAAATCGCGAGACGAATCTAACGAGGGTAGGTAAGCCGTGATTAGACGCTGGTTACTGTAGCATTACTGTTACATCACTGTAACAAAATATAGATTAATTAGGCTCGTTAGATTCGTCTCGTAAAGACGATGTACCTATCTGTAAAAAGGTTTTGTCATTAAATTTTATTTAGTACTCTTAAATAATAAGATTTTTTTTGATGTGACAGGTCTAAATGCTAAATACTAAAACAACGAACACCCCCTAAAACGTAAGACGTTTTAGTATTGTTTTCTTCCGTCCGGCCGGGTCTCCCTGTAAGTGGGTCCTGGAACATACAACGTACTCTTCCAAAAATTATTCATACTCACGTCAAAAAAAAAAAAAAACTATTCATACTTGTTGACGGTGTTGGACATGTTTGATGTATGGATATGAGAGTAACTATCGAAATCTTGTAAATTTCTGTTGGGAAACAATGTATGTCCTGTCGTGTTTTGTTCAAGAGCTTAGCGTTCTTTCCTCAATGAATGAAATCTCTAGCTCCAACTTGCATGCAAAGCGGCATCAGCTGATAAGCGACCAACCCATGTATTTCCGTTGTATTATTATACTATTAGGGAGGTATCAAAATACATATTACAGAGTACTTTGATCTGACGCCGTACTTTATTGTGAGCAACATTGATCTAACACTAAGTGGTAAATAAGCTGGATTTCCAATATTACATGACCTTGCCTGACAGCACTTTGCTTTGACATGTGAAATCAAATAAAGGAGTACGTACTTATATGCCAAGGAAGATATTTATAGATTAAAAATACTTTAATGATTTTGTATCGTACACGGGTTGTTTTTGCATCAATGCCAAGGAAGATATTTATAGATTAAAAATACTTTAATGATTATGCCGTGCAATTCCGAATGATCATCTTATACATCCCGTACTCATCCTTTTTTTTTGAAGTGGAACAGTAAGGCACTGGAGGCCGATGATGTTTCCCAGCCGCCGCAGCCGAGGAAGCCCCCCTTGTACTTGGCCATGGCGTCCCATGGGACAGGGTTCCTGGTCGTCAGCTCGAGTCCGGCTCAGACGTTGTGTGTGACCTCGCTGTTGGTACCGTTAGGGTAGTAGTGGAGCCGCGGCGGAAGTGCCGGCCTTGCCGGTCATGACGTTCTTCTGGACTAACATGCAGCGCTCCATGTGAAGTTCGCGCGTCCCTGTAACCATCCGCCCGCTCGCCGACAATCAAGACTAGCTGATGAAAATGCGAATTTGAAGACGTAGCCAACCTGGCCGCTGTTTGTTTCAACATGGGCTCACTATCGGGAAAAGAGCATTGGGGAAGGGAGATGCACTTTGTTGCTTGAGTCATCCCGATGCCTCAGAATCCTATGAAAAACACATAGTAGCCGTGATAGGACTAACCACGGTACCATTTTATTCGTGTGTGAAATCCTTTGATGGTATGTCCTCTTCTCTCTCATTTTCAGTTTGTCATATGCTCCCAGCTTCTCTCCTATATATATGGTTCAATGGAAGCATCACCCTATTGTTTCATTGAATCCAATTATTCATTGGTAGATGTAGTACATATCACCGTTGCGCTACAATTACTTCCTTTAATAGTAGTCTAATGAGCAATTGTTTGTTCTACTGCACGACATGTGGTTGTTTAGAGGCTATCGAGGACTGATGCAAATCTTAGCTTCACAAACTAATATAATTCATTGCCTCAACCTGCTTTGTACAAGTACAGATTGCCACACAAATCATAAAAGTTATCATAACTACCTATATCTACCTAGAACCTGTCTTACGTACCACATGGCTACAGACTCGGAGTCCAATTTAAGCACTGAGACCTCGCACAGGACATTGAGGCAGTCATCCGTATCCACGACCCGATCCGCCGACCGCCGAAGCTCCTCAACCGAAACCAGATCCCGATGCCCGGACCCCTCTACCCGATACCCACGTCTGTCGTACAGGTACGGCTCCACGGCGGCGCTGAACACCGGCATACCGGAGCGGGAGAGGATGCTCACCTTGTACGCGGCCATGGCCTGACTTTTTTCTGCCAGCGAGAGCTTGACGGAGACACTGGGCTCCTTTTTTTCCTCCCACGAGTATGACGTCCTCGAGCTGTCTTGGTGCCCGTTTGAGTAGAATTGGAGCTTCCACTTGCGGCCTCCGGCGTGGAAGTTGCCGGAATCGACGGAGGTGCCGCCGGGCATCATCGTGGCGACGGCCGAGAAGCCGTCGATGCGGAAGATGTGGCTGCCTGACGCCTGACGCGCGTGGACGGAGGAGATTGAGAAGAACGCCTTCCATGCTTGCCGGCACGCGCCGCGGATGGCCGGCACGAGCGGCTTTGGTTGCTTTGTGTATTCGAGTTTGGGGCAGGTCGATCGTATCGTTTGATGTACTCGTATAGGGATTATGGCAATGTGGCACCGTGAAAGGAATAAACATCTTTGAGAAATTCTATGGTGTTTGGAATTAATTGTAACCGTCCATTCGGCCAGATCTAACGGTTAAAAATAGGGAGGAACTAGTCAAAGGAACTTTAAGTTGTGGACCGGTACCGAAAATTAGTGGGCCAGGAACTAGTATTTTCTTTTTTAGAAAAATTAGACTAAGGACAGTTTAGTACTTTCACCTATCCTATATCGATAGCCATGGTTGGTTTTGACGAACAACAACTCTATGAGTATGACGATGAGGCTGCCAAAGCTCCGGCGAGGATGGTGATCTCCGCTGCAGCGGTAACATTATCTGGAAGAAAACGCATGCGATGAAGTTCTTCCGATCAAGCATGTTTTGGGTCCCTTCACTGAACTACTACTCGCCGAACCCGCCGTTGCTGACGCGCAACATGCATTCATTTTCCTTTGCCACCGTAGTTCATCACTAACAACACATGAGAAGCAATCGTTGGTGTGCTAGCTTCGCTGCAAGGAACTTGTTTTTCATTAGCATGAGGAGGCCTAGCCAGAGCAGGGAGCCGCACCGCCTGCCGCGAGTCCGGCGGCCAAAGGCATTTGCGGGGTAAATCTCACCGGTGACGGGATAGCCTTGGATGGAGGCGGGTGGAGTCGATTGAGAACCGGGAGAGGCAAGGTTGAAGACGGGTGCCGCAATCTGGCAACCGTTCTGGATCGTGCCCCCGATGGTTTAGCCAAAGAACAATTACTAAACTACCCCTAGTTACAATTAATTAGTTTCGTAAATTACCTTTTAGCATCAACGGATTATATTAATCGGGAGGGGAGGAACTGCAGGTTCCTCCCAAGCACCAGAGCAAGTCTCAACATCTTTATTACTCTTTATTATTTGTCCTATGAGTCTACCGTGGCGCGTGCGTCGCATCCCTCCCTCCGTATAATTCCGGCGCCGACATGTGGGTCCCACCCACAAAAGCGACGCCCGCAACCCCGGTTGGAAAAAAAAAAAAATTGTCGCTCTCGGCTCTCGGCCGCCGCTGCTCCTCTCGACGGACGGCGTCTCGGCCAAGACGCCGCCGCCGCTCCCTGACCGTGCCAAGACGCGGCTCCCTTGCTCCCGTCGTTGCCGCCTCCGCCGCCGCTGCTCCCTGCCAGTCCCCTACCCCGGTGTCGCCGCCGCTAACGCGCTTTCGCGGCAGGGGAGGTGAATAGGAGTGGCGTGGCCGGGCAATTTGAAGGCGGCGCGGCGGGTAGGGGCGTCGTGGAAGAGAAAGCTTGGGCCGCACCAGCCGGTGCTGTCAGGCGATCGAGCAAGGTGGCTCCAGCAGATGGGCAAGCGGCGGCTCCGATCCCAGAGGCGGAATGAGGCAGCGTGGGCAGGCATCACATGGAGGTGGCAAGTTGCGGCTCCAGCAGGAGGCAGGTGAAGTCGAATTCAGTGTTTCTTTTTCCTCCCAATTTTCGTTTTTGGTGCATCTTATTGCGAGTTTCTCAGGGACTTCGTGTATTTGAGAACCTAAGCTATAGGAAATAGGATTAATTTTCGATTGCTTGATCGGACATACTGATTTAGAGGATTGTTGTGCTAGATGGTATTTAATTTGGATAGTTTCTGAATTTATTTTGAGGATTAGGTTTCAAGATTCACCTCCCAAATCCTTTGGTAAGAACCCTAAATCCCCTGCAGATTACGGCAGATGGACTGAAGGATATATTATGGCGATTTTGGTAATTAAGTTGGAGAAAGGAACGTCCTAACCATACACAACGGCAGTATCTGCTGAGTGCGGCAGCTAGCATCAGCTCTGTTCCATTGGGATTTGTTAAATTTATGCAGGGTACTTAACTACTTATGTTAACTCATGCATTGGTTTACTTTCTAATGATATTCTGTTCACTAAAACTTTCTTGCTTCATTCCCTGACAACAGCTTCATAAATCAATGGAAGAAAATTATACACTTGGTAATTTGTATCCTATTATTAAGGTTTTATGCTTGGAGGTGTCATTTTTTTTTTTGAATCAGAAGGAGGTTTTGACTAGCAATCTAACAGTGTTTCATGCATGAGACTGCTTGATTGATTTTCAGAATTGATTCTTCGTCTTGCAGCTGAAACATGAACTGGAGCAACCTGAGCAAGCACGAGAGCGGAACTCAGTAGTTGCTGGCTGCGGAGCAGAAGGCCTACCATGAAATTTCAGATAGTACCCTCAACATAAAAGATTACCCTGTGTAGGTAAAGAATTGTTGTATTTCTTCCTCTTTTTTTTTGGTATCCTTGCAGCAACTATTTTTATTTCTAAATTCTTTCAAATGAGGTTCGAGTTTGAAATACAACAATTGTTTACAGCAAAGAAGTCAGATATTACCAGGAATAAGAAATCAAGAGCATCGAACAGCCATATGAAATAATTCAGAATCATAGAGATTACCAGGATTTCTGCAACAACCAAGAGCCCAAATAGACTCAATTTGTTAGGCGGTCTTCTGTTCTGTTATAAAGTATTATAAGTTTGTTTTGGAAATTTAATATAGTGATGGTCACAGCCTGATCAAAAGGCTTGGTTCTGATGCTGGATTTCAGTAATGCTGTTTTTTTCTCTTCTCCGTAATGAAGGCCATAAGCGCTAATACATCTGATGCTAATCTGCCACAAATTCAATTGATTTTATTTTACCATTGGAGGTACCTACATTGTGATTCTTATTCAAGCATTCTGATTCCCGTTGACAGTTGGCACCGCTTTACTGCTGTCTCAAATCTCGATTACCATATGAAGAGATTTGTTTGCGTTGTCCTTTTGCTTTTATTTCATATGTGTTCCCTGACTGAATTGTTACTCTTACAGCATGATGCCTGATAAGTGATATCCGATGAATGTGGACGATCAGGTAACCCATGTCCCCCCCCCCCCCCCCCCCCCTCTCTCCTTTTTTTTCTCTAATAGTTGCCTCTTTTATCTGATCAATTGCTCACTGAGATAAAAATGTAGAGAGTTCGCTTAATTTTGATCTTATTAGCAGAATGGATATCCAGTATAGTCCAATTTAGTTTGGTAAGGAATATTTGAAATGATATTACCTAAGTAGTAGAGTCCAGTAGAGTTTGCTTTTTCTGTTTACTTGATGATTTATCAGCACTACATAAAATGATTTTAGCTGCTTGTATGTGATTTGCTGAGGTGTGCTGCCATATTTGTGCCTTCTGGAAGTTTCTGCTTAATAACTCAAAAAATCATGATAAGGACAAAAATTAATTGATGTAAAAACATTCTAATATCAAGTGTTCTGATTTTCATTGTAAACAAATCATTTTGATTGATCATTGAGAAGTGATGGATTTATTTTTTGGAGTAAACCTTGACTGGCTCTTGAGTAGCTAAGGCCAGCAGATAGTGTGGCCTATTTAGAGAGTCAAATATTGAACTGATGAAGTGCATGCTTCATATTTGGTTAGTTAGATAGCTTTTGGCGAATCCTCCACTGGGATTGAGATATGCCTTCACAAGGCTCCATCTTTGAATCCTACTTTTGTATAATTGTTTTATCCTTCATACATAGGCCGGCTATAGATGGTAGCAAGCAAGGGACACTGCATACGAGTTTGATATTGAGGCCAGGAGAAAGGTCCTACTGTGGTGCAGCTACTCAACGAGGTATGTCAAGAAGCGCACAGTATTCAGAACTGCATGGGTGTATGTCAAGTGACAAAGGATTGGTAATATATTATTCTGATTCAAGCTGCAGTGCTGTACTGAACTAATATTACACTGCTGTCTTTAATTACCAGAGCTTGGTATGCATTAAGTGCGGTTGCCTTTAAACATGCATGTAATGTAGTAACCGTTGCATCTTAATGTCCCTTGAAACTCTTTACAAGTGCACAGTCATCTTAGGAATCATATTGTTTACATTAATTTTTTTTTGGTTCAATAGTATATGCTTCTCCTTCAGAACTTGAATTCACCTAGGCTATGATGCTTTTTTTTTTCGTTTTTCATATTATTTATATTCAATCAAAAAACTTCACCTAGGCGATGGTGTTGTTATAAAACTTACTAATTAATTCCCTGATGGCTGAATTGTTGCTGGGTTAGCATGTAACAACTACAAATGTCTCTTGCGAGTATATTTGACATACTAACTCAAGAAACTCCAAGGATGGAAAGCGACTTTCCCCAGGCCTGACCTGTAACAATTTTTTGAATGATTACTGCATTTTCGCAATTATTCTTCCTTTGGTGTTGGCTTAGAAATAGTGTTCTAATTGCTGCAGTTTTATGACTATATTTATTATGAATTAGTCTTCCATTGATGGTGCCATAGAAATAGTGTTCTATGAATTAGTCTTTCCTGCAATAGTGTTCTATGAGTCATTGTTACATCGGTGTTGTCCTAGAAATAGTATTCCTGGTCTAAGTTGAAGTGAGATATATATGAATTAGTTCAGAAACTATTTTTCTAAATATATGGTATATAAAGTATTCTAAAAATTATTTTTCTTATATATAGTTGTTCAGAAACTTTTTTTTTCTGAAATTGACAGGAACTGACTGTTATGCTAAATTCTATTTCTTTTGCACAGATGGCGTACCACTCAAGCATTGTGCTCTAAGCATTGTCGTCAACTAGGACATTGATGAAGCCTCCATTGGTTGCATGCTACAAATTGGACACAAATGGGCTCGGGATGGAGTAAATGGAATGGAAGAATCCACGTTGCAGCAGCTTTTGGCTTGAGAGAAGAAGCTATATGAGGAGGTTAAGGAAATTTTATTCTTCTGTCGATGGTGAATTCAACATTGGTAGTTGTCATTTTAATAGTATTTAATGTCAATGAAATTGAGAAGTTGGTTCGCTGTCAAAGAAATTATTAGATGTCTTCGCCATTACTTGTTGAAAATTGGTGAAATTATTTAGCTTGGCTCCTCTTGAAATGGTCCAACTATATTATCTTGATGACAGACTCTAAAAACTCTGGAGCAGCAGTGCAAGCTTAGTTTCTCTGCATAATGCTCATTTGCGCAGCAGCCATAATTAAGTGATTGAGCTAACTTCTTCCCTATTATCCATCTGTAGTGCATTTTGATCAATGAAATACATATGTTGCTAGATAAGATGCGCAAGGTCTGTGTCCTGTTTTTCCCCATGGAAATCTGCATGCACGAGCATCATTCACTTATTGTAGAAATGAAGCCACGGTTTCAAAATCATTGCCTGATCTGTGGATTTTTTTCCTGATGCCAAGTTATACATTTCCATATGTAATAGTTGGAGCAGTTTTATACTATCTCGCTGATTATTCATTAACATTTCCTTATGTAAGGCCTTTTTGTGACACTGGAGGGAAAAAAAACCCTGCAACTTTGCTTTTGTATTAAAACTGATTTGAGCTCTGAGTTTGGAGTAAAAAATTTCTGAACAAGGCTGCTTCATAAGATTTCAATGAGCTATTAGGAGCTTTAACTATTTCCATAATATTCTAAATGAATTACCCAAATTCTGGGAATGAATTTCATGGGTCTGTTTTTTACATTTACCTGAAAGATTTGAATTCAATTTGTTTTAAAGCTGAGATTGATTAAGTTTATTTGTATTTTTTTCAGCCAGCCCGTGGCAACGCACGGGCATTTTTGCTAGTACACGTTAATTTTCCTTGTTTGTGTCGAGGCCGGACTAAACTAAGTCATGCATGTTTCCTAGTCGTATATTCTTCTGCTCCGGCCGGGTCTCCCTGTAAGTGGGTCCTGGAACATGTTAAGTGCTGTCGAAGAAACGTTCATGCTCGTTGACGATGTTTGACACGTTGTAATGTATGGATATGAGAGAGTAACCATCGAGATCTTGTAACGTTCAGCGTGTTCGGCAGGAGGTTTTGCAGCAGCAGCTGCAGCAGCTACAGTATTTTGCAATTATTTTTCTGCAGCAGCTACAGTGTTTTCACAGCAGCAGCTACAGTATTCGCAGTTATTTTTCTGCAGCTGCAGCGCAGCGAACAGGCTGGTTCTTTTGAGAAACTATGTGTCCTGTCCGGCAGTTCAAGAGCAAAGGAACATTAGCTGATCAACGATTTTCTGAAGAAACATCGCCACCCAACTTAAACGAACCATTTATATCATGACGAGCAATTCTGAATAATCATCTTATACATCCCGTATCATCCTGTTTTTATAAGGGAACAGCCCGGAGCCGGCGTAGCTCGGCAGCTGTACGCCGTTTCCTAGCTGCCGCGGTCGAGGAAGCCCACCGCGGCGTCCTGTGGGACAGGGTTCCTGGTCGTTAGCACGAGGCCGGACATGTTGGTACTGTTAGGGCCGTAGTGGAGCCATGGCAGAGGGCGTTGCTGGTGATAACGTACTTCAGGACGAAGGGATACCAGTAGCACTCAGCAATCGATGCGAAGTTTGTGCGTCCCCGTCAGATTCCGCTCGCTGGCCGACCAGGAAACCTAGCTGATAAAAATGCGTAGAGACATGAAACCTGACCGCTGTTTGCTTCAACATGGGCTCACTATCGGGAAAAGAGCATTGGGGAAGGTAGTTGCACGAGACGGTCGGGCCAATGCTCTTTGTTTCTTGAGTCATCCTGATGCCTCAGATGCGAATCAAAATGCATCGTATCCGTGATAGGAGTAACCATGGTAACATTTTATCCGTGTGTGAACTCCTGAAATCCCTTGGTAGTAGGTCTCTTTTCTCTCAGTTTTCAGTTCGTCATATGCTCCCAGCTTCTCTTCTATTATATGGTTCAATTCAATGGATATCGCCTACTGCGTCATTCAATCCAGTTATTTATCGTCAGATGTAGATACCACGTAGCACTATAATTACTTTGATAGTAATCTTATCTGTTGTGACTTACTGCAGGACATGTTGCTTATTGGCTAGAGGTTCTGTACTGTGATTTCTCTTGTATAGCTGGAAATAGCTGTGCGCCGAATCTTGCATGTATAGGAAAACTCATAAAACACACATAAGTTGGTTGGACAAGTGAAAATTGGCTAAACAAATACAGCTTTGAAAAAATTGTTCACTTAAATTGTCCAAGTATATGTCCTCATAAAGGCCATATATATGTAAAGAAAGCTCCAA
>RWGY01000282.1:0-79719 GCA_007726485.1 Eragrostis curvula | reverse complement strand
ACATGAATGGAATATGAACACGGATATTCTCCCAACCAAAAAAAAAAAGGAACAGCGAGATGACCCCAGCTGTTCAGGTGGCTGCCCCCATCCCTCCATCGAAATCCCCAACATCTGAACCTCTTTCGGACACCCCATGTGAAGAACTAATCAACAATATTGTGCACTGTCAATATCAACAGGAAGCACCGTGCCATCAGCTTCCATGACTCCATCTTCCATTTTACAGAGAGGACCAAAACAGCACCTTGCAGTTGCATTGGGTAAGCCCCGATCGACGTAGTTAGCATAACCTCATCTGGAGTTCTCTAGCTAGTTTGCTGCTATGGTCTCATCCTGTTTGAAACACCATTAACGAGATGAAGATGAAGATGAAGATGGTTATTGATACAGCAGGACTACTGGGGAAAAGCATCCATATTGACTAGCACCTCAAGTGAGACGTTTTGTACCTTTTTCATCAGCCTCTTCTTCCTTTTCACCAGTCTCATCCTGTTTGAAATACCATAAAAGAAATGAGGATGAGGAGGTTGATGGAGAAAATAGGATTGAGGACAGCATGTTGTTTGGATGAGAACTAAGAACTGACTAGGACCCTCAAGTGTGACCTTGCATACCACTTGTTCAGTCTCTCCATCTGTTGCCTTGCTCTGTCCGGCTTCGTCAAACTTCCTCATTCTGTCCAAAACCCCCAAATAATCTTGTTTGGGCTCCCTCAAGAACTACAAGAAAAGTTAAAATGCAACACAATCAAGAGTGTGCCAAAAAAAGAATTACCTTTTAAGACAAGAATTATTTGATTCATCTGCCAGATACTTGCTAATTGAAAGAAAGAAATATGCACTAGTCACAACTGAGAGGGAAATGTAAGAATACATGCCTGATTTCTGATAGAGATTAATGTCTGGCATTCCCAAGTCTTTGACACAAACTTTCCAGTCCACATTTACTTTTATATCTTGAGAATGTGAGCACAGGGCGGTGGGAAGCATCTCGACAGCAGCTTCGATAGCGCTCATAACACATTTGGCAGCATCATTCATCCCTGAAATTGATCTCCAAAGGTCTGCACTAAACTGCTACCGATATTTACGTTGACCGAGGTGAGGGCTGATAGGAAATGGATGCCTAAACCCAAAGCACCATTCAGGCACTCCATCTGATGCACAGGTAATCGAAGCCTGAGGTGCTCAAGCTTCGGAGTCGATCCTGCTTCAAACTCCAGCGTGGTCCCACAGCACTTGATATGAAGCGACAAATATTTCAAACTTCTGAATCTTTATTGCCATGGATGATGATCATCCCGTTGGTCCCGTACCAAGTGGTTAGTTCAAGAAAACTCAAACTAGGCATTCCTCCAAGGATATCAACATCTTCGGGTCTGATGCAGTAAATATGTAGTTCAAGTTCCTGAAGATTTCCAAGTGACACTATCCAATTTGGCACGTTCCAGATGAGACAGAATGATATGTGGAGCTTCCTGAGGATACAAGGAGCAACAGGACACCATGAATCAGAGAAGTGAAAAACTGGAGTACCATAATGGCTGCGGTGGCTACTAGGAGCAACAGGTCGCCATGAATTCGGTGAGCCAAAAAGTGGAAATTCAGGATGGCTGAGGACAATGTCTAGATGGCGAAGATACATGAAGATATTAATGTTCCCACGTAACTTTGAAGGTTCACGGATTTTGTTTCTTCAAATTCGTCTGGCCAATCAAATCTCCATGATACTAACAACCTCCTCAGCTTTGTTAGCTGACTGAATTCTTGAAGACTCTCCCCTACTTTGTAAGAGCAGACTCCAAATTCCTCTAGCACTTCCAAGCTCTGCATCTGTCTAATTATTCCATCTGGGAATGTAGTGTGTGCATCAATATAAAGACGGGCCAGTCGATGAAGATATGCAATAGTTGACGGCAATTCTTTAATCCCAGTACCTTGTATGTCCAGTGTTTCCAAATATTGCAGTTCTCCAATTTTGTTTGGCAGATAAGTTATTAAACGTGAAGCGAGGCGCAGGTACTTCAGATGATACAGCTTTTCAATGTTTACAAGGTGATGGTCTTGCATGTCTCTACAATCCGCCAAGTCCAAAACACGAAGAGCTGTGAAAGCCAACAAAGGAGGTTCTGTGGCATGACGTCCAAATACAGAAAGTGATCGAACATGGTACAGAATTAGGCCTGACCATGTGGTAACTTTCTTTCCAGTGCGGTTGTTGACACTAATCCTACGGGCTCTGTAATCTGAAATCTGCCCATGCTCTGCATCATCTAATGTGGTGACAAAATTCTCTTCATGAGCTTTGCATGTGATGAAGTCAAGAATGATGTCATGAACTCGACATGCCTTTGCCTGACCATACTGTACACCAACTGCTTGGATCAAACTTCTATTGATTAGATCATTAAAATAAACCTCACCCACTTCAAATTTACTCCGCCCTGCTTGTTCACAAATAAATCCTTCGGCAATCCATTTACTTATCAAGTTTTGTTTGTCGATCTCATGGTCTTCTGGAAATATGCTCAAGTACAACAGACAAGATCTTAGATGATGAGGAAGATCAAAATAACTGAGACTTAATATCTTTGTCATGTTCTGAGCATCCGGTTCCTTAGCAAGTGCACGACCAATAACAGCCAGCACCCGGTCCCATTCTTCTTTAGCAAGCTGATCAGCTAACAAACTGGATATGGTAATAATTGCCAACGGTAGCCCGCCACATTTTTCCAGTATATCAAGGCATACTTTTTCCAGATGAGGATAGCATAATTCCTCAGAACCGAATGCCCTTTGGCAAAGCAACTTTTTAGAGTCGGCGATATTAAGGGCCTTCATTTGATAAACATAAATGCCATCACTCGGGCAAGATGACACAACAGCAAGATTACGAGTAGTCATAATAATTCTGCTATGACATTTGTTATTGAACAAAGCATGCCTAATTAGTTTCCATATTTCTGCATCCCATACATCATCAATAACAACCAAGTACCTAGTAGGTGATTTTAGTAGAGCTGTAAGTCAATGCAAGAAAATTATTCCAATCATAGGTAAAGAATAGAACATATATAGTTATGCGCATGAGTATGGGTAATATACTGCACGTACTAGGCTTAATATACTGCACGCACCATCATCTATTTGCTCGTTAATTTACAAATTCACATCTACCAACACTGTATCTTAAGTGACATGAATCTACTGAAACATTCTAAGAGCCTTTTTGTTTCAATGAAGATATTCTACACAACGGTATGAGTAAACCTCTAAAACTTTGTGTTTTGGTATTTTCTAAATTTCACTTAAGGGTGACCGCTGCAATTGCACGGTCACTACGAAGAACCCAAGTATATTTGTTCCATTATGTTACCATAACTTTCTCATAAATTTTTGTATTGTATACCATACCATTGCTCTTGTTTCTAACAGTACTACATTGAGAATATATTATGTGTTACCAGTGGGTTAGGTGTTACCGTGTTACCCAACATGGTAACACCATGAAATGTGCCCTTAAAATTCCAACAAAAAATGAATGGATAGAGCATGCATGAACATTTTGAGATGCAAATGAAACTTGTGCAAAGAGAAACAAAAAAGATAATTCATCCAGTGATAGCGGGTTGCGGGTCGGGGTTCGAGATGAACAGTTGCAACTCGAACTATTCACATACTGATTTCTCTTTTTTGTTCCATCTTGTACAAATTTTCATCACACTTCAATTTTTGCATGATGGTAGAGGATAACATGCTATATATATCTATACATATTTTGGTTGCAATTTTTTTATTCATATTAGAGGCAGCATTTCAGTTGGTAACATGGTAGCACCTGAACTTTTCCGGAATTACATCTGTTCCTTGACATATATATTTGATGCCTGAGCCTACCGTAGAGATATTTTCATCTGTTCAATCACTTCCATCATCTCTTTGTTTTGGTTCACAAGTCTAGTGGGTCATCAATCCACACTAATCTACCGTATTGATCCACTATTAGTCAACAAACCATGGACAGAGTCCACATGGTGAGCTGTACTAGTAAATCCACCAGTCTAGTGATCATCAGCGCAAAACCACATTGATATCAGATCAAGGGTTATTTCTATCAAAATTGAATTCTAGAGTTTGTTATTGAAGTCGAAGTTGAGAATCAAACTTTTGACACAGTTAGACGTTGAAAGTACTAGACTCATTTCATTACCTAATATTCAATTAGGTTGGTAATCATGAAGGACAATACCATCTCTTAGTGGAGTAGTGGAGTCACTCAAGGATTCAAATTTGATGCATGCAGTGGACACCATGTAGTCGCACAACACGCACAACCACAAACAAACAAAGAAACAACAAGATAGATTATTACTACTCTTACATTTTATCCTTGAGGTACTCTCTGAGTTTGTCAATGAGTTGTTGCACATCATCATCTTCTGTGGTATCAATGATCCCCACTCCTTTTGCAATATTTCTTAAGATCTTTCTCAAATTAGGATTTCGAGAAACCGAGACAAACCATGAACATCGAAACTGGCTTTTAGTAGAACGATATACTTGGTTTGCAAGAGTAGTCTTACCAATACCTCCACATCCATAAATCGATATCACGTATGTGGAAGAACCCTTGGTCTCCATGCTTAGCTGCTCAATGATATGCTTCTTGGCATTATCAATGCCCACTAGTTTGTCAATATCCACATAAAGTGCTGACAACCGAGGATCAACAGCAGAAGTGTTAAAATCTGATGCCAGCATGAAATTATTGTACCTCTTGTGCCTCTCGCTGACCTCCATTGTATGTTTCTTGAGTTCTTCCATCTCATTGGCCATCATACGCCGTGCTTGTAGCTCCATCAGCTTGGGAACGAATCCCTCAAAGCCCTTGACACCAAAATGTTCAACACGAGCCATGAAGGAATCCACAAAATCCTCAACATCGTAGGCCAGTTCGCGTAACTTGTCCCTCCAGTTCCTCATTTCAAGGTTGAGCTCCTCTGCATCGCCAAGCATCTGGAGAGCGGCAGTCATGGTGGTCAGCTCATCTCTCAAGAATTTGATCTCCTTATCTATGCCTTTCAGCTTGAAATACTCTTCCTCCAACAGCTTGGTTAGCTTGGACAAGAGTGGCTTCATCACCCCCATGGAAACAGTGACAGCAACAGCCGCCGCCATTGCTCTCTTGGATTGTTCACTCGTATGTGGTACGATGTGAGCTGTAGAATGGACTCTGAGGTGAGGCCGAGGTGTGAGAATAGTATGTCTTTCTTAGCCCCTTGTAATTAAGGTGAGATGGACAAATAGCCTCCCAACAGCAAATTATCACAACAAACAAACGGAGCAGTTGAACTTCAAGTCAGCCTCACCCCTGCACATATACAAACCGATTTTAAAAACCTAATACTTCCAAACAGCCAGTGATTCGCGGGTCTCTCTCTTCCCTATTGTCTCTGGAGTGTTGTGGACTTAATTTGTAGCGTGATGCATTAGGCGCTTATTACCATTGCTTTCATCAAATTAATTAATTTAAGCATTTCAAAACGAAGTGCATTTTATATGGCAAAATGTTCAAACTTTCTGTTGCTGCAGCCACGCAAAAATGTATGACAATATTTAAAAATAAACATATACTTCCTGTAGACTGTAATCCCAGGATTGAGAATAAAATTGTACAAACAATTACTATATATGTACCAGACTTATCTATGTCGTTATAATTTGGCTCCATCAAAAGCTATGTAAATCTTTATTTTCTGTAGGTTAATGATGAGGGAAAATCAGACTCTGAAATCAAAAAATGCCATGTTGACGGTTATGCATAAGGGCCGCCCTTATAAAATAAAAAATTAATTTTTCTCGCTCACCTCTCTCTTTCGCCTCCCTCCCTCTCTCCCCGAGCCGGTTGACGGTTGCCGCTCCCGCCACCGAAGACTCGGCCTCGCCGGAGTTATGCCTTGCCTCCAGCTCAGGCCGTAGGGATCCCGTCAAGACATGGAGGGGCCGTCGTTGCGACGGGCTCGGTTGAGGAGAGGCGGTGTCGCTATCGCCATGAGCTCGGGAGGTCCGAGAAGAGAGGACCCCCAGTGGATCACGAGGGGCGTAGGGCGCGGTGGAGCTCGCCAGATTGACGAAGAAAGCTTGGTGAAGGACTCGATGCGGCGGAGCACGGCGGCCGCGCGGCTCCGCTCATGAGGTGTCGTGATGCTCGATTATGCTGCAAATCGACGGAGCCCAGAGTAGAAATTAAATGAGGAAAGAGGTACAGTAGAATTGGGCGATCTAGAATTTGGGGATCAATCACAAGCGAGGAAGACACTTGGGCCTTTTTATTTGGTGGTGCCACCATAATTCCAACGCGGGGATGACTATATTCAGGTCAACGAATTCGTCGTCACCCGGGAAGGATGCAGGTAGGCTGCACGCGTTAGCGGTGACTTTGACAATTTCGAACAGGAAGATAGCACAATGAAAACGCATTCTCCTTCGTACAGTTACAACAGTATGGCAGCTACGGAGTGGTTCAGGCATTCACAAAAGATAAACAGCTAATCATTGGGGACATGGAAGATAAATGTTATGTTAGGACAAGTGACACAAGTCTTAGGTGAAAAACCATCATGAAAGAAACACTAAAAAGCACTGGTATACATAGTATCTACATAGCACAAATCACTATTTTCTAGGTCCCTGCAACCTGCGCTGCTTACGCAACAACTCCTATACCTTCTCTCTTCACATGAAAAAAACTCTCAAGTCAAACAAAGTTACAACTTCACAAATCAAATCCTTCCAGTCCAACCAGGTGACGGTCACCCAAGCAGCATCAAGCAAAAAGCCGCCTTCTGCGTCTCCCAGCTACCTTCATCTGCGGGCCATCAGCGGACTCGCCGCGCACTACCTCGTCCACCAGCTCCTTGAATATCGACCTCTCAATCTCCAACACCATTCCTGGGAGCTCCTTGCTGAAGCTCGTCCATCCCTGCAGCTTGTGCAGGATCTCTGCGTCAGGAATCACGCTGCTGTCCATCTGGCAGATGCGCGACCGCTCCTTCTCCAGGTCTTCGATCCCTGAAGAGAGGAATTTCACCAGTTGCTGCCCGCTAAGAACTTGCCCGGTTGGATCTTTTGATCTGGTGAAAGAGCCGAGAGAATAGACAGCGGTTTCCTTCTCGAACTTGTGAAAGAGAAGCTCATTCAGAGTGTCAAAAATTAGCTTCCGGTGAGCTCTCTTGGGATCAGACTCTGCACCGTTTCTGCTTTGATGGATACCCCCAGGTTTACTGACCCATCCTGCTTTTCTTTGCTCCAACACGAGGAACAGGTCAGGGTTGATGGGGTATCCAGAAGAGTGGAGCTGAAGACCAGTCTGTCCTGAACCCAGGTCTTTCATCAGAAGGCCTGAAGCCAGCAATATCTCAGACAAATAACGTTGGTCTGGACTTTCTGTCTCACACAAGAAAGCAATGTGATCGACTGGAGGTGCATCATCATCCTTGTTCACACTAAGCTGCTGGAGCTTCTCAAGCAGGCTTGCTACATTAGCGAGCTTGCTGTTCTTGGACGGCGTAACTTGATTTGCTGGCTGTGTATCAGATTGCTTCCATGTTTCCTCAGATACATGTCGCTCATCATCTGCAGGTTTCAGTGAACAGCACATCAGTCAATGGGTCACATAACATCAGTTTTAGAATTATAAATTGTAGAAACCAATCCCATTACAAATAGCAACAGATCTCACGAAAATCGGGCATTCTCCTAGTCGATTTCATTTAGGAGATCACTAATTTTTTTTCGGTGATACAAATTTCACTCACTGTTGTCCTAGTTAAAAACCTATTCTATATTGGATATCTGCAAACTGAACTCCCATTGGACAAAATGTTTTATTTAGACACCATTGATGCAGGCATATTGTGCGTGCATGCAGCAAAGATGGTGCACATGTCATGCAAGTCTACTCTACCAAGTACTTGAAGACTGATGCAGTATGCAGTATACTGTCCTTCCAATACACCCAGAAAGCCAAGTATTGATGTATAAGGAATTAAGGATAGAGACTGGTGAGATCAAAATTCAAAGAACAGTACTTATATTGTCTCTTACGTCCGTTTCATCCTAGAGGGCAAATGCGAGGGTTTGGTAATATCACATGGCAGTACTCTAGCCAAGATGACAGGGACATGTAAGATGATTGTACTTGCTTACTGTTCCTGCACGCTATGCCACCTATGGATTTAGGTATTATGTATGAACTAGATACATCCGACGTGGAGTACAAAGGAGATCGGGGCCCCTCAAACCAGCATTAATTGCAGTTTCAAATGTAGCTTTGACAACGCAAGTAAAGTATCAGGTGAACAGATAAGTAAATTGACATTTTTTAGAAAAAAAAATCATGTATAGGCTTCAGTTTCTATGGTTAACAAACAAAATATTTGAAAGTTAATATAGGTGATATTACCAATACTAAGTGAATTTGAAGTCTTACTGGTAGGAAAGTGGTCCTCCTGATCAAACGAAGAGTCCAAAACAGAAACTGGACTTGGCCGTTCAACAATAGCTGCTGAAGTGTCTGCAGATGACACGTCCTTGCTTGCATCATATGAGGTTTTCTGAAGAAATGATGCAGATCACAACAATTAGACATGTAGCATTGTACATTGTATTATACAGATCACAAAAACTAGTCTCAGAGTGGTTCCCCTAAAAAAAAAAGGTCTACAGAGATTTACAAAACACCAAAACCAAGTCTTCATGTCCACTATGGCACTATGTATGTACTACTCTCTCCGTTTTTAAATATATGACCCCGTTGACCTTTTTCATTACTTTGACCATTTGTCTTATTCAGAAATATTTGTGCAAATAGCTAAATGTATAAGTTAATCTTAAAGTGCTTTTGATGACAGATCCAACAATATACATTTAACGTTAAACAACTAATTATTTTCACATATATTGTTGGTCAAAGTTCAACAAAAAAGTCAACGGTGTCATATAATTAAAAACGAAGGGAGTACCATTTTTGTCATAGTAGATAAGTCACACAGATAATATCATCTTAACATTAGTTAATCTTTAGAATATAAATTAGTTAGCATAGACAGTTTCTCTTCTCTAGGGCATAAATGCACCAATCAGGAGAAAATCTTTTTCCACTTTCTGTGGATTCCGGCACTATGTACTACCATTTTTGTCCTAGTAGTTAAATCACAGAGATAATATCGTCTTAACATTAGTTAAGCTTTAGAATATAAATTAGTTAGCATGTACAGTTTCTCTCCTCTCTAGGGTATAAAATAAATGTGCTAATCGAGAGAAAATCTTTTACCACTTTCTGTGGATTCCTTCCAGATGGAGTCCTAATATCTTGATGAAAGTTAGAAATGTCCATTTCTGCAGATTTGTGAGTGCTTGTAGCTTCTAAATCAAACTCTGAAGCAACACTCATACTTCCATCTGATCTTGTGGACATATCATTGCCTTGGTGATTCAGGCTCCTTGTCCTGTTATTTGATACATTGTGCATGCCATCATCACCTTCTTGTGCATGCAAAGGTTTCCTTCTGATTTTGCTCCGGGGTGACACTGTATCTAAATTATTCCTATCTGTACGCCTTTGGCTCTTGTTAGACTCAGCAGAAGGAATAGGTGGTCTAGCCCTCCGCTCTGAATCAAGTTTCTTTTGTAGTAACCTGGGGCTAGTGGAGCTTTTATTCTTTTGCAGTCCTATGCTATTGTCTCTTGGCTGCTGCTGTCCTCCGGATGAGCTGTCAGAAACCAGCAGTGAACTAGGTTTCTGCTTGCTGCTGCTTTCTTCGTTCCTTCCATTTGATCTCCTGTCATAAGAAGCAAAGGATTGAGTAGTAGACACCCTTGGACTAGATTTTGCATGTTGCTCTTTAGCTGTCCTATTGATCATTGAAGCTTTCCTTTTATCAGTGCTGTTGCCTGTTTCCAACTGTGGGAGATCAGATGGATGCCTTAGTGGAGTGACAGAAGAATCCACTTCACTCAAAAGGTTTGAGGATTTTGAAGGCTTCATGATAACAATAGGCGACCTGAAAGAGCTTTCTGTTTTGTTCTCTTCAGCCATCCACATGGTGTTGGCCTTACTGTTCAGTCCCAAGTTTGCATTGGTTATCTCTTTGCTATCATTGCTTCCATCATATGACTTTAGCACAGATGCTTCCTCCCGTTTCTTGTTTTGTAACAGGCCTTTTGCTTCCATTGAATCCAGGATCTGTTTAAGCGCTCTGAAGTCCTTGTTCGACTGATGAAAATCAATGTCCTTGAGCCGCTTCTCTAGGTCACTGAAGACTGACACAGCAGCTTGTTCTCTTCCATGAGCTCCTTTTGATCCCTTTGGCAGCCTTCGTGGTAGAACAATCCTTTCTTGTTGCTTCCATGGTGCAGCTTCAACAGGAAACTTAGAGTTGGGTATATTTCTGACAGATGACTCTTGAATCCTTTGTTGTCGAGGAGCAGGCCCCTTGTGGGAGGAGATGCTCGAGGGGCTCAACATGGCCTCTTGTTTGTTCTCGTCAACTACTTTGCATGCCTGTGATGCTGCTGCATTTTCATTTTTCTCAGGCAAATCTTCCAATCCCATGAGCTTCGCAACAACACTAGGAAGACGCTTACATGCAGGCTGTTCCTGCTGGGTCTCATTAATAGTACTGCTGCTTCTGCCTGACACATTCATGCTTGGCTTTGATCTCAAGTCCATTTCCCGATTCCAAAGGTGACCTTCCTTGATGTCCAGTGACAACCTTGGCACTTCCCTCAGTTTTGATGCTGTTTCCTTCCCATCATACGAGAACCGAGGCACGTCATATGAAAGTCTTGCGTGATGGCCTGATTCAGGCGGAGTCCAAGAGGCCTCCCTAAGCTTGGCTAACATTCGAAGCGACTCATTGATGTCCATAAGACCCTTGCTTTTTCCTTGCATACAGTCACTAGGAGGCCCATCCAACTGCCTAGGTGCATCTCCACAGCTGACTGGGTGACCTTTTACTTCTTCCTTGGTTGATATTCTGACTGACGAATCACGGCTATCCTTATAGATTGAATCCTTCACGAGATTCCGTATGCCAAGAATTGGAAGGCTGGATTCAGCTGCGGGAATGTTGTCAGGGTTGGTAAGGGCATCATCAGTGTAGTCAAGTCCATTGTCACTATCAAAAGAGCTCTTGAGCTTCAAAGAACTCTTGAATGGCCTCTCAGGAAATAGCATTCTGTCAGTGGCAGATAGATCCTGTTGTGTTGACCTATTACCATCAAGGGAGGAGAATGACGAAGATGGTGATGATGAATATGATGTTTGAGACAGCTCCGCTCCCGGTATTCTCTGGTTGTCAGACCAGGTTTTAGTCAAGTTGTTCTCCTGTGGTTTGCAGCAACTCAGTCAGGATTTGAATTTCAGAGAACAAAGCATGTGTGTATGTAATTGAAGTATATACAAAATACGGAAACTTACTAGAGCAATCTGGGGTGAATATCTTGGGCGATCACCGCCTACACTTGGACTGCTGGATAGGACAGGGCCTGTTGAAGTGAAACTATTCTCAGTGCTCAAAAAGTGAAACACACTGTTTCTTATAACAAAGGAGAGGAAAAAATAAAAGACATTGTTTGGCACGTTATATAAAGAAGAAACAAAATGTCAGCATCACTGATCAATCCAAGGAGCAAATCTCGGGGAAAAATCCTCCTTTGATCCAACGGGTGGTGTCAACTGGCGCCACCTTTCATTTAGGCATATATGTTTCTATGAAGGAAGGTTGATAAGCCTCCTCCGGCTGATTTCAAGGCAGTTAATGGGGGGCGGTTCTTGGTACATCATCAGTGACTACCATTCCACCAAAATTTCGCCCAAAGTAACTCTGTCAGTTACCACCAACATCTAGCAACTCATTGCAGGTCGAATTGAATGAACACGAAAGTCCGGAGCAAGCTTCTGCTGAGCGCAATGGCTACCTGCCTTTGTTGCAATACTGTAAACTAAATTCACAACCAGAACCTGATCTATCTTCAAATCTCAACCATTTCTTTTGCATAATCCATGCGCATATCATAAGCCGTATCGACACCAAATAACATAGATCAAGGTCTGTAACTTGTGTGCTACAGAAGCTGAATAACAAAAATGCAGGCACGAGGGAAAAAAATCCAATCTTGCAGAAAGAATCGGCAGCGGGAGAGAAGGTGAACAGGTTCGAGCAATCCCAACCAATCCAAGGATCCTAAGACGAAGGGAAGGAGAAGAATGTCACCTGGGGGCAGAAGCCTCTTGTGCGAGGTGAGCGGGTGGCGGCGGTCGAAGGCCTGCAAGATCCCGGTGACGCAGCCGACCTGGCGGTGCAGCTCCGGCCGCCTCTCCTCCCCCAAAGCCTGCAGGTACTTGGCCGGCATCGCCACCCTTCTTCCGCCAACGAACGCCCCGCCTCGATAAAAAAAAGCGAGCAGAGACGACAAGAAAATCCCAAAATGCAGGAGGCTGCCGCCTCGCTAGCAGCTCAAGAACAGCGCGTCAACTCCGGCCGTCCTTGGACAGAAGCCCCATTTCCCGGAAAAGGGGCGCCCGAAACGCTTCTGAAATCCTCCTGTTCCTCTGCGAGCAGCAAAACAAGAACGCCACCAACACTGGCCCTCACTCTCCAGCTCCAGCTCCGGTTAGCAGAATGGCAAGATTGCCGGAGGAAGAAGCACGAGCGGTAAGAAGAGTCCCCCGTCCTCCCTTCTCTTCTTCCTATGGCCGGGAACAGCCACCGGAAGGAAGGAAGAGAAGGGCAGAGCAGGGCAAGGGAGGCTTCTGAATATTAGAAAATCAAAGAGGAGGGAGGCATTGCAGTGCAGTGCAGATGCCTTTGCCTTTGTTAATTGGGAGTGACAAGGTAATTATGGATGACACTATGCAGTTACTAATGCTAGCTGAGGCCCTGTTTGGAATTTTAGCCAGAGGAAGAACATGGCCTCGAAGGAGAGAAGAGGAGACTGACAAAATATGGTTGGATTGCAGTGCCATGGCCTACTGATTGATGGACCAGCCAGCCATGCCAACCCCATTCAGCAACCCATGTGCCAATCTCTCTCTTCTCTCTCTACACTGGCGCGCGTGTACACACCATTTTGGCACTTGGCGTGAAGGCAATGAAGGCCTACTGCTTGTCCAAGAGTTGGTTGGTTATTTTGGTTGGGTTCAGTAAAAAAGGAAGGAATTCCCTCCATTCCCCTTCCGGTTGGTACTGCTGCATTGCTGCTGCCAAATCTAACGGTCGACATGGATTAGCTGTGCGTATTAGTGCTGCTAATCTGTATATGCAAGTACCAGCACTGCATTAGTGCTGCTAATCTTGCCATGGTGTCAGCTGGTCATTGGTCAAGCAGGCATTGAATGGAATGGGTAAGGAAACAGTACTAACCAACAGTGCATTCATGGGGTGCATCCGTGAAGACCCCGAACCCGGCCAAGTCGTGCCGTTGAAGCATTGCTGCCGGATGTGCAGTGATGCCAGCTGCAGTCATATATCCGACGAACCTACACCTGCAGGAGGTCGTCCCTCCTACTACCTTTGTTCACTGTTTCTTGGAAAAAAAAGAGAACCTGAATACTATCACCAGGTCAATGCGACAGAACAATGTGAAAATGTTCACTATTGATGCACATCGAGTTTCATTTGACTCATCTGAAGGACTGAATTAGTGGCAAGCACTAGCCACCTACCAGAATAAAGGGGGAAATGAAATGGGAATTATGCACTACTCTAGGATTAAGTAGTAATTAAACAGGCTAAGGAAGATCAGATATGTTTGTCAATTCACCTAAACATTGATTCGATTTTGACGGGAATCAAAACTGACGCATTAGGTGCCGAGTGAAAACAACATATACAGTTGGGAGTCTTTCGTCATAGGGCGGACGACGCAAGGAAGGGTCTCCATGGATGATTCATTCGAGCACTGTATCCCAGAATCCGATCCAGCTGAAAGAGGCAGCCTAACTTTCTTTCTTTCGCCTGACCAGTCCAGGACATGCAACAATAATTAGAACAACTCATTAACCGTTGACGCGGCTTGGGGTTTCCCAGTCAATAGTCTAAGATACTCTAATCATCCAGAAAACACATTGATGAGCATTGAGGAGTGAAAGAGATACGCCATCTATCTTCATCTATTCCACAAAGGACCCCTTGACTGCTAAACAGCAACCAAAAAACAAATGAAAAAATAATACTAAGCCATGTTCGTTTCTTTTAGCGCTAAATTTTAGAGGCCTCTAAATAAAGAGAATTTAGTACTAAATAAAGTCTAATGACAAAATCTTTTTACAGATGGGTACATCTTTACGAGACGAATCTAACAAGCCTAAGTAAGCTATGTTTTGCTACAGTAATGCTACAGTAACCATCATCTAACCACGGATTGCTTACCCTCATTAGATTCGTCTCGCGAATTAGACCAGGGGTTCTGCAGTTAGTTTTGTAATTAAACTTTATTTAATACTCTTAAATGATAAGATTCTTTTTTTAGACCCCTCTAAATTTTAGACCCCTATGAAACGAACACCCCCTAAGTGCAACATATGGATTTCCACGGGTACTGCAACTGTGTACTAATGCAGAAGCTTTGCAGCGTGATGGTGCTCTGAAATTTCCAAAACAGCACATGGGAACGCGGCTTTGATAATGTGTCATCTCCTTGCACCAAACACATGGTGACCCAGCGCAGGCACGTCACTGCTAGCAAAGGTCAGCTAAGCATGGAGTAAAATATTTATGACCAAGAAATGCCCTAGGTAGTGGGCAAGATCTGATCTTTGTCTCCATCTTTACCTTTCCAGCGCCTTTTCTAGCTTTCTCTTGCAAGGAATCATGATGTGGCATTCATTTGATAGCAGTCTCTGGAGATTTTTCTATTCAGGGTCAGATCCAGATGCTCACTGTCTTTCACTTTGCTCAGGCACAGGTGAAATCTTGGAAATTATTCTCAAACAGGCGAATAATTTTGCAGGATGCCTAGAGATAGGATTAATATCTTATTATTAATACAAATATTTGGAGTTGTACAGCTGATGAGATAAGAGGCATGCACTGAGTAAGCCCAACCACATGGGAGAAGATAAGTTGGTGGTGGCAATGCAATTGTTATGGCAAGCAAAACTATCAAGGCAGGACAGGACACAGGAGCTTGGTGTGCACACCATCTGCCCCCACCACCAATAATCCCTCTTGAAATTGCACAATTCTTGTTCAAAGAAACAAAAGACCCATCTGCACCAGCTTGGCTGGTTGGCTGGCACATGATGCTACCTGCATAGTTTTCTTTTCCTGCATCAGAAGCTTCCACCAGCACCCATGTGACCCCTATGAAGACCAGATCAGTGTTCTGCAGCATGGTAGGACAGGTCTCCTCTTGATCCATAGTTGTTATTGATTGATTCCCTGAACAAACTAGCAAACAACCAAACCAAGGAAGCAATTCTTTGAGTTCTTGCAGTGTGATACCAGTCAAAAAAACAGATATTTGTAGCAGTTTAATATATATGCACCGCACATGGGAGCCATCACAACTGTAGCCCGGTTATATTATCATATCTAAACACTGGCATGAGATGCATTGAGACTGGAGCAATACCGTTAGAACTCTTGGAAGATTGATTTACTCTAAACATCCTGCTATTTGTTTAGTTCTTCGAGGTACCAAGATGAGTTGTTTAGTTGGCATTTTTTTTTAATTGTGGACAGCTTCACTTCTCGATGTAGCAAACCATGCATTTGGCTGTATGCAACGGTATGTTTCCCCCTTTGCTTCGAAGTTGGATCGTTGATATAGGAGGCTCAGATATAAATAAACTATTACATTCTCGAAAAAGAAGATGGAAACATCCATTGTACTACGTACTTCTGCTAAACAAACTAATCTTTCAGCAGAGCTGCAGAAAAGAAGAGTTGCCGACTGAGTGCTCAATGGAACCCCGAGTAGATAACAGAAAAGGCAAAATGTGGATCGCCTGGCTCGCCAATGTGGAAGCAGAAAAGGATGGTTGTCACATGCATCATGAGACGACGATGTCTGTATATCAACCTCCTGAGCACGGAAGAAAGAAGCCACGATCTCACAGGCCTCATCTATGAAAGTGATATATATGTCATGTACCTACCAAGACAAGTTTACGTCACACCTTTCATGATGGCGGTCCATGCTTGATGTTTTCAAGCGGTTCACGAAGGATAACCATGCAAGCCAATTGATGCCCAACGGGTCCTATTATTCTCTGGCAAGAACTATGGAGGCATGAATTTATTAGTTCTCTATTCAGCAAGATCCTGCTTAGATCAGAAGCCTCGTTCCGATTTATGAACACAGCATTGCTCTGTATGGTGCAAAACTGTGAGTGTAACTGTAAGCAAGTCAGCAAATGGTTTCACAGCTACCCAGTGAACATTTAAGGGACATGGTTTGCCAGGCATGGTTGCGTATTTAAAGTTTTCATAACTCATATCAAAATTCCTTAATACCAGTATATCTACTGGTAAATTAAGCATTTGTTTGATCAAAGCAACTGTACCCTTACATCAGAAATATTCTACCAAACAGGAACCATCAAGGACTTTTAGAGGACAGAACAAATGGAGCTTTTTTCTTAACACAGGTTACGAGTCTATTAGCTAAAGTTTTCTACTAGTAATTTGCTCTTGGTTTCAAAGGCTAATAATCATCCTAAGGGAACTTCACTGTCTTCTATCTCAAGGACTTGCACGCAACGTCGGAAAGAGAAGCTTAAGCCAAACCAAATATGCAGAAATACAGATGAACTTCGCCTTAATGAATACGAGCCGTTACGGATCTTTCAAAAAATAAAATACAGATGAAAGCCAAGTTACTTACATTCAGGTGGCAACTTATCCTGCAAGATGTTTTGCGCCTTGACCAGACTGCACTTCCACAAGGGTCTCGTGACTCTGCAACCAGCACTAAACATTGAACAGGCACTTCATACAATATTCAGTGCCCATAAAAGCTGAATGTCAGATATAGTAACTACTCACCGTCTGATATCCAATAATGTCATCCTAGCCCGTCAAAATGAGTTGCAAACAAGTTTGTCATGAGCAAGTGTTAATATGTACTGGGAACGATTTCCAAAGAATGATCAGAGAGACATGTTGATAGCCGTCCATACAGATACAGTATGCTGGCAATAATGGAAAACGTATTACCTGTCTCAAGGACAGGTCAAATGTTGCATGAGTCCACAACCTTGCATATCATCTTACTATCTCAGAATTTAAATTCACTGCTGAACAGATGTATATCCTGATATTATCAACTCTATTATTGCCCATTACTCTCAAGTAGATTGGACAGTACAGTATTCTTTTACAGTTACAATATCAACTGTCATTGACAAGAAACAATGTAGCTGATGCAGAATTCAACTACTTTGAAGCAATTACAAGACTTACAAAAAGAGATTGCACACAAAAAAATGGCAACATCCTTACAACATAATCATCAAAATTTTCAATTCTAACTAACAGTTACAACCCTGTAATCCATGATACAGGGGAATGAATGATTTGTCACTCAGGTATACTTCGAATGGTGAACAATCCTTGTCGCCTCCTTTGCTCACCATAAGCCGGGGCTTTATCCATAGAGAGCTAACAAAATTGTTGGAATCAACAAGCCCCCTTGCCTATGAATAATTAGTAGACTAAACGTAGTTGCACTGGCCCAATGCAAAATTCCTGCCGAGCAACACAAAACTTTAAGCAGATGGAACCATCATGCCCCATCGCTTCAAGCTAAAGACTTCTCCACTTTATCCACTATTTGAGCGTAGAAATTCCAGTGCGGATCACTCTCCATAATGGAGGGCTGACCAAATGGGTTCTCCCGAACAAAAACTTGAACATCATCTGCAGCAGCAAGTCTCTCTAGATACACACGCAGATCTCCACCAGGTCCTGTATATGGAACTTTAGAATATATAACAGCAAAAATAATGAACAATATTGCGATGTGCCGAAGCATACCCAACGAATAATCGCTCTTCTCGTTAAGATAGCTGTAGGGCTGCGGGAAAATTGCAGTGTGCGGCTGCACATAAATAACCAAAACAAACATGAAGAGTTACAAAAATGGGACCTTAAGATTAACATAAATCACTTATATATGAACAAGGGTGAACTTAATACCGGGTTGCACAGTGCCTTGTACGGAGAATCATCCACAAGTAATGTATTTGAAGGTGAAAACTCTCCCTGTTCCCATGGAAGATTAGGATACTCCTTATTCCACAATTTCTTTAGTTCTTTAAGAACTAACGGTTTGTGCTTATTTTCAACTGTCTTACGTCCAGTAACAGTGCAATGGGACATGTCCTGAACAATAAGAGTTATAAAAAAAATTAATACATGAAACATGATATGGAAAATGCAGACGACAGCGAGAAAACAGAAGCCATGAACTGATTTTACGGCACTCCGCACTCAGTTTGCACTCAGCATGCTGTGCTGTCATCCAAATTAAAGTACTTTAAAACTGCAGTTTGAGGTCATTAGAGTGTATTTAGTCTGTCATTAGTGGGTATAAAGTCTACACAGGCAAAGTTGCCTGAAGTGCTCACAAGGCAGCAAACCCCAGCATGGGGGTAACCAGCCATGCATGAACCCCAGTGGAAACAGTGAGGGAAACGGTAAGTCTGAGCAGAAGTAGAATGCCAAGTTTTTCTATTTCTTACCCAACAGAACAGTAGATACTGTTTCAGATCCCTCATAAGGATATTAACAACTGAATTGACATTGTCCCTGGAGAAATAAAATTTAATACAGTGAGCAGCAAATAAAATAAAAATAAAAGAACATAGGAGGCACAATTACTTAAGCCTTGACGACCATATTCCAAGCTCAAAATTCTGGAAGCAGAATCTCAAAAAGTCATCACAGTACGGTCTTTTGAAGACTGTTACAAGAGTAAAATCTTTGCAAATTAGCATCAGTTAATATTTTAAATCCTACAAATAAATAGCAATATGAAAGACAAAGATAAGCAAGTTTACCTAATTTGGCTTTAACCTTCGCATGCGCCCTGTGAGAATTTCGGTAATCCATATTGATATCCGCAAGCAGACCATTGAGATCCAGGATGAGAAGTTTTTTCCTCTGAAACCTTATCAGTGATCCCCTTGGTGAGTAGATGTTCGTCACCTTCTCTTTATGTGCCAGGACTAAACATGAAGCACATACGCAGCTAAGGTCATGCTCCATTGAAGAATCCATGCAACGCTTAACAACCCTGTCTCCATCCTGAGAAGGGATGCCTGGACCTCTGTTGGATCTATCCTGCTTTCTTTTTCTCTTAGGTCTTTTTCTATCTTCAGAGATTTCCAGCAACGAGCTGCAGTTCTCAGAGCAGTCCTTATTTTCCTCTCCGGCTTTATACTTCACCTCTTCATTAGTATCCTTCACTTCAGAACAATTTGGATCCTCCCCATTTATGGGAACCATACTAACATCAGCATCCACTGACGCCCCTTCGCCATTTGTACAGCCATTTCCAGGCTTGCTGGCCAAAATTTTATCAACCTCAGGACTTGACAATGCCTGAGGGGATTCATCTTGCTCTTGCATCTTATTCTTCTTTTTCAACTTCTTTTTGAATTTTGATGTCCTCTCTGATGCTATAATTGGCAACAAAATCGAATCAGAACACTCCTTGTATATAAAATAAAACAGTGGCAGAGAGACTGGTAAACTGGTAATAGAATTGATACGCACAGCATGTGGCGTGTGAACCTAACCAAAGCATTAATCATCTCTACAACATTTAAAATTGGAGTTGGTGGTGATGGTCCGTCTGCACCCACCCCCCCCCCCCCCCCCCCCCCCCCTCTCCCCAAAAAAAAAAAACACTTCTCCAATGACATTGGAAATGAAGAGTGTTGAATGCACTTTTATTATTTGCTTGATCTCAACTGGGAATATAACAGTGGTCATATTTCTTACATGAACGTTGTATGCACAAGTAGTTGGGCCCTGGCAATGCAGGGGCATTTGGGCAGTCATTTGATATAATCTAGTTCTTAGCCATAGTGAGAGCTGACAATGTTGTGACACATGGCAAGGTTGAAGGTACATAGACCCACATACCTGAAACTTCTGTGGTGGTTTCCTGCTTAGCCAACCCTGCCTCATTCCCCTTCTCCTTGTTCTGGTATTTTTGTGTCCCCTCGAATGCTAAACCAGGAAAACCATATCTAATAAGAACGCTCTCTATAATCTAGCATCCAACATGCTAGTGGCAAAAGTAAAATGATTACCATGGGAGAACAGTACAATGTAATAATGTGCACTCGTGGACTATTCAAGTGAAGAGAAATCTATTCATCATGTGAAGACGAATCAAACCAAAGCACCCGTCACCACTTGATACTAAAAAAAAAGGTCTAAGCTCTAGTGCAAGCATTGCTGTGACACATGACAAGGCCGAGGGTACACGCACACACAAACCTGAAATAGCAGCAGAAAGTTCCAGCTCATCCGATCCAGTCTCCTTTATCTTCTCCTTCTTCTTGTTCTTCTTCTTCTTACATTTTAGTGCCCCTTCCAATGCTAAAACAGGAAAAACAAATCTAATCAGAACACTTCTCTCTTCCGAAATTAGCATGCGATGTGCGCAATGAAATGAAATCTACATGCAATAAGCAAGAGAAGAAAAAGAGCAATTCCCATGTGAAGATAAACCAATGGAAAATAATTGTGCAATATGCAAGAGAAGAGAGTGTTCATATATCTAATAATCAAAGATAAACAAGAGCAGGGCATCCGTCATCATCTGACAATAATAACAAAATAAACCTAGCTCTAAGACCCAGAGCAGCATTCTGCAAAACATAACGATGGTAAGGGTGTAAGCACACACCTAAAACTGCAGCGGTAGTGGCATCCTGCTCTGCCATACCCCTCTCCTCTACTTTCTCCTCATTTTCCTTGCAACTTGGTGTCCCCTCCAGTGCTAAAACAGGATAAAGCAATGTAATATGAATGCCTACTCTACAGAAACTAACATCTGTTACACAAGTAATGGAAAACACCAGCATGGCAGCAGTGCAACAACCATGCAATATGAAGGAGAGTAGACTGTTAATCTATCTAATCATGTGGAGATAAACAGAGCAAAGCACCCATCACCATCGGATAGAAAAACACTAGCTCTAAACCCTAGAGCAGCATTCCACAGAACATGACAAGGCCAAGGGTGTACACGCATACCTGAAACAGCAGCAGTAGTGGGTCCCTGCTCCACAATCCCCCTTGCCTTCTCCTTCTTCTTCTTCTTGCATTTTGGTGTCCCCTCATCCGCTGCTGCTCAAAAAGAAACTAACATCTGACAACTTGCAATAAAAAAACTTTATCATGGCAGTAGAAAATCACCCATGTGCAATATGCAAGATAAGAGGCGTAAAACAACCTAATCATGTCAAGGGAGAAGAAATCAAAGCACCCACCACCATTTGAAACAAATAACACTAGCTCTAAGCCCTAGGGAAAGTAGATGGCAAGGCTGAGGATGTAAACACATACCAGAAACAGCAGCGGTGGTGGCTTCTTGTTCCACCGTCTCCCGCTCCTTTGCCTTCTCCTTCTTCTTCTTCTTCTTTGATTTTGGTGTCCCCTCCAATGCTGAAGTCGTAAAACAAAATCTGATTAACACACTATCTCCGACATAATGAACAAACACACACTATTAAATTGATTTGATTGACGTGCAGATGGGCAATGCAATTACAGTGCAACAACATGCTAGAATAGCAAATGCTCTATCTAACCATGTGACCACAAACTGGAACAAGAAGCCTAACGTCACTTGATGTTACAACCCTGGCTCTAACCTTCAGCAAAAAACTTGTTCTGACATATGGCTAGGACGGGAGGGTAGGAGGACATACCGGAAACAGCAGCTGCCGCAACAGAGGCAGCTTCATGCTCTACCATTCCATTCTCCTCGGCATTCACCGCATCTTTCGCCACCTCCTTTTTGCATTTGGGTGCCCCCTCATCAGCTGCTGTTCCAAAAGAAACTAACATCTGACACACTGGTAATGAAAATTGAAAAAACTTAACATGGCAGTAGCAATGAAACCAAGTGCAATATGCAAGATGAGAGACAAAAAATCAACCTAATCATGTGAAGAGAGACCAAAACAAAGAACCCACCACCATTTGAAACAAACAACACTAGCTCTAAGCCCTAGTCAGGCATTGCCGCGACAGATGGCAAGGCTGAGGATGTACACACATACCAGAAACAGCAGCGGTGGTGGCTTCTTGTTCCACCGCCTCCTGCTCCTTTGCCTTCTCCTTCTTCTTCTTCTTTGATTTTGGTGTCCCCTCCAATGCTAGAGAAGTAAAACAAAGTCTGATTAACACACTATCTCAACCGTAATGAACAAGCACATGCTATTAAATTGATCTGACCGACGTGGCAGATGGGCAATGCAATTACAGTGCAACAACATGCTAGAGAAGCAAATGCTCTATCTAACCATGTGATAACAAACAGGAACAACAGGCCTAACGTCACCAGGTGTTACAAACCTGGCTCTAACCTTTAGGAAAGGACTTGTTCTGACATATGGCAAGGGAGGAAGCGTATGAGGACATACCCGAAACAGCCACCGCCGCAACAGAGGCAGATTCCTGCTCCACCGTTCTGCTCTCCTCAGAATTCGCCACTTCCTTCGCCTTCCTTTTCTTCGTCTTGCATTTTAGTGTCCCCTCCTCAGCTGCTGTTCAGTAGCAATGTAATCATGAGCAATATGCAAGATACGAGAGAATAAATCGACCTAATCATGTGAAGAGAAACGAAAGCAAAGCACCCACCACCATTTGAAACAAATAACACTAGCTCTAAGCCCTAGTGCAAGAATTGCTGCGACAGATGGCAAGGCTGAGAATGCGCACACATACCAGAAACAGCAGTGGTGGTGGCTTCCGGTTCCATCATCTCCTGCTCATTTGCCTTCTCCTTCTTCTTTTTCTTTGATTTTTGTGTCCCATCCAATGCTAAAGTCGTAAAACAAAGTCTGATTAACACACTATCTCCGCCGTAATGAACAAGCACGCGCTATTAAATTGATTCGATTGATGTGGCAGATGGGCAATGCAATTACAGTGCAACAACATGTGACAACGAACACGAGAAGCGAGTGCTCTATCAAACCATGTGACAACAAACTGGAACAACAGGCCGAACGTCACCAGATGTTATAGCCCTGGCTCTAACCTTCAGAAAAGGACTTGTTCTGACATATGGCAAGGGCGGGAGCGTACGAGGACATACCCGAAACAGCCGCCGCCACAACAGAGGCAACTTCCGGCTCCACCGTTCCACTCTCCTCGGCATTTGCTGCTTCCTTCGCCTTCTTTTTCTTCTTCTTGCATTTTTGTGTCCCCTCCTCAGCTGCTGTTCGAAAAGAAACTAACATCTGACACACTGGCAATGAAACAATTTGATATGGCAGTAGCAAAGTAACCATGAGCAATATGCAAGATAAGAGAGAATAAATCAACCAAATCATGTGAAGAGAGACGAAAGCGCTTGTTTGCCCTGTTTTTCAGAGTTCAGAGTTCCGAATGATTTTAACAGTAAGCTTTTGTTCAGAGAAGCTAAAAGCTATATAGAACAACAGGAATCCTGCTAGAAGATCTAGAGAATCCAGGTACAAGATATCCTTGCAATTAGAGGTTCTAATAGCTATATCCAGTAAACCATTCTTAAAATGTATTAGGAAAGCACCCACCACGATTTGAAACGAATAACACTAGCTCTAATCCCTAGGGGAAGCATTGCTGAGAGAGATGGCAATGCTGAGGATGCACACACATACCAGAAACAGCAGCTGTGGTGGCTTCCAGTTCCACTATCTCCTGCTCTTTTGCCTTCTCTTTCTTCTTCTTTGATTTTGGTATCCCCTCCAATGCTTAAGTTGTAAAACAAAGTCCGATTAGTACACTACTCCGCCGTAACGAAACAAACACACACTATTAATCTATTTTGATTGGCGTAGCTGATGGGCAATGCAATAACATTGTAACACGCTAGAGAAGCGAAAGCTCTATCTAAGCATGCGACAACAAACTGGAACAACAGGCCTAACGGCACTCTGATATTACAACCCTGGCTCTAACCTTCAGCAAACGACCAGCTCTAAGCCCGTGCAAGCATCGCTGCGACAGATGGCAAGGGTCAGAATGTGCACACATACCAGGAACAGCAGCGGTGGTGGCTTCCTGTTCCACCATCTCCCGCCCCTTCACCTTCTCCTTCTTTTTCTTCGATATTGGTGTCCCCTCCAACGCTATAGTTATAAAAGAACTCGGATTAACACAGTATTCGCCACAATGAACAAGCACATACTGTAAATCGATTTGATTGACGTAGCAGACGGGCAATGCAATCACAGTGCAACACGCTAGAGAAGCGAATGCTCTATCTAACCATGCAATACGCTAGAGAAGCGAATGCTCTATCTAACCATGTGACAACAAACTGGAACAACAGGCCTAATATCCCTTGATGTTACAACCCTGACTCTAACCTTCAGTAACGGACTTTTCTCGTCATATGGCAAGGGCAGGAGAGTGGGAGGACATACCTAAAACAGCAACCCCAACAGGGGCAGCTTCCTGCACCACCGTTACACCCTCCTCGGCATTCGCCACCTCCTGCTTCCTCTTCTTTTTCTTCTTACATTTCGTCGTAGGGGGGTCTAGCAACAGAAGCTCAAGATCAGAAAACCATGAGTAGTTCAGAACGCCATCTCAGCAGAAATTAACACACGACGGGGTTTCTAGCAACGGAATTGACTGAAATTCTCTACCGTGGTTATTCACGGTCATCTGTGTAGCCATGTGCGGGTGAAGATAAAGCGACGCGCTAAGCCCCAATTCGACGCGATGAAACCCTAGCTCTAAGAACCAGCAAGAGCTAACATTGTTACGATACACAGCGACGTGGAGGTCGTACGACATACCTGAAACAGCGGCGGCGGCGGCGGATTCCATCTCCGCCTTCCCGTTCACATCCTCGCCCACTGCCAGCGCCGCCGTCACCGCGCCCGAATTCGACATCCCGTGCCCCGACTGGAAGAGGAGAACACACGGAGGAGATGGGTGCAGGGCTAGATAGGGGGCATCACCGCGCAGCCTGGCGAGCTTACTAGCATCTCACGGGGATAGTCCAGGCGGCGGCGCTTTGGCGGCGGCGAGGGGACTCGGGGTGCAGGCGGTTACGACCTCCGAGACCGTTCGACTCGCCTTATTGGGCTGCAGATTTCAGTTTTTTTTTAAGTTAACCTGCTGGTTTCAGTTAATGGGCCGTCGCCCGTCATAACTTGGTTCAGAATGCACCTTCATATAGTAGTAGTTTGGGGGCCCAGACAAAAAGAAATGCTTCCATAATGAAAAAAAAAATGAATCCAACGCATCATAATAATGCAGGCGGTGATGTCAATAAAACAACTAAAATTTGCTCCAAAAAAAAACTAAAAAAAAAACAAATCAGACGGTGTCATAAGCATATAGGCCACAGGAATTAAGCACGAACCTTCTGGCACCCTTCAGCAATGCATTCTTCCTTCGGTAGCATTATTCTGTGTGCTGCCAAAATGTCAAGTCAGGTCACCCACTGCCAAAGTGATGAATCGAGGAATGAACTGAGCCAATCTGTTGCAATCCACAAATATCCACCAGATGTCATACCGAAAAATAAATGCTACTGAAAAAACTAAGTCGACAGGATTTGCATGTAGTGATTTCATCATTGCAACCTTGACAACTTTGACAAATACATCAGTGATTTCACCCTTGGTACAAGAAAAACCCGACTCCATCATTGCAACCTTGACAAATACATCAGTGATTTCACCCTGGGTTGCTCCTGGCCTCATAGCAGCTTTATCTATATATACTATCTATATATACTGTATAGACGCAACCCACTAACTATCATAATTGCTATAAAACTGCTCTCACGTTGCGCCACATCACCTTAAAAATTTGGTTTGTTGGATTTTTCTTCTATCACCCAATCCTAGCCGTCCATGAGCATGACACTGACACATAGAGTCATTGACGCCACTAGCAGCAACCATTGATTCACAATGATAAATAAATCGCCACCTCATTTCCTTAATTCTCATTTTTCCCCTGTTGTAACTGAAAATGTTAGCTGAACCATGATCAGTTGGTCTTCATGTCATTCACTACAGCAAGCATATTACTCTCAATAATTGACCGGCAAGCATATTATCGTCTATACCCACCTCCATTTTTACTTGGGCTTTACTACTCTCAATAACTAGCAGTGGTTTGTGCGATCAACTCTCCCTCCAGCAGCATAATTTTAGTATAACCGTCATACAATAATTATCAGAGAGATAAAGACCTTGGCACCTTTGCCCACTAGCAATCTTAGTATACGATGAGCTCAGCGAAGCTGTCGGAAGTGAGTCCCAGGCTTATCGAAATCACGGCGAATGCAATCTTTTTATCTTGCGAAGAATGTTTTGTTCTGTTTTTTATTTTCTTCTCTGTTCTCAATATGTTACTTGGTCACTTCAGCTTCAAAACTGGCAATGTTGCCGGTTATGAAAGCAGTGCTTGATTGAGAAATAACTGGGCCAGTTTCTTCTGATTGGAAACATTAACAGATAATAAGTGCCTAATTTAAGAGACGTAATATGGCAGTAGTAGTCCTGGTAAAAAAAAAAGAGAGACCATTGGTTTTCTGCTTATTAATAGGTAGAGCAGAGGCAGCCAGGGAACAGAGCAGCAGAGGAATAGGCGAATTGTGTACTTGAAACAACCAGCATCATCCATACCAGAAGTTCTTTTTTTGCAAAGTTATCATCCGGAGCCAGCCCAAGCATCAACAACATTCTACGGGCTTTCGAGGACGAACATCACTTGTGGTGTCTTGCTGGCGCTCGAGGCTTACGGACGCTTGAGTTGGGTGCCCTAGAGCCGGGATAGTCGGTCTTTAGGTGATGGTCAGGCCTTTCCTAGCGTGTGTGTTTTATAAGGTTACACCTAATCCTATGTAAGCTGCCCCTCATAGCTCGGTCCGGAGTAAAGTGGCACTCTTGTACAGGACCGTTTCTCCTCTCTTTAAATACAAAGATACGCAGCTCTCCTGCGTTTTCGAGAAAAAAAAAGTTATCATCCTTTCTGGCCACGACTGACTTGATCAGAGCAAGATCATGTTCTCTGGCTTTGGGTAGCATGCCGTATCATTCTCCCTCTTCGTGTGTTGAGATTTTCTGATTTTTTTTTAAAAAAATTAGGCCATTGCTTGGTATGCTCAATGTATGTACAAATATACACAGGCACAGATTTTTTCAAGGTTGTTCATTTCAATTTTATTGGTCTGCTTCGAAGTTACAATCACGACGTTTACAGAGATTGGTAAGAAAAAAAATCAAATCATCTTATGCTCCAACGTCCAATTGAGCTGGCTAAATGTGATTAGCTGATAAGTTCCTTGCAGTGCTCACTAAATAGACAATATATCTACTACTTCCTTTTTTGCACAACATACTTGACAAAATTACCTCCATTTACTGAGTGGTACATCTTAGTACAAAAATGTGAATGTGAAAAAATTAGACATTCCAGGTAATATTTTGTCTTCATCTACATCTCACCTTGCAAAATTGTCTTCCTACATTCGTTTTATATCATACAAGTGACAAAAATTCAAATATGTTTGCTACTTGCTTCTTCAAATTTTGTCCCACTTTAGCACACGGATGTACAAGTGACTGGGTAGTAGTAATATCAATGTAAATCGTTCCATGTTCAACTATAGCATATGTTTCCTTTTTGTCACGCCATTCCTTCTCAGCTGCTCTGCTTATTATTCGTTGTGTAAAATTCAGGACATGAATATGGTGTTATTTTTTTCAACCAAGTAACCATCTAAGAGAAGATTCCTCTTATGTCGTAAGATTGAAGTTTACTGTTATATTTGCATTCAAAAGTACATAAAAATTTTGTCAAGTTTACAATTATATTAATTTGCACTCAAAAGTTCATCAAAAATTTGTCTTTAAACTCCCGCAGCAACGCGCGGAGTATCACCTAGTAACAAGAATTTTTTTTACCGCCTCTTGGCACGCTCATCACCAAGGAAGATATGCCTTTTGTACCATAATTATCAACAGTATATATTCAAGCTAATTTCTTTTAGGGCGAAAAGCATGCCACTTGAGTGGTAGGTATCACAATCACAGCACATTCTGACCTAAATAAACATATCCGCAAGATGCAGTTAAGGGGGGGAAAAATGCAGGTCCTCACGTCAAACATGTGACTAGAAGTTGGCACAGTACCAAGTCAATGCACTTGGATTCTACATCACTTCTAAAAAGGAATGCAGGTCAACCCAGAAAATGTCTCTGATATGGTGCGCCTTGCCGGCTTTCGCTGAAACACAGTGGCCTAAATCATCGTGCTACGTAACTGAATGAAGATACTTAGATGATAGTTCCAGTTTGTTAGGTTTTTTTTTTCCCTGTGGCAACACAAAAGTATTCTATTTGTAGAAATCTAGACAACTATTTTCACATCTCCCATCAATGCATAAAAGTTGAGTCGTCTTTGGTTAGCTGCTCCTATCTACATGGGTTTAAAACCCACGAGTGCCTTGTGACTGGCACGTGGTTCCACTTGCCAGGATAAGGGGTGCAATGGTGCACGGTCTATCACTATTTAGGCAAAGATATAATAGAGATAAAAAAAATACCAACCTATTATGCTAGAAAAATTCAAAGTTCCATGAAATTACATTTATGCTCTCACTTATAATGCATGCCCTCACTAAGATGTAGATTCAAAAGGAAATTGAAACCCACTGATGAGATTGAAATGGTAGTGTCTAATGCAAAAGGCCCCCCAACCACCATAACTTAGAAAGTTTTCCATCATATATTTATCTTGAAATTTTGTTAGACATATGAGTGCTTGCAGATTTGTTTTATGTTTGAGTTAGTTCCTTCCTTCTGTACAGACTGACTATTGATTCTTGACCTAACCCATGGCAGTAGCTGAATTGACTGCAGCTGTAATTTCAGATTATTCTCTTAGGAAATGCATTTCATTTATTACTACTAGGAGTAAGAACATCAAGATATACTAACAAGAATTAATGCAAAATTTAATCAATCCTGAAATCATGTTAAATGAAATGAGGTTACAGTATAAATCAAATGATCAATCAAGCCAAGGGCAGACAAAGATGGTGATACATTAACAAGCATTAACTGCAGGAATCATGTTGCAATACAAGTAACAAACGAAATGGAAATTGGCATCCATAGCAAGAACTTGCCTCGAGTGTAGAAATATATGGAATGCCAATTGTTTGCTTGCCTGACTGTGTGGCCCTTCTGTAATATAGAATCAAAATAAAGTAAATTCTGAGACACACCATCCAGCCGGAGCCAGCGTCCTCACCTATACAGAAGCACAAATGCATATTTAATTAAACCATTGCATGTTACAGTCATACATATGAACACAAACACACCAATAAAAAAAGAACAGTCATGTTGGTATGTTTTTAAATATTGAAATTACCTGTCAGTTGCTTCGAAAATCTATAAGCCAATGTGTAGGGAAATACTCATCGTAAAGAAGTGTCCATCCCAAATTACCGTTACAGATTTGAACGTTGCTGTTGTATTTAGTTCTCATTTTCCTTTCTGCGTAATGTTTCCAGAACAACATGGCACCGTCGTAGTACAACTACCTATAAAGATACATACAGCCAAATTTATACTATAGCTCGGCGTTCATCGTATAGCCAGTATTCATAGTTAACATGAACAGAAATTGCAAAATGGTCCAAGCAATATATGTTGGCAGGATACATCATCGGGGTATTTACATATACAAGTGAAAATGGAACTTTGAATGAAATGTTACTCAGATTAAGGCGGTCAAAACTCAAGAAATCAAAAGAAGTCACCACAATGAAAGAATAAGAAACAGAATAATGTGCTATTTATAATCACTTCATACTTAAAAAAAAAAGGAAAATTAAGGCAAGGAAATCTGCTTCAAGTGAGTCCCGCTTATACATCATGACAAATCATGAATATTGAATATAAACTATCTGCTCCGAAATAATTAAACTCTGCTACGTTATTTCCTTAATTTTAGGTAACTAACATTTCTCAAAACCATTGCCTACAGCATAACTATGTATAAACAACATACTCCTATATGTCTAGTTCTTCGTCAAACATAACTTGTAAGCTTTAAGATTTTCTCTGTAAAAAGGAAATTATATTGTGACCTTGAAGAGGGGTAAAACATATCAACAAAGAAGATATAAGAAGATGTAAGCTGTAGAAGTAACCACATATTGTCAAACTTTTACCTGCCAAGCACCCCCTCCAACCCAATTTTATCCTAGAATGATTATATAGTAAAAGTTCAATACAAGCAGGATGATGGAATTTTTTTTGTAACTTCCTACACTAAATAAAAAGTGGTAACAAGATCAAAAGATGCATGAGAACTTACAAGAAGCTCAAATTTAATTGCAAGCCTTGTGCTTGCTTGAGAGGCGCACCACATGCTCGATACAGCTGCAAGGAGCAAAATGTGCGACTGCACACGAATACCACAACCTTCAACTAAGTAATTGTGCAATGAACTTTGGTTGCACCAAAGTAGCAAGGGGGTATGATATTTGTAGAATAACAAAAAATTTGCACATTATTGATGATACAACTGAATTGTTGGTTTACAAAATCCATTGCAAGGGCTAAGAAATCAGTGAATCAAACACCTATTTTTCTGTTTTATCTAAAACAAATTGGTACAGATCAAAACATCAGCATCCCTCTTGAGGGCAGCTCTGTAGTCCTACAAACACTACAGAAAATTTCTATTGACTGTATAACAAATCTTTTGTAGGCTCACGAAGATATGCATCCATATCATATCCAACAAGATGCATTCGCCATGCAAGTGCCTGTGCATCCTTCCTCCTGTGATGAATGCAAAGGCTCCTAAGTAATCTGTTCCCTACGGGTTGGGACATGATGAATCGTTTACTCAATGTATACAGCATAACATCAACTGCTGCATTTAGATTTTTCTCCCAACATAGGTATTTGGTAAGAAGGGCACAGCTAGGTGGTGTGACATCAATGCCAAGCTCCTGAAGAGTGTGGAACATAATGAGAGCATCGCCTATTCTCCTTGCCTGACAAAGCCCTATAAGCCAAATAGTATAAGGACTTGAGTTAACCGAACCATGTTCTTGATCTAACTTGATTAGTTCCCTAAGAGCTTCATCCAGGGAACCATCTCTCATTTTTTTCCGGGCAGTAGCAATTGCTTCATTTTCAGGTGAGAGATTGTACTTTTGGGGCAGATGATCCAACCAGAGGTTGATTGCTTGTGGCAATTTCTTCATCCTGCATAGCGATCTCATCATACTATTGTAGATCGACAAACTAGGGGTGCTTCCACTCTGCAGTATATTCTGGAACAACATCATAGCATCACTCTCTCTGTGCGCCCTCATGAGCCTATCAATAAGAATCCCATAAGTGATCTGGTCCGGAGATAATCCCTTGAGTTGGAGCTCTTTGAAGAGCCTTAGTGCTCCGTCAAGATTCCTTACTTTACACAGTCCATTTATCAAAGTGTTATATGTGACAACATCAGGAACCACACCGCTGTCTATTATACCTCGAAGAAGCTTGTAAGCTTTCAGCACCTGCCCGGACTGGCACATTTTGTCAACCATCTTCTGCAGGCTCTCACTATCCCTCACCTGGTTTGCACCAAGTGTCAACCGAAGGAATAAGGAAGGGTTATTCCCCATCTCCATCTTATAGAAAAGCATCCGAGCTTCCTCAAGCCTATGCATCCTGTAGAGTCCGTGAATGAGAGTGTTGAAAGTCATAACTGTCGGATTGCAGCCAACTTTTTCCATCTCATGAAAAACCTGCATTGCCTCATCTAAAAGTCCTTTCTTGCACAGTCCACATATCATGATAGTATGTGTTGTGGCGTCCAGGACCACGTTATTCTGCAGCATCTCAGACTTCAACGAGTGAGCTCCTTCCAAATCACCGACGTCACAAAGACCCTTGAGCAGTGTGTTGTAGCAGAAAGTGTCGGGCACAAAGCCTTTTTCCTTCATCTCATCTAGGAATGAGAAAGCATCCTTGATTCTGCCATCCTCTGCGCAACCACGAATCATAATTGTGTACAGAACAACATCCGGCTTGACATCAGTCTGCTCTAACATCTCCTTGTAACAATCAAATCCCTCATCATACCGGCCAGCCTGGAACAAACCATCAATCAAGCAGCTGTACCCCTTCAAACCAAGTGTAAAACCCCCATCACGGAGCAGCTCCAGCCGCTCAAATGCCTCATCAACCCTGCCAGCTTTGCACAGACCGCTTAAGAAGGCATTGTGCGTGACCTCGTCAGGAGAACACCCCTTCTCATTCATTGACTGCAGCAGCTTCTCTGCATCGTTGAGTTTACCTGCATTGCACAGGGACGATAGCAGGATGGTGTGGGTCTTCACGTTAGGCACGAGCCCCCTCTCAAGCATTTCGTCGAACAACTTGACCGCATCCCCCGCCATGCCCCGCTTGCAGAGCCCATCCATGAGCACATTGTACGTGACCCTGTTGGGCGGGCAGCCGGCGGCAGGCATCCTGTTATAGAGTGCCAGTGCCAGCGGAATGGAGCCGCTGTCGACAAGGACCTTCAGGACGGCATTGTAGACAAAGGCGGTGGGGCGGCACCCGAACTCGTCCATCCGGGAAAACGCCTCTACGGCCTCTTCGTGCCGGCCGGCGGAGGCATGGGCGAAGACGAGCGCCTCAAATGCAGCAGAGGGGGGCTGGAGGCCGGCGGCACGGGCGTCGTCGATGGCGTCGTACATGGCGGCGTCCGCGTCGGTGGCGAGGAGGATGGGCACGACGGCGCGGGAATGGAGGAGCGGCGAGCGGAGGCGCGGGGAGAGCGAGGAGAAGAGGAAGAGGCGGAGGCGGGAGGCGGCGGGGAGCGCGGCGCAGAGGAGGGCATCGGCCACGGAGTGCGGGGTGAGGCGCCGCGAGAGGAGGGAGAGGCAGGGGAGGAGGGCCGGGAGCGAGGGCGGGAGCGTGGAGAGGAGCGCGTGGAGGGCGTCGGCGGCGTCGAGCTCGGCGGCGAGGGAAGGGGAGACGCTCGTGGTGAAGGTGTGTATGGGGCCACCGGCGGGGAGTTGGAGGGAGAGGAGGGAGCGTGCCGCCGCCGCACATCTCATGCGGTCATGGAGGTGGATCGAGACGGAGGCAGATCTCGGCTGCGGCGGCGGCGGTGGTGGCGGCGGCGGCGCGGCGGCGAGAGTGGGAAAGCTGGGGGAGGGGTGGAAGGGCTGCGTTGGATCAACTCGTTGAATGAAGATGCTCTTGTTTTTCTCTCTTTTTTCAAATTTCTGTGAGAAGTGGTCGCCTTCCAAAACATTCTTACATAGTATAAACTCAACTTTAACAGATCAACGTCATAGCATCTCTTTGTTGAGAGATTAGGTTTACAATTGTTTTTATAATATTAAAAAAACTAAATGTAAGGTCCCTCTAGTCAAAGTATATAATGAATTTCTCGCAAATAAAGGAAAAGTATATAACATTTCAGACATGGAAACAAGCCATATCAATTTCACCGGAATGTTCATATCATACATACATTATCGTGAGAAGAGATAAGCAATAGAACATGAGAAATGGATTTCTCCTATTTATTTTGTTGTTCATGTCAAAATATAAGGCAAGGGGGTGTAGATGTGAACTTTATGATTTACAAAGTGATCTTTATTTATTTATTTATTTATTTTTGTTGTTCATGTCCTAACTTGATTGGTTTAACTATTTAGGTGTAAAATAATGATATATTGATATGTACTAATTTCTTTAATTGTTTTTCAACTGATTTTCTATATTGTTGACGAGAACCGTCACTGTATGAAGGAAGAGCATGTTGAGCGGCTGGTAGCCTATATGAACCATATGGAATTGCTTGTACCATGTGATAACAATGCGAATGAAAAGGAGTTCTATCTCGATTTGTTCGCTTTGCGCAATATTAATAATCATAAGGTGGAGCTCGAAGTTTAAAGACATCTGCATTGCATTTGGATGTTGGTATTGAAGGCCAGAATTCAGAATTGGAATTCGATGGCCTCCAATGCCGCTGTGGATGTCAATGGAATTCTCTCATGGAAACCAGGATATCAAATAGTAACTCTTTGACAAAAAAAAAAGAGTGGCTTTTATGAGCACAGGGGCACATGCCCACCCTAGTTTGACTTTTAATCTAGAATCAAATCAATAATTTAATTGTTGAATCTCTCAAATCATTTATCTACATGTATAATCAAGTTCTAAATCATGATTTGACGTATAGATACATAAGATCTAAGAATTTGTTTTGTCGAATCATGTGCTATAGGTGATAGTGGCCCTGAGGTGGCGATAGTGGGAGAGAGTTAGGGGAGGGCTCTGTTGGATCAACTTGTTGGATGAAGCTGCTCAGGTTTTCTCTGTCTCTTTTCAAATTTTGTGAGATGTGGTCATGTTCCAAAGCATTCTTACATATAAACTTTAGGATTATAACATGACAGATCAACATTATATCATCTGTTTGTTGAGAGATTAGGTTTACAAATGTTTCTATAATATAAAAAACTATGGTTGAAGAGGTTAATTTTTTTATTTATAGGTCTACACGATGTTACCATTCTATTTGTGAGGACCTCATTTTATATTTCACAGGTTCCTTGTTTTAGTCGGGACAACCTGATCATGGGGGCCCGCTAACCATTCCAAAAGGGAAAGTCGTGTGCAACATTTTCACTCTGATAGAAATTGTCTTATTCCATGATTGTTGGGTCTTCTAACCATTACAAATCACATTTGCATGTGTTAACATGTTCTTATTCCAAGATCGTAGGTGTCATTATTGTGTCCGGGCTTATCGAGACCTTTATATACCATCCATTACTTGATGAGGATGCATCTTGCTGGAGAACCTTCAGCACCGCGCAACCTTAGTGGCAAACAGTGCAAGGTATATATTCCAGGGATGATGTGCTCCAGGTTCAAGGCCTCCACGAGGATGACTTCCTAAATGTAACAAAATATCAATTTCATTAGGAGGTGGAAAACTAAAATATAGTTTCCATTTATATGTAACACATATGCAAGTGATAAGTTAGTTGCAATAGTTTTTAGAAGAAGAAAAAATAAGTTTTAGTTTTTTAAGCTTTTTTTTTGTTTCATCACATCCTTATTGTAACAAAATCCTCTATTCCTATAAATGGTTCCATTAACTCAAGAGATCAACTATCAAGTTCAATCTTGTTCGATTCCTATAATCTATGATAGCATGTTGTTTTGATACTTTGTACTATGACGTCTCAGTAAAGGCTATGTTATTCACTACTACATCTTGCTTTTAGTTGTCAACAAGGGAGATGCAAATATATAGTTCAAACATATATAGTATTAACGCTGAATAAAGATAAATTGAATTTCAAAGTATCGTTGGTGTTGGTCAAAATTGCAACATCTTCCTTCTACCATTTGACAATGCTCTCACAGTTTCACACGCAAATATCGAAAGTAGTACACTTGATGAACTCCAAGATAATTCTGGAAGAAAAATAAAATTTAGAGGAACAACATAAACGTGAAACAACTAAGGGGAAAATTTTCATTGTAAGAAAGATGCATTGACATAAATATACCACAAAAATTTGAAGTTGCAAGTCTAAAAGTAAGTAGAAGTTTATAGTTTCGTGATTCTACCCCATTTGACGATGAAATGTAAGTAGATGATTATAACAACCACAATGGAGCACATAGAAAAGAAATGAATTGGGTTTCAAAAATGAAATATGCATAATGACAATATTACCCTTTTTTCAAGAAATACTAAATGAGCTGGAATACATTCATCAAAGGCTCCTACAGACAAGTAGTCAACTCCTGCATGGACGGAATTATGTTAGGACACAATAAATGAAGGTTAAGAAGTGAGGGACCAACATCAACACATGTAGTCGCACACACTTCAGATCAAACTAGTTTCTCCTAATTCTATCTGCCAACCAACCTATCGTCAAATGGTGGCTATGGATTCATAAACAGACAAGGAAAGAATCACGCACTTCTTTGAAAAAGGAAAAGCAGCCACCTTTGATGTCAAAAAGCTTTTACATTACATTTATCTGTCTCTATCCAAAAAGACTAGAATTGCTCAATGTATTTTAACTTACCCACTAGTTTAATGTCAGTATTATCGACCAACCATTGTGCACCATCCTTCATGAATCCAACATAACTTGTGTCAAACTCTTTCTTCCACATAAGCTTTCTGCAGATGTAATACAATTCCAAGAGTTATTACCAGTCATGAAACTTTGATGTTACTAGTTTACATAGCATACAGAAAATCAGCATGCACACACTTCATTGATTTGTTGTGTGTATATGGGAGTAGAAAATAAATACCTGTCCGTATTTAGGGTTCGAAAGAGTACACGTCGAACACCTTTAGGAATGTGTAGGGATTCCATGACCGCCGCTACATGAGAAGAAAATGTACCATTTAATTAATCAATCCATGGCACTTGTCCATTCCTCTCTTGCTAAAACAATTCGCAACGTTTTGTGCTTCCGATATTTACCTGTTATGTTGCTATCCCTGGGAACATCGACCAACAGGGCGGGCCCTGCACACCAATTGATTCAGAATAGGGATAAGCTAGGACAAGCCACATATATCACAAAATTGTTCCTCTGGTTTTATCAATTGTTTGTGCACGTTACAGGCTTCAGAGAGAGTAGCATGTTGAAAGCAGTCTTATGCTTGGGGAACACAAATAATTAAGCAAAAATATATAGAGCTTGTGCGTATTAAACGGAGCTTGTGGCCAGATACCGTTGAGTACGGCGAGGTCGAGCGTGTCGACGTCGAACCCGGCGTCGTAGTAGTGCTCGAAGACGTGGCCCGGCGCGTCGACGTGGGTGCCAGAGTGCGCGGTGAGGCGGAGCTCCGAGAAGTTGGCGATGTCGGAGCCGTTGCGCATGGACCGCGCCAGCCGCAGGAACTCGCCGACGCCCTCGCCGGACTCCCACGCCGGCATGTCGTCGCGGTAGTAGTGGCTGATGTCCACGATCCGCCCGCCGTCGAACTCCTCGCGCCGCTCCGGCGCGCCCGCCTCCGCCACGCCGCACGTCGTATCAGCGTAGCCTGGGTGCGCCGCAAGCTCGCCGGAGGCGATGACCACCGGAAGCAGCAGCAGGAAGGGAACGAAGAGCAGGGCAGCGAGCTCCATGACTAGTTGACTACCAACCGAAGATGCGACTTACGTACGTGTCCTCTGCTAATTAAACACCCAAAATGCTGTGGTGGCGAGCAGTGAGTGAAGTGCATGATTGATGGGTCGTTGAAGTCCATGATTCAGACATCACAACTATTTTTTTTTCTTTTTGGGGAATGCAGACATCACAGCTTACGATCACCTAATCACCTTTTTCTTCACCAAGCTTGACCAACTATATATGATAAATGATGCCAAGTAAGGCCACCTACTGTCTGACACTGGATTCTGAAAATTGGGAAATGTTGCCCTCTTCCTCTTTCCCATTTCCAACTTAGCCGCCTATAAATATTGTAAAATTTGTTGAAAATATGATCCGAAGATTACAGTTTGGTCGGTTCTATACATCACCGTTTCAGTTGGAAATACAGTCAGTAGGTTACAAGTAATTCAACTTTATGAACACTGACATAGAACATCTCCTCTGGCTACATTTATCTACCAAATGATTATGAAAGACAGGCCTTGCATTAGTCATTGATCGTCACATCTATCATCTATGATCTATGCATGGTTAATCCTATCGTGATATTTAGCATTGACAAGGTGACAAGCACACACGGGATGTGTCTCCTGACCATGGGATACACAAAATGTGCTTTCAGTTAACCAGAAAACGAGAGTTCTGCAAAGATACTTCATATTCAATAATTATAGCCCACATTTTGCTACAACCTTGATCGGCTAGCCTTCCAAATCATAAAACGTACTTCTTGGGGGGGGGGGGGGGGGGGGGGGGGTGGACTTCATTTGATTAAATCCAATTATTGCAAGAAAAATAATGATAAACAAACAAACACAATATAGTAGACTTTAAGACTTCCCTCAAGGCATCAACAACCGAAAATACGATAGTAAAATGGCAAACATATACTTTTAAAATTTTCATACTTTACAGATTTCATCTGAATTAGAAACATGGTAGTAAAATGAACAAAACATTTCTGTACAGTTCAGGTTCATCATAACCCAATAATTACAATGGTAAAAAAATAAACAGGTAATTTTCTGTTTCATTGTTCACATTGTAGCTTAACTGTTGGATTTACTAGGTAGTGGCCCATAAATCTGAAATTCCAAAAGGCTTGTTAAATGAGTTGTGAGAAAATTATTTAATGGAAGGTGAAGAGGAAATGAAAAGTTCCATGCACATGCGTGTGCTGGGAAGAGAAAATGAAAAGTTGCATGCACATGTGCTTCTGGTGACTTCTCCTTTTCTCTTCCACTAATACAACTGAGTTACTAACTTGATTAACTCATGTCTGTTCATTTCACCTTCCATGCATGGCGCATGCTTTATGGACTTTGTCCTTTGATCTCCTCACGTGAACTCCCTTGGCACCTATATAAAGGGACCATGAGGCTCATTTCTTGAGACACAACAACAACTCAAGTCTCACACACAGTAGCTGCAAAGGTGATCATCCTCGTCCCAACGTCTGCGTGCACAAGCGGTGGGAGAGCAGGCGTCCGAAACCTCGTTCCTCTCGCGTTCTTGCATCGGGATAGGAGGGCGATAAGATTTTTGGGGAGCGTACAGCGCGACTGCTCGCTCGTGGTGGTGTTCGTCTACTTCTTCTTCAACACGTGAACAACTACTTCCTCTACTTCCTGATGGCCGCTCCAGGAAACGGTGATGGTGGCATTCCCACGGCGATTCCTATTGCGGCACCCGCTTAGTATGTCGTCCTTTTCTTCTCGCTGCTTTTTATTTCTCCTCCGTGTTTTATCAATAAAACAGACATGGTGATGTCTTTGCTAGTTCTATTTGATAGCTATGTCTCTTTAGTCATGCTTGCCATTTTTGCCTTTATTTTCTGGATTAAATATTATAGATTTTTGCCTATGATTCGAACAATCCAAAAACCTTATGTTTATAGGCAATTTTCTACTACTGGTTTTGCTGGCGCATTGCAACCCAACGTGTTTGATGGTGCAAACTACAAACGTTGGAGAGCAAAGATGATGCTTTGGTTCACCGCCATGAATGTTACTCATGTGGCACAAGGGAAGCCTGAAGGAGCGCTTTCTCCTGAGGAGGAAAAAGCGTTCGAGGCTGCCGATAACCTCTTTAGAGGTGCCGTGATAAGCGTGATTGGTGAGAATATTGTGGATGGATACACGCATCATTCAACTGGCAAAGATTTGTGGGATGCTTTTGAGGCTCAATATGGAGTCTCTGATGCGGGAAGTGAGATGTATGTTATGGAGCAATATCATGACTACAAGATGGTCGATGGTCGCTCAGTGGTGGAGCAAGCTCATGAAATACAGTCTCTCGCAAAAGAGCTTGAGAACTTTGCATGTGTGTTGCCGGACAAGTTTGTTGCCGGCGGGATTATCGCCAAGCTCCCTCCTTCATAGAGGAATTTTGCAACAATTCTGAAACACAAGAAACAACAATTCACTGTGGTGGATTTGATTGGGACTCTTGATGTTGAGGAAAAGGCAAGACCTAAAGACACACGTGTGAAGGGGCATGAGGAAGGAACTTCTAATGCAAATGTGGTGCAAAAGAAGAACTTTCAATTCCACAAGAAGAACTTCCAGAAGGGCAAGTTCGATGGCAAGAACAAAGCCTCTCAAACAACCAACTTCAAGAAGAAGGAAAAAGGAAACTGCTATGCGTGCGATGGGTCTGACCATTGGGCTCGGGACTGCAAAGACCGCAAGGACAAGCAGCAGCACAACAAATCTGCAAATGTTGTTATTGGTAACACTGAGATGGGAACGACCGGGTATGGTAATCCAACTGTTCTTTCAGTTTGTCATTCTCCCGATTGTTGGATTGATACGGGTGCCAATATACATGTGTGTGCTGATATCTCCTTATTTTCTTCTTATCAGGTCACAAGGACTTCCTCCGTGCTGATGGGGAACGACTCTCATGCTTCTGTACGTGGTGTTGGTACGGTCAATCTGAAGCTTCCTTCGGGAAAGACCATGCAGCTGAAGAACGTGCAGCATGTCCCCTCAATAAATAAAAACCTTGTGAGCGGATCTTTATTGTGTAGAGATGGATTTAGGTTGGTTTTTGAGTCCAATAAAGTTGTCTTGTCAAGATATGGAACTTTTATTGGTAAAGGCTATGAGTGCGGAGGCTTGTTCCGCCTATCTTTGTCAGATATGTGCAATAAAATGATTAATCATGTGTCAAATGATGACGAGTCTAATGTTTGGCATTCACGACTATGTCACATTAATCTTGGATGCATGACGAGGCTAGCAACTTTGAGCTTAATCCCGAAATTTCCCATTGTGAAAGGCTCAAAATGTCAAGTGTGTGTGCAATCAAAGCAACCTCGCAAGCCTCACAAGACTGCTGAGGCAAGGCACTTGGCACTGTTGGAACTTGTTCATACGGATTTGAGCGAGATGAATGGCATATTGACTAAAGGAGAAAAGAGATACTTCATGACATTGATTGATGATTCTACTCGCTTTTGTTACGTGTATCTCCTAAAAACTAAAGATGAGGCTTTACACTATTTCAAGATCTATAAAGCTGAGGTTGCAAATCAACTTGAGAGAAAGATCAAACGAGTTAGGTCTAATCGAGGTGGTGAGTATTTTTCAAATGAATTTAACTTGTTCTGTGAGGAACATAGCATCATTCATGAAAGGACGCCTCCCTATTCTCCCGAGTCAAATGGTGTGGCTGAAAGGAAGAACTGTACCCTAACTAAGATGGTTAACGCCATGTTAGGGACTTTGGGACTTCCTTGGGAATGGTGGGGTGAGGCCATGTTGACAGCATATCATGTCCTAAATCGAGTTCCTATAAAGAACAAGGAAAAGACTCCATTCGAGGAATGGGAGAACAAAAGGCTCACACTCTCTTACTTGCAAACCTGGGGTTGCTTGGCGAAGGTTAGTGTACCAATAGCCAAAAAGCGTAAGCTTAGACCTAAAACAGTGGATTGCGTACTTCTGGGTTATGCTTTCCACAGTGTTGGTTACAGATTCTTGATTGTGAAATCTGAGGTACCTGACATGTATGTTGGTACAATCATTGAGTCCAGAGATGTCACATTCTTTGAGGACATTTTTCCAATGAAGGAGGCACGTGGCACATCGAGTCATGAATCACTCTTGACTCCCGAACCTACTGTTCCGATGGAATTTATTGAACAATCACTTGTGGAACATCACGAGGAGGAACACAATGATGAGACTCGTAAGAGCAAGAGACAAAGGATTGCAAAATCTTTTGGTGATGATTTCATTGTGTACCTCATAGATGATACTCCAGTAACCATTGCAGAGGCTTATGGATCTCTTGACGCTGATTATTGGAAGGAAGCAGTAAGGAGTGACATGGATTCCATAATGTCTAATGGAACTTGGGAAATTGTTGATCGTCCTTACGGGTGCAAACCTGTAGGATGTAAGTGGGTGTTCAAAAAGAAGCTAAGGCCTGATGGTACAATTGAGAAGTACAAGGCAATGCTTGTGGCTAAGGGTTACACCCAGAGAGAAGGTGAAGACTTCTTTGACACTTATTCACCTGTTGCCCGATTGACTACCATCCGAGTACTACTATCATTGGCTGCTTCACACGATCTTCTCGTTCATTAGATGGACGTTAAGATGGCTTTTCTTAACGGAGAGCTGGATGAGGAAATATACATGGAGCAGCCGAAGGGTCAAGAAGGAAAAGTGTGTAAGTTGTTAAAGTCTTTGTATGGCCTCAAGCAAGCACCGAAGCAGTGGCACGAGAAGTTCGATCGAACTTTGACATCTCTAGGCTTTGTTGTCAATGAAGCAGACAAATGTGTATACTATCGCTATGGTGGGGGCGAGGGAGTTATACTTTGCTTGTATGTCGATGACATACTGATTTTTGGGACTAACCTCAATGTGATCAACGAGGTTAAGGAATTTTTGTCCCAAAATTTTGAGATGAAAGATCTGGGAGTAGCCGATGTGATTTTGAACATCAAACTTCTTAAGGATAAAGATGGTGGGGTGACGCTGGTTCAGTCTCACTATGTGGAAAAGGTTCTGAGTCGCTTTGGTTACAGTGACTGCAAACCTGCTCCAACTCCTTACGATCCAAGTGTGATGCTACGAAAGAATAAGAGAATAGCAAAGGATCAATTGAGATACTCTAAGATCATTTGCTCGCTTATGTATCTGGCTAGCGCCACCCGGCCTGACATCTCGTATGCTGTGAGCAAACTTAGTCGATTTGTTTCAAATCCCGGAGATGATCACTGGCGTGCTCTTGAACGGGTATTGCGCTATTTGAAAGGAACTGCGAGCTATGGGATTCACTATTCCGGGTATCCAAGGGTACTTGAGGGATATAGTGATTCAAATTGGATCTCTGATGCTGATGAGATAAAAGCCACTAGTGGATATGTATTCACACTTGGAGGTGGCGCTGTTTCGTGGAAGTCTTGCAAGCAGACCATCTTAACAAGGTCAACAATGGAAGCAGAGCTCACAGCATTAGACACATCTACTGTAGAAGCAGAGTGGCTTCGTGAATTCTTGATGGATTTACCGGTGGTTGAAAAACCCATACCGGCTATCTCAATAAACTGTGATAATCAAACTGTGATAATCAAAGTGAACAGTTCTAAAGATAACATGAAATCCTCAAGACATGTGAAGAGGAGACTGAAATCTGTCAGAAAAATGAGAAACTCCGGAGTGATAGCCTTGGATTACATCCAAACAGCTAAGAATCTGGCAGCTTTCATGAAATGTGATAGACATTGCATCGAGGGAGATGGGAATGAGACCCACATAAGTTATACTATGGTGGTAACCTTCCCTATGTGATTGGAGATCCCGTGAATTAGGGCGGTGAAACAAGCTATTGGTTAACTGAGAGTAGAGTGTATTTAGTTACAAACCCACTCCAAAAAGATGCAGTGCTCTCCTAATCTGTATGACAGGCTGATTTTTATCTTAATGTGTTCCGAGTGGCTTGGTGAGAAAAGATGTTGTCCTACAGAACATCTTAAAAGAACACACCTATATGAGCTCGACTGCTAGTCAGAGTCTATGAGATAGGGGTAATCTCTAATAAGCTCATGAATAGGCCAGGAGATTGACTTATATGCTCCAAACCGAGAGGATGCTTACTGCAACCTAGTATCAGTAAAGGACTTGAGTGAAACTTGTTCGTACAAAACTGCCAATTCAAGGCTTAGTCCATTGTGCAGTTGTGGATAGGTGTAGCTCCTGTTCTAGATGGATGTTCAATCTTAACCGGTCTCCGTCAAAACACTGATATATCAAAACTGGTGTGTGAGTCTGAGATTTTTCAAACATGCCTTTAAAATTTGGTGGGGATTGTTGGATTTATTGGGTAGTGGCCCATAAATCTGAAATTCCAAAAGCCTTGTTAAATGAGTTGTGAGAAAATTATTTAATGGAAGGTGAATAGGAAATGAAAAGTTCCATGCACATGCGTGTGCTGGGAAGAGAAAATGAAAAGTTGCATGCACATGTGTGTGCTTCTGGTGACTTCTCCCTTTCTCTTCCACTAATACAACGGAGTTACTAACTTGACTAACTCATGTCTGTTCATTTCACCTTCCATGCATGGCGCATGCTTTATGGACTTTGTCCTTTGATCTCCTCACGTGAACTCCCTTGGCACCTATATAAAGGGACCATGAGGCTCATTTCTTGAGACACAACAACAACTCAAGTCTCACACACAGTAGCTGCAAAGGTGATCATCCTCGTCCCAACGTCTGCGTGCACAGGCGGTGGGAGAGCAGGCGTCCGAAACCTCGTTCCTCTCGCGTTCTTGCATCGGGATAGGAGGGCGATAAGATTTTTGGGGAGCGTACAGCGCGACTGCTCGCTCGTGGTGGTGTTCGTCTACTTCTTCTTCAACACGTGAACAACTACTTCCTCTACTTCCTGATGGCCGCTCCAGGAAACGGTGATGGTGGCATTCCCACGGCAATTCCTATTGCGGCACCCGCTCAGTATGTCGTCCTTTTCTTCTCGCTGCTTTTTATTTCTCCTCCGTGTTTTATCAACAAAACAGACATGGTGATGTCTTTGCTAGTTCTATTTGATAGCTATGTCTCTTTAGTCATGCTTGCCATTTTTGCCTATATTTTCTGGATTAAATATTATAGATTTTTGCCTATGATTCCAACATTAACTTCTATGTCACATTTTAGCTTGTCATTCAGAGGCACAGGAAGAACTTGGTAAGGGTAATATTTCTCTATTATAATGATCGCCCTTAGCCTATGTGCAAAACAAAAATTCTACTAGCGAGACAAATGTGTCACTGGTGGTGTAGAAAAAGACCGGCAGGTGATCCTGAACGGTGCCAATATAGCAAGAATGTCACTCGCAAAAACAAAAAAAGGGTATAGCAAGAAGGTCACCATCTACAAAATAAGAACTTAAGCACGTACGCACAAATGCTAGTGCTAGGTGTCCAAGCTTCGCTGTAGACTAGAAGAAACGAAGTCGAGTCTCATAGGACGTGGTGGCTGATGCCCACGATCCGGCCGCCTTCCCAAGCAAAAGGCAACCAAATTAATCCAAAAATTGGCGCCAAGCTTGGCTTTATCCAGATTCAAATGCCTAGCATTAGCAGAGTCAGCCGCCGACCGCCCAACGCCCGACAAGAGTCACAAGACCATCAACAGGGTTCCATCTGGCCGGTGACATGTTTTCATTCATTCTTTCTTTTCTTTTTGATACGGTGACATGTTTTTTTCATTGGCAGATGATAACAAGATGCATTGCAAACTGCACGCCGGATTCCGTCGTTCCAACGCTGCCGCTACAATTACGGCATGTATTCGACTTGTCGACATGTTTCCAGACCCTATTATCTTATAGGTCGTGCACATCCTAATTATAGTGGCTTGGCTTGGCTGAAGCACATGTGGTCGATCAATGGGCCGTAAAGCCCATTATGTAAACTATCTGGCGAAGAAATCCTCCGCAACCACAAACCCTAAACAGGCCCATAAATAGTGTGCTTCCTCCTCCAAATCCTAAACCCCCTCACTCTCAACCTGGCTGGCGCCGCTGCAGCCACCACACGAACCAGCGATGACGTTCGAAGTCAAGGCCTTGCATAGGGGTGGTTCAATTTTTTTGTTTGACGCAATGTTAATAATCATAAGGTGGAGGACAAAGTTTAAACATACTTAGGAGAATCAATCAGATAACTCTTTGACCAAAAAAGAGAATGGTTTTTGAAGAACATAGGGGCATATGCCCCCCCTCCCTCCCTTAGTATGCTTTTTAATTAGATCAAACTAGGCAGAGCTACGCGCTCCGCCGCGCCCGTATGGCAAGAAGATAGGATACAACATTGATATTACATTTGTTGTTTTATTGTATTTTTTGTAAATAAGTAAGAGGATTGTTTGATAGTTTCAGGGCAGATCATGGACTTAAATGCAAGAACAAAGAAAATGTGCAGGTTTCTTAAGGGTTGTTCGTAAGAATGTGAATCCAAGGGAAAAAACGTGTAAAAACAGTATACAACAGGGTTTTACATGCAAAAAAAAAAGGGTTAGTGTACACTTAATGTTGCCTAGAACGCAAATATACAGAAGTCAGAGGACTTTTCTGCAAAATAACCATCTTCCTCACCACACCACCGCAGCCTCCTCCTCTCTCTCTCTCTCTCTCTCTCACCACGCCATAGCTTCTTCCCTCCCCATCCTCATCTCTCACACACACAGCACGCCACATCCTCTTCCCCCCATCCCCATCTCTCTCTCTCTCTCTCTCTCTCTCTCTCTCTGTGTGACACCCCACGTGTCTCTTCTAATTTCTTTCGATGTGTGGACATCAGGTTTAGTTGATCATGTAAAATTCCCCAAGTTATAACCAGAAAAGTGCAATTTATTTAAAAAGCATTCAAATTTAAGATAAATTTGAAAAGCAAGTTCAAACATTTGAACAAAACTATGTGCAACCCAAAACTATATGTGAAGGATAAAGGTGACATAAAAATCAAGTAAAAATTTCAGAAGCGTTTAAATTTGGGAAGTGTTCCAAATAATTAAAGGAAGTTTAAATTTTAAACAAGTTGTTTGAATTCCAAATTTACATTCCTGAAAGTGTACATCAAATAAAGTTGAAAAATGCCATGTAAAAATGTTCAGGAGTCGCTAGGAAAAATCTGAAGACTTTTTGACCTTTGTTTGACCTTCAAATGGAATTTATAAGAGAGAAGGAAAATTCAAACGAAAATGAAAAAAACAGCGCAGGACCCACCAGTCAGTATCACTCTCTCTGTTTTTCTTCCTCTCTGTTCAGCTGAACGCGCATGTACGCCACGCAAGCACACAGGTCGCCACCTCCCACTGCGACCGAGAGGATTGGAACGGGCTGCCCAGCTGCTGCTCTCCCTCCCTCAGTCGGTGTTTCGTTCATTCCGCAGCTCTCCCAGTCTCTCCGCTCTCAATCTCTCTCTTTTTCTCACAGCCAACCGCCATGGCCGTCCTCCACTGAAGATTTTAGCGCTGCCGCCTCGCTGCACCGCAGCACGAGCCAAGGTCACCCATCAAACCGCCTCAGATCACTCTATCACTCCACAAAGCCGCACATCAATATTCGCAGTGAGTTGGGAGTAATCAAAGATTTTCTCCGACAATATCGCCGGCGAACATCTCCAACGCCTCAGCGAAATTCGTCCTCCACAGGGAGACCCGTACCCTAATTTCTCTTCAATTGAATGCTAAACCATCTCGAGAACCTTTATGATCACTTTTCCCCTTGGTTCATTCGACGAGGTGAAGCTAATCGTATTTTTCCCCGTCGCCGTTGTTGTACGCAGTCTGCATCCTCCATGGGACTCTACTTTCCAGCCTCCTTCGTCGTCTACCTCTATCACGCCGGTGTTCTCCGAGACTTCTTGAAGCTCTAGGACCAATGTGTGCATATCTTCGTCTACTGAAGCGAGCTCAGGTCGTGGCCGAACGTCGTCTTTCCGCCACCGCTCGCCGCCGGCCATCTTCCGGTGAGTCTCCGCCCTTGACGACTCTACCTTTGAGTTCTAATCATTTATAACGTCACGTAGAGTCTTTCCTTGACCTTCCTAGTCCCTTTTTCCCTTGTTTCGACGAAGCTCCGGTGAAGTCTGTTCAGTTCCGGCCGCCGTGCGCTGTGCGCATCCTGTAAAAGACGACGATGGCAAACTTGTAATTAAGTCGAACTTGCTCAAAAACTGCTTAAACTTCAAAAATCTATATCTGTATATTGGAATGTCCACAAATTGTAAACCAAATTTTGTTGTGTTCCTCTGGAGTAGATCTATCCAGTGGTGTGCTTGTTCATCAATGTTCATGTACAGTTTTTCCTGAGTAGTTGTTGTTAGTAGAACATTAATTAATTCATAGTAATTAATCAAAGTGTGGTAAAAATGCAACCCTAGGCTTGTTAGGATCCACTTGATGTACTCTGTCCAGAAGTGCAAGCCATAACCCTTGCCTCTGTGTGGTTAACCTTGTATAAATTTTGTAAGCTATACACTAAATAATTCATAGTCAATTACGTATTATTCAGAAAAAATATGAACTTAGCCTTGATCTTCTCCAGTTGACATGTCCTGTTCATAGAGATGAACCATGTTAGTTATTTCTGTAAGAAACTTTAGGGATGAATTTCTCTTTATGTTAATGATTAATAAGATAAAACGTGAGCTAAAATGATGATTAGAAAGACTTAAGTTGCTTAGTGTGAGTCCTTTTAAATTCAACCTTCCTATGGTAAGCCTTTGCATGTCTAGGAGTCAATTGACGGGTAAAGGCTTTGTGCCTATGTGGTTTTCAGGTAATAAGGATGTTGATTTGCCAGAAGGTGTTCTTCCCTGGGATGTGCAAGTCCCAGAAGGTTGGACTGCCCACTGGGAGTCCGGCCAGCCGCTGCAGTGATCTCTCTCTCTCTCTCTCTCTCTCTCTCTCTCTCTCTCTCTCTCTCTCTCTCTCTCTCTCTCTCTCTCTCTCTCTCTCTCTCTCTCTCTCTCTCTCTCCCTCCCTCCCTCCCCTCCCCTCCCTCCCTCCCTCCCTCCCTCTACTTGGCGGGCTGGAAAACCAGGCCCGGGCACGGTCTATCGTTGCGTCCATCGTGAACGCGGCCCAAGGTTGATGAGAGGCCACCCGTGCGGCCACGCACATCGCGGCTCACAGCCGGCCCGGCGACGGGCACCGACGTACGGAGCTCAACGTGGCGGCCGCAGAGGGTGGCCACGCCGGCACCGAGGCGACGCGGCCTCACGACTATCGAGCACGTCGGCCGAAATGTTGTGGGGGGCGGAAGTCCTTCCCGCATCAGCACTTTACTATGCACAACGTCAAATCAATCATTGAATCTCTCAAATAATTTGTCTACATGTCTAATCAAGTCCTAAAACGCATGGATACGTCAAATCTAAGCTCTTTCTTTTTTGTTGTCAAAACACATGTTGCTGCCACATGTGAGCCGAAGATCAATGATTATTTGATTGTAAAAGACTTTCCACATCACTTTCAAGCTAGTGCTCATGTGCTTACAAAAGTATTTACCCCAACAATGTTTGTTGAGACAAAGATAAATTGCTGAAACATTATTATAACTAGTACCAATGCACATGCACTATGCACTTGTCTAAAATGCATCACTTAGCAGGACTGTGAAATTTATGGTCAACATGGCTACACTTTCTTTTATAGTTTAAAGTATCATGACGCGCGGCATGCATGTATAAATATTCTTCCACGCGAGTTATTGTGACATGGTTTTGTGATATTAAAAATAGCGCATATATAGAATTTTGGTTCTATATATATTTTCCTACTGTCTGGTGGATTCTGAAAATCGGGAAATGTTGCCCTCTTCCTCTTTCCCATTTCCAACTTAGCCGCCTATAAATATTGTAAAATTTATTGAAAATATGGTCCGAAGATCACCCTCTTCCTCTTTTCCATTTCCAACTTAGCCGCCTATAAATATTGTAAAATTTGCTGAAAATATGTTCCGAAGATCACAGTTTGGGCGGTTCTATACATCACCGTTTCAGTTGGAAATATAGTCAAAAAAATATATTTTCAGACTTCCATTAACATCAGAAAATACGATAGTAAAATAATAAACAGAAAATTTAAGATATTCATATACTTCACAGATTTCATCTGAATTAGAAGACATGATAGTAAAATGAACAAAAATTCCTGTACAGCTCAAGTTCATCAGAACCCAATAATTACACTAGTAAAAAATGAATAGTAAATGTTCACATTGTAGCTTAACTTGTGTGGCACATTTTAGCTTGCATGCTGCTTCACATTCAGAGGCATTGGAAGACCTTGGTAAGGGCAAACTTGCTCTAATATTTTCAGTGTTCGCCCTAGCTTTAGCCCTCGTGGAGTACAAAAATTCTACTAGCAAGAGAAAATGTGTCACTGATGTTGTAGAAAAAAAAAGAAATGCCAGGTGATCTTGAACAGTTACTGATTGGTGGGCCATTGGTACAACAATGCTAGTATAGCAAGAAGGTGATCTACAAAATAAAAATTTCAGCACGTAACCACAAACGCTAGTGCTACATGTTGAAGCTTCGCTTCAAGTCCAGGAGCAGTAGCCTAGAAGATTCAAACTTCAACGTATAGGAAGTTAATGCAAAGCACACAATTTTGCTGTTTGGTCAGACAAGAAACCTTCGATATATTGCTCCGAGAGGAACCAAGGACAAACCTCCAATGCAGTTTGCATCAGGTCCTCTGGTTTATATTAATCAAGTTCCTCCCCGCACTGCAGTTTCATCAACATCAAGACATCCATAGCTTCCAATGTGGCTTGATGCCATGAGCTCAGTTACTCAAGCAACAGTGGCAAGGCCTCCAATCACGCGTGTAATGGTTGGTCAATGCATGTGGATATTGTCTGCAGGATCTCTGACTCTCTGTATACAGCACCTTCAGTTTTATGTGGCATTTTGAGTCAAAATTAGTAGTACTTTTGCGGTTAATTCATTGCTGAGGATAGTAGCTTTCAGTAACGAGAAACCTGTAGCAAGAGATTGCAATAATAAAGATTCCATCCAAGTGGTGGCCACGCTTCAGGATAGTGTGACAGGTCATCAACCTATCAATATGCAGGATAAAAATCAAGGAAACCAAATTTGTGACTGAGTGGTGATGAAGCCAAAGAAAAGAATCAAGTGTCTGTTGCCTAAGATAAAAAAAAAATAACATGCATTAATAAAGAAAGATACATATAGCACATGTGGCGTACATTGTTATATTTAGACATAACTTGATGTATATACCCAGACTTACAGTATCTTAACGGAAATGTCACATTGCACTAAACCTTGCGTGATAAATAGTTCTGCAACCATCCATGATAATGACTGGAAAATAGTTCTCCATATTTTGTTCAGTCTACGTACAGCCACAGGTTTTGATAACGTTTTGTCGTTCTTATAGGTGGTTTTCAGTCAGACGAGGTTGATGCAACAGACAAAGGGGCTCATCATTCAGTTTCGGATGAGTGCATAAAAGTTTTTTTGCTCTGTAGAGAAAGCAGGGCCAAAGCTTTTCATCTGGTTAGGAGATCCTTCATAACGAGTAAACAGCAAGGCATATAAATGGTTAGTACAGCGATATGTTAACATGTAAATCTGCATATACATGTTACAACATGTACGGCTGACTCTGGAATCTGACTAAGGGAGCATATACATGTTACAACATGTACGGCTGACTCTGGAATCTGACTAAGGGAGCGAATGCATAGTTTCTAAGCCACTACCATTGCCTTGCTCTAATTTTCAAAAGAAGATAAATTCCATTGGCTGTTCTGAATTCTACTCTGTATGGGAACCCCTCCACCACAACCGTACCAACAATCACAAATCATGACCCCTTTCTAAATCGTAATGGCCGGTAAAACATCCGATTCTCCTTATTTTGTACCTTCAACTCAAATTTTGATGACACACATGTACGATATTCTATGTAATATGCCATAGAATTCCTGTACCACAACCAATATTTTGCTCCATTCACCCCGGCTCGGATGGCAATAAAGGGCATGTCTGTAAGCATCTGTTTTTACCTGAAAAAGTTCCAATGTTAAGTGTTTTTCAGACAACATAAGCACGTAACAGAAACGAATAAACATACATTTTTTACAGGAACTCGTTAACCACATATGTAAGGGTCCACCTACATTGTCGCCGAGCATCTCTCAATGAATGCCGCATGAGCTATAGCTTATAAAGCCCAAAGTAGTGTAGATATACTAACCATTGTAAAAGTGCAATTCAAGCATACACATTCCCTATCAACTTCATCCATGGGTCAGCTTCATTTACAAGGCTCTGTGAGTATAAATACTGTATCAGCTTTGTCACATGTTGTAGACTAGTTGATGTGGAGAGAGATGCCATGAGCTCATTCATTATGTTCTGTAAACTAGAGCTGCAGTTGTTTTTAATCCAATTTATGTGCTCTATGGCCATCTCTACTTTTCCAGCATCTGTTAGGCTCTTCAACAAAATTACATGTGACGTGTTGTTGATATTAGATGAAACACTACAGATAACACTCGATGCTCCTTTAAAGTTACCTGAAAAAAAATATATTTTTTGAGGTCATTATTAACACAAGATATTAAAAGACAATTTGTACAGCATTGAACCTTTTTTCTGGTGGAGCAGCAAGTACCTTGCTTACACAATGTAACTACAAACACAGTCAGCACTGACCTAGCCAGTGCAGCATCCTGCATCAAAGATTTGTTAAAGATCTCCATGGCTTGTTCATATTTATTTTCTTCACACAACATAGTGATGACCGACGTGTATGTCACACAGTCTGCAGCCACTCCTTTCTGGATCATATGATCAAACAGCTGTTGGACTTCTTCTATTACACCGATTTCTGCAAATTTTGTGATAAGAATATTATATGTCTGCAGATTTGGGCTACAACCGATGGTGAACATCTCATCCCACAACTTCTTGGCCGGCCTAAGAAGATCATTTCTACATAGTGCTTCCATGAGAGAATTATATGAGGAAATGTCAGGTTCTAGTCTCTTTCTTTTCATCTCCTTCAACACATCATATGCCTCTCTCACCTTCCCAGCCTTGCCCAAGAATGACACCACCAAATGGTAATCCCTCGAATTATTACAGTAACCCTTCTCCAAAAGCAATGTAAAAATTCCCCACATCTCATCACCCTTCATATTCTTGCAAAGGTTCTCAGAAAGTTGTACAAGCATCTCTGTACTTGGAAATCTCCCCTTACCCAGCATGAACTTACAGAACATAGCAGCAGCATCAGAATCGATCTCAGACACCGAACCAATCAAGACATTCAACACATCATCATCGATAGGGAAATCTCCCAACACAAGTGCCTCTGCAATCTCCTTTGCCTCAGCGATACGTCTGTTGGAAACCAATGCAAGCATCTGCTCTCTATAGTCCTCCTTCCTAGGCGCAACACCCAGCTTCCTCTTCTGCTTCAAGACCCTCCCTTCCTCCTCTGTCCTCCCTGCTAACCTAAAGCCCTCGGACACAATCCTATACGCTACAAAGTCCGGCTTCCAGCTGCGCAACCTCATCTCCTCCAAAGCCCGCCAAGCATCCTCAATTCTCCCCTCCCGACACAGACCATCGACCACCATTGCCGCAACAACCGACCTGTCGACCCGGTCACCCCGGTCGCCCACCACCTCCACTAACCGCATGACCTCCGCCAGCCCGTCGATCCTACCCACGACCTTGACGAACACCCCGAACCCGACAGTGTCCAGCTCGACGGCCCCAGCGAGCATTCTATCGAGCACCTTGCGCGCGTGGGCGAGGGACCCGGACGCCGCGAGCGCGGCGAGCAGGGAGTTGCAGAGTGGCGAGGGGAGTGCGTCTCCGGAAGAATCCGGGAGGAGGCCGAAGTGCGCGAGAGCATCGGGGAGGCGGCCGTGGTGGAGGAGCGCGGAGGCGGCGAGCGCGCGGGTGGCGGGAAGGAGAGGGAGCCGCGCGGCGCGGGCGCGGGAGAGCGCAGCGAGAAGGCAGGGGAGGTGGGACGCGACGGACGCGAGGTGCGCGTGGAAGGCTTGCGGGCTGTAGGTGGGCGCGGCGGCGGAGGGAGAGGGAGGGGGCGGCGGCGGTGGCGGGTGGGCTCGGGCGGAGATGGCGCGCGCGGCGGCGAGACGTGGGAGGAGGCGGGAGGTCGAGGGAAGTAGTGGGCCCATGGTGGCAGTGAGTTAGGCAGTGTGCGTTCTTTGAATCTTGGGTGTAGCTCCCTCGGCGACAAACGCAGGTGGCATGAGAATATGAGATCAAACTGCGTATATGTTGTGTAGATCGTACCTGAAATTATGATGCACTTATCACTGAATTACATGAAATTGACATATGGTGGACGATATCTATTTCTTTCTTTGGTATATTTAACATATGGGATTTTACCCTCACTCTAACTCTAATTACGATTTTACCTTATTTTTTTGACTTTATGGTTTTATCCTTAGTTTTTCAATCTGAAGTCAGAGTTGACCCTTACCCCTACTAAAGGTAAGATCGGGTTTCATGTTGAAAAATTAGGGGTAAAATCAAAAGGTTAAAAAATTAAGGATAAAATCAGAATTAGAGTTCAAAGTGAGGGTAAAAACACAATTGCCCCTTAACATATACGTCCTGTTCGACTGGCATATAAGCAGCTGGTTGGTGAGAGGATAAGCAACGGCCGTAACAGTTCTTGTAAGAGGGAGAAAGAGCAGCTGCAGCCAAAGAATCTGACAGTCAAACAAAACTATAGTAGACTGTATCATAACTTTAGGGCTATGTAGTGTTAGCTATTGGTATATTTCAATTTATGAGTCACAAATATTGATAGAGTTTGTCTTACAAATAATCCATGTGCAATAAATATGATGTCATCCTTAACACGTACTTTCTCCATACCTATATTAGAGGGCGTTTTGGAGTTTAGAGTGGTTTCACATTAGAAAGGCGTTTTGCTCGCGCATGCGTTTTTCTTCCGAATTTGCCCCCCATGCTGCATGGTCCCGAGTGAAAAAAAAAAGCAAAACCAGGCGAGCGCAGGTCTCGAGCCCGTGACCTGGTGTCTAGGAGTTGGGTGCGTTGGCTAGTCCAGAGGGGAGAGATAGTTATTAAGAAACAGATCCGAGGTGTATTTAATATGGGCATGGATGGAAAATTAGACACAATTTAATTGCTCTTTGGTATTGTAAATCCTGTCCTAAACGCCTTCTATTTCGAGTATGGAGGGAGTAGTGCCAAACTTACAGCTTGATTCATAATTTGGGGTGGTGGGGGGGAGGGGTTCGTTAATTATAATGAAGCAGCCTTTGATTAGAAACTTTTGTTTTGTTATCATTGAGTAATCAAGATTTATCATTCTCTTGTTTATCTTGTTCATCTATTAGCAGGAATTGTTCTCATACAGAGTTCGAAAACGAAGCGTGAAATGGTCAACGACTACAAGCATTACATAATGCGCCTAAATGAAATTGAAATCAAACTTTGGATGGGCTATAGGATAGATAATACATCATGCTCGAGCAAGAGTATATTAGGAGGAAACTTGATCATGAGTGGGTACCTGTCAAATGGTTGAGCTTAATCTCTTATATGGTTGCATTTGACATTAGGCTATGTTTGTTTCAGTTTTGCTGGCTTTTCAACTAAGAAAAGCTAAAAGTTAAAACAAACGAGGTTCTGAAATTGGCTTTTAAATGCTAAAAAGTCGCCTTCAAAGGAGATGATCCAAAAGCTGAAAAGCTCACCTAGAGCTGCTTTTCTTACTTTCAATATCTAGAAAAGTTAAAAATATATTTAAAAAAGAACAACCAAAAGACAAGCACTCATTTCAACTTGCCAGCAGCAAGGCCGAAAGCTCAGGCCCAAAAAAACAGATCCTTATATTGACCAAGCAGAGTGTTAGATCGTACTTGAAGATAGACTTATTTATTAACTCTCAACCTTATCTAAGAGCCATCATCACAAATAAATATGATGTCATTCTTAACAAGTAGTGCCAAACTTACAGCTTCATTCATAATTTGGGGTGGTGGTGGGGGGGGGGGGGGGGGGGGGGATCAGGATCGCCTGCCTTCAGGCTTTTGAAGTCACGCCGTGACTTCAGGCTGTATCAGCCGTCCAAACCATCCAGCGGCTCACAGCAAATCAAACTCGTTCATGCCCGCTGAGAGAAAGAAGCCCACGCCTCGTTGGCCCAGCAAACCCACGACGCCCAGGATGCGGGAGCACAGACGGAATGGAGGGGAAAATGATGTAGTAAATGCACGCTGGAGGAAAAATGAGTATTTCCTGCTCTGTTTTGGCGCCAGAACTGCAGCGATTCTTTCTCTCCCCTTTCATCCTCTTCCCAGTCTACCTCTAAGCGGGATGCAGCAGGGAGAGATGGAAGAAGATCCCCGTGAAAAGCACCACGAATGCAGCAGGTAAACAAATCGACCCACATGTTTGTTATTTCTGAAACTGAGGTTGATATTCAGATCGCTCATGGGGCACAATTTCGACTTTTGATTTTTCAGTGATGGAGGTATGTTCCCTGTAACAGTTGCCATATTTCAATCAAATTTCATTGCTTTACTTCTTTTTTTTCTCCCCATGTAGCAACAAGTGGCTGGAAATGGTGGCATGGAAACTCAAGGTCCTATGGCTTACAGTTCTGGGAATAACCCGAGTGACCTCCCAGAATATGGAGCTATTACTAGCTTCACTCAGCTGCTGATGGTAATTTTGGTTACGTAAAAATACAAATTTATGTACTGATTGCATGTTACTAAGACCTTTCCTTGTTTTTCCACTTCACAGGAACCAACTAGCAAAGACCTTGGCACTTAAGACCAATTTTAGTCCAGGAGTTTGCAGTCCAGAGAACTTATTTTGTCTTGATGTATTTTGAATCAGATGTGTATATATTGCAAACTAAGGAGTTTGCTTTATGGTGCTACTCTTTACAGTTCTGCAATGCTACTATTATTCTACTACTAGTAATTTCTGCAATGTTTCAGTTCTATTTTCACTGTCAGTAGCAAATTTGAATGTTTCCTGGGCGTTCAGCAGTTTTTCAGGCTGCAATAGCGTTTCAGACCAGCGTCCAGAGCGCTAATGTGATTTCTGGGCCGAACTAGTTGTGCAAGCTTCGTTGTTGTTGGCCCAGGCGAACTAGATTTGCTGCATCGTTCTGCCCACGCTCGTCTGCGTGCGTGCGAGCCGCCGGATGGCTTAGACGGCGGATGCAGCGTGAAGTCACGCTGTGACTTCAAAAGCCTGAAGGCAGGCGATCCTGATCCGGGCCGCCGGGGGGGGGGGGGGGGGGGGAGTGTGCAAGGGCCCGCCTTTGATTAGAAATCCTTATTTTGTTATCCATTGAGTAATCAAGATTTATCATTCTCTTGTTTATCTTGTTCATCTATTAGCAGGAATTGTTCTCATACAGAGTTCGAAAACGAAGCGTGAAATAGTCAAGGACTACAAACGTTACATAATGCTTGCCTAAATGAAATTGAAATCAAACTTTGGATGGGCTATAGGATAGATAATACATCATGCTCGAGCAGGAGTATATTAGGAGGAAACTTGATCATGAGTGGGTACCTGTCAAATGGTTGAGCTTAATCACTTATATGGTTGCATTTGACACTAGGCTCCGTTTGTTTCAGCTTTGCTGGATTTTCCACTAAAAAAGTAAAAGTTAAAACAAACGAGGTTCTGATATTGGCTTGTAAATGCTAAAAATCTACCTTCAAAGGAGATGATCCAAAAACTGAAAAGCTCACCTAGAGCCGCTTTTCTGGCTTTCAATATCTAGAAAAGTTAAAAATATATTTAAAAAACGACAACCAACAGACAATCACTCATTTCTACTTGCCAGCAGCAAGGCCGAAAGCCCGGGCCCAAAAAAAAAAAGAGCCTTATATTGACCAAGCAGTGTTCATTTCAGCTTTTAGCTGTTGCCGAAGCAAAGCCACCAAAAGTTGAACAAACAGGCTCTTAGATCGTACTTAAAGATAGACTTTAGACCTCTAAATTTTAGACCCCTCTAAATTTAGATCGTACTATTTATTAACTATCCACCTCATGTAAGAGCCATCACAAGAGTTCATTTTTTGATTTAAATTAATAATTCCTCTTGTGCGTCAAAAATCACTCCATTCTAAATCTAATAAAATTTCCTTTAGCTGCGGACTAACCAGGACATCATAGCCAAGTGTGACACCACTAACCAGGACATCGTAGCCCATAGTGTGACACCACAATCAGGTATCTATACAAAGATCTTTTTTTTTTTCACGAATACATAGCATACACACCCTAAACCCTGTACAAAGATCATAGATACAGTATAAAACAAAACTTAGTAATTATGCTAACCAGACCAACGTTCTCAATTTTTCAGAAAACATAGCATTGCTAGTCACTCAACAACAGTTAGCTGCTGAAGCTCACGCTCGAAGGCCCGCGCTCCACAGCCTTCTCTCGCCCTCAACGCGTCCGCCGTCGTCTCGCTCTCGCTCGCTGACAGCCCCGCACTCCACAGCGGTGCGCCCCCGTGGCCTTGCCCTCCGATGGGAGGCCAGTACAGGAGCCCCTTTGCATTGCCGCATGTCAAGTTGCCATCGAGCAATTGCTGATTCTACGAAGACTGAGCAATTGCGGTGGCTTAATTTCCAAGCCGTGGCCATTAAATCCATGAAATTTGCGATGCACGCAGTGTATTAGTGCAAATTGATCATGTAATCATCTTCCATGCCTCCTCGCTAATCCATTTTGGTGGCCACCGCTGACCTTCTAAGCCAATCTTCGTTTGTTGTGGTGGCGATTGGAGATGAACTGACAGGGATTTCGGAGCTTACCTAATCTTTCGATTCAGCCACATGATCGAATTGGAGCGCGGGAGATTGTTTTGGTGGACAAGATTGGCGCGAGGGAGGGCAGTCGGAGCAGGGGATCCAAGGAAGCGCCGGCTGGGAGCCGGCGTCTCTGCCTCGGGTAAGCCGCTTTGAGCGGGCGAGTCACCGGACGCCCACTCTGTCTCTCTCCCCTTTTCTCAGCTCCTCCACGTCTAAGCTTTATAATACTTGCTCTTATCACGTATACAAGGCCCACACGCCGTGGTGAAACTAAATATTAATGATGATGTACCTACTATTTTTAAACGTGATAAATTACTGCTCATAAAGTGGTTCTTGATTGAGATGAAATGCCTAATGATTTTCGAGAAATTCTTAAAAGAAATTGGGATGCATATTGCGAGAAACATTATTAGACATCTACTTATATATTTGTTGTTCATATATTACAACTCAGTGTACAATTTCAATATTGAACAATGGTTCAATAGTACTTTTTTAATATACAAAATTTGAGAGAAAAAAATCCCTAAAGGTTAGAAATTTTGCAAAGAACATACTTGTGAGAGAAATAAAAAATATTGAACAATGGTTCAATAGTATTTTTTTAATATACAAAATTTGAGAGAAAAATCCCTAAAGGTTAGAAATTTTGTAAAGAACATATCAATTGTGAGAGAATAAAAAACAGTATATATAGAATAAATATTTGACACTACAATCTTCCGAAAACACGTGCATGTCGCACGTGCGTCTCTGCTAGTTTTCTAAAAGATGAAATTAATGTTTTCCGTATAACGTTTCATTTCATTCAGATTGGCAGCATCTGCTCAAACTATTTGGCAGCATACCAGTTCTTTGAACACTTGGCATCAACAGCCAGGTCGACTTTCAAAATGTTGATTCCGTGAAAAGGTTTGGACATACACTCCACCACTATAGCCTTGGCCACCTCAGCAGATTCTGAAGGCCCTTCCAATATCACTTCATCATGCACCTGACATGCAAACATTGCAACCAATGTTATCCGAATGATGTTATCGAATAGTTATCTGTCAGCTCCACTTCTGTTTACATCAAAGGAAACACATATACCGGCTTGCCCATCTTTTGAGATGTAATAAAGTTGTCAGCCAGAATGCATTGTATTATTATATTATTATAAAAATAAAGAGTGAGAAAATTGATATTTATATCCACCTACAATTCTACCTCTTACCCATCACCTGTCAGGGCCGGGGGGGGGGGGGGGGGGGGGGGGGTGTGGGGGGCGGAGCGGAGATTGATTTGGTCGTCCTCCTGCTGTTGAAATCCACCCACCTCACCAAATTTTTTTTGTCAGGAAGCCATTTTCTACCCACTCACCATTCCAATTCCAATTAACCGGGTGCGTCACGTGTTTATATGGTAATAATTTTATCTAGCCAATCTAATCAAATCTGGGCGATGTGATCATGTGTTTATATGTAATGATTTTATTTAGCCAATCAAATAAAAAAAATTCCAATCAACCATGGTTACTAGAGTTCATGTAAATTCCTAGAGTTCGTGTAAATCATGATAGAGGTTAGTTAAATCTTGAAGATTTCATCACATTTAACATGTAGTTTCAGCTTTGCTTAGAGATCCCCTAACTCCGAGCATTTGCAGCTTGCTTTGAAGAAACTGAAAACACATCAATCACCTTGATTGAAAATGGCACGTATCCTCCAGATCTTGAAGATGATATAGATCTGTGTTCGTTTTTCTATATATTTATTTATTACATTTTTCTTATATTTTATTTATTCTCATGCAGAAGTGAGGTCAGAGCTTCGTACAAATACTATATTTATATCTTTTTTATTTTTTTCAGCACCTTTATAACTTTTTATTTATGAAAATTTGAATTGAATGTAATGGTTCTAAATTTGTTTCTTTTTTATTCTAAATTTTTTAAGAGTACGTGCCACATACCAACCAGCTAGTTGTATTATTAAAAAGAAGAAAAGAGGAACCTGCAACAAGAGCCTCCAACCAAGCTCCTTAAGGCGGGCATTACTTTCGATCTCGAGCATGGCACAAATAACAACATCTGCTGCGCTTCCCTGACGATCAGAGATACCACAATGAAGGTCAAGTTTTAGAAGCAATAAAGCATAACCATTGAGCCACAATTAGTAATCAGTACCTGCACTGGTGCATTTATAGCAGCACGCTCCTTATGACCTCGTTGACCAGGATGAGTCAACTTAGGAAAATGGCACGACCGCCCAAGCAAAGTGTAGACTTCGCGTTTCTCGCGTGCAAGCTTCTTCTGACATTCTTGCCAATCTGACACTTCGTTTCTATCTCTATACCAGAGATTCAATGTATCCCTTGCCTCCTCAACAGAAACCTGAGCCACAACTCTGGAGCTTGTTATGACACCTTTTTCAAAAGATCTTTTGTACCATACAGAGCACAAAGATGAAGGGAAAGATATCTAGGATACACTTGAATTGACAATTGCCAGTACCTAACATGAAAAATAAATTAAATAGAGATAATATGCCATGTATCTCACAAATTGGCAAAAAAAAAGGGCAACGAAAGAAATTAAGGAGCAAAGCATCCTCGTTCCTTAGCAGCAGCAGGACTCAGATCAAGTTATGAAAATTGCCGTAGCACGCAACTACTGTTGTCTTGCTCCGACAGTGGTGATAAAAGCATCACTAAAGTCAACTCTAAAAAGAAACGATCAATTCCTGCATATGCTTTGATTAGATTGCTGACCCAAAAAACCTAATTTGAAATGCAGATCTAGGTTGGTACTTTGGTAGCAATAAGCTTCATACCTTCCAATCCCTGGATAGCCCAACATCTGTCTTTCCATAAGCAATGGAAAAATTAAGCATTTTAGCTTTCCTCCTCTCTGCGCCAAAAGCATCCTAAAATGGAAACACTGAACTTAATTCAACTCCATAATTACCATTGGTATTTTTATTTAGGAAAATGCTGTAGATCCGACTCAATGGTCCTACTTTCTTCCGACTGGAATGATCTACGTATTTTTGCATTGCTAAAGTGTTCGTGTTTCACTGCTTGGCCGTCAGATGCTCTGGTCGGCGGCCAGTCGGACCAATGTGGTCGTACCTATAGTGTTACTCTTTTATTTATATGTTTATGTGATTCTGTAAAAAACAATGAACATATATTTCCTTAATCACATAATATAGTACTATCGCCCTCCGTCCCAAAATAACTGCACTTCTCTCTTTTTGAAGAATCATCTTTAATTTGTTTTTACATTTTTAGAAACATTATCAACATTTGGTTTTTCTAATACGTTTATTCTGAAAACATATTTCACTACTAATCTGCTGGTACTTATTACACATCATAAATATTAGTATATTTTTGTATAGATTTCATCAAATTTAAAAAGTTTAACTCCTTGAAAAGCGAGATGTGCAGTTATTTCAGGAAGGGAATACAATATGAACATCAGGGCATGAAGCATTTAGAGAACTAAAAGTACACGCAGGAAAATTCCTGCTCAATAGCAATTGATGAAAAAGATGGGTGCATCTTATTTAAAATACAAACTCTGCCCTTGTGTATGGAATGTACATCAGTACAAGGGTACCCGCCATTGCAGCAATTTAAAACTGTTATTTAAGGTTCGATATTGAAGATGTGAGAGCTCAAAATATTTAGTGATACAAATGTTGTTCAACAACACTCGCATGCAATACAATCATGGCATTTTTAGCTCAAGCCTTCGAGGAATGCCTAGTGTTAGGGTGTGTGGACTGTGGATCCATAATGGCAGACTCAAGTTCATAAAAAAAGTGCAATGGAATGGTCTATCCAATAAATAATCTGGAACAACTCCACTTGACAAATGAAATCTCTACCGCCAATAAAACCCGAATTCCTCGTCGACTCCCTCTGGTCCGTCCGGACAGACCACGGCGGCAGAGCCACCATCCCCCACCCCACTCCTGGTTTTTTCCCCATATACTGTTTTTTTTCCTCTCTCCCTCCCCCTTCTCTTTCCTCACCTCCAATCCCTTTCCTCAGATCTGCATGGAGGGGCTGGCAGCCTCAGGCCCAGCGACGACGGGTAAGTCTGCACTGCGCATGGTCGTGGCAGACCGGGGTGGCGTTCTCAGCGGGGCCATGAGGAGCGGCGGCGCACAGAACCTGGGGGCGAGCAGCGGCTCCCTGCCAGGAGCAGCAAGCTCCTCCTGTGGGGAGCGTCGGCGCTGTGGTGTGAGGTCCCCCGTCGAGGACGGTAGCGCGCGAGCCTCCGCTCGGAGCTTCCCCGCCGGGGAGCGCGGATGCTGAGCCAAGGCGAGCGGGCGGGGATGGACGGGCAGGGCTCGGCGGCTTCGGTGGATTCCTCGTCGACTTCCCCTGTGGCTCTACGCCTCGCGGCCTTTGCCGGCAGAACCATGGGGGCCCGCCTCCACCTTCCGGCGCTCCCCTGCCCTTCATCCAATGTAGGTACAATATATGTATACTAGACGCTGCGGCGCGCCCCTGGCGCGCCCATCTCTCGCTTCAAATTGAAATAGGTGGCACGTTACAATTTGCGTGAGGCCCATTCTATGGTTTCAATATAGGAGATATGATCCATCTTTAATCATGGTTTATGCATGCCATAGTATTTCACAGTTTTAAGAAAAACCATACCCTGTTTGGCACTTGCAGTATTGAGTGTGGTATATATTAAAGACATGGTAATGGCAGGTCCAAAGCTGCTACTACGTAATATACATAAGTATGAATATATTAGCAAACGTAATTAGTGCTATTGAATTCGAAGCTACTCGGCTAGAATCTACATGTTGATTAATTATAGCCATACTCAGCTTATAAACATCCTAGTGATAATAGGATGCAAATTCCGACCAATTTATCAAATCAGGTCTACATTAGTCAGATCAGTCATCAAAATTTGAAGCACGTGACACGCAAATGATAAAGCAAAGAAAACGCACATACATACGTACGTGCATAGAGGACGTTGCCTGGCCAATCAACAAGCTCGTAGCTCAGTTTTTGTAAAAAGAGGGCCGGAGTGGATTTTTGAAAACCGTGAAAATACTATGGTATTGAGGATACCGTGGTTTAAAAAACTGCTGTGTTTTCTCCATCCAAACGTGTCAAAGTTTTTCAAACTTTGGTATTTTCAACAAACCATGGTATTGTATCAAAACTTTAAAAAAAACTTAGTATCCAAACAGGCCCTTAGTGTGTAAATTCCGCTGGGCCATACAATGATATATGGGGCAGTCTTGCCATGGGCTCGTGAATCGTGACCGAAATGAGATTTCGAATTGAATATAGATCTGAATTGTATTCACTTCGTCTCGATAGTAAGACAACCGTGGTCGAACAATCTATGCCTGGAGTATCACAACCAGAGGACATGAAACCATCAGGGAAAAAAACCATGGATGAGCAAGCAACCATCTTGCCAATCACGCAATCGAGACTCCCTGTCTCGATGGCGCTGAAGCCGACTCCTACAACGGCGACCCTAAATGCGAGCAGGCATTTCTCACTTGCCCAAATGAGGATGTAGAGGGCAGGAGCGTAAAGCAGGGAAAGAGGAAAAGCAGGGCAGCCAGGCAAGTTGGAGAATGAGACATATGTCTGGCACATAACATGGCACAATAACTATTAGCAACGAATACGGAAGCCAAAAGAAAATCAACCGCTGCATGATTCAATTGACCAAGAATCGTTCAACGAGGACATACAGACATGTAGTCCACTGTGGCAGGCATAGTCATATAAGATGTCAAATTTCAGAGAACTCAAGTCCAAGAAAAGAGACCATGCACGTCAACCATCTAGACACCACCCTCATGCGCAGGGCCAAGCACATCAGTCGAGGGTGACTTGTTCAACCTGACTGTACATCTTCAACACATGGCAAACAACCAAGTGCCCATGAAGTCGCACCCAACAGACAAAAGGAAAAACACCCCCTGGCAGCAGCGCGACTTTGTTCGGAGCCAAAGTCACACACCATTGACAATTGAGCAGCTTCACAATAGATAGTCTGTTTCACTGACTTTGCGTGTGTTTTACGCATCAGAGGCTACCATCGTGTGTCTTCATTTCAGGCAAGAGTGTCAAAAGTCACCACATTGCATGCAAGCCGTAGCGCCTGACCGAGACTAATTCATGAACACACGTGTCAGCCAGACATTCTTGTACGCCTTCTCCGTACCTCTTCTCTTTCCCTAACAAAGCTCGAAGATAATATCAAAATGATGCATGCTTTACTAAGCTCACAAATTAGTGGCGCGGTCGAGGTTAATGAAATTCAGTCATTGCACATGTTACTTTTTTAAAAGAGCTAACATGCGGTGACACAACCAAAATTGCGAGACAGTCGCGCTCAACCAACCACTCGCAATGCCAATAAATGGAATCGATTAGCACACAAATAATAGTGCAAAGCAACGAACAAATCTCATAGGTTGTAACCAATCTGGAGGGGCAAACAGTGAATTCTTGCCCCAAAAAAATATTCAGAGCATGTTCATCCACGAGAGGTGCATGGACATTTGATAAATAGTGGACGTCTTAATGGGAATGGAATTATAACTCAGTCTATATGTTTAGCTGAGGGAAACAAGCGGTGTGTGTGTATCCATGAGGCACATCACATGCACTGTCATCAGTAGCAAAAATACCAGCCCAATAGCACCGCATAGCTGCACTCACCACCCTACTAATGGCCAATTCTACAAACAAACAGCATGAGACATATATCACAATAACAAGAAATTAATTTGAAATTAGAAGCGGCAAACATAGAGGTCGGAAAATACGCCACGCCATGCTCGTCGAAGAATAAACCAAAATCAACATGCTTCAGACGGGAAACAATGGTTGCAACACTGTAGCCCATCCGACAACGACATGATATAGCAAAGCAAATAGGATTTATTATCGACTAACAAGCACACGCATCACAGGAAACTAAAGATGGCACCGGCCACCGGGAACATGGCACCGATAACTACAACACCGACACCAGCTTCAATTTTTTACCCAAAAATTAAAGAGCTAGTATGTACTTGACGAAGACTACAATTGGTGACTGGTACAGCAACACCTGCTATGAGGAAGAAGATGAGGAGGTCGCGTGATAACCCCTCCTGATACAAATGCCCTGTATATACAAATGGAAATAATATAATACATGATGATTGAAATATAAATAGTCACTTCAAATATCTGAGTTATGAATTTCAGGAAGAAAAAATAAAATGTTCTGATCATAGTTTTACAGTCTATTAGAAAGTTGCACACACAAACTGGCAACAGCCTCTAAAGACGGCACGACCATCTTGCCTGTACACGTTTAATCGGTATTATCAGTAGTAAAAGATTAACCCAAGAACACGTTCAACAATTAACATCAGTAATCCTTCAACCTTATTCATTTCCTTGCTCGCTAGCTATTTACCATATCAAGCGCCCGGCTGCATGCATGCAGGCGCCTGCACATGGCCAGGGCTCACCAGTCAGAACCCTGGCGCCGGCGAGTACGCCTCGGGCGCGGGCACCACCGCCGACGCAGGCAGCGACGCCGACGACGGCGTGTTCACCAGGTTCAGCATGCTGTTCCAGTACTCCTCGGTCTCCTGTGCTGCGATGACCCGGCGGCGTCCGCCTCCGCCTCCGCGTCCCTCGCCAGTGCAGGCCTCATCATGTCCTGATGGCTCAAGGAGCCGTCGAGGAGCAGCCCCGTGAACCCCGTCCCCGCGAAGCCCGCGTCCTCGGCGTCGATGTTGCCCCAAGGTTGCTGCTGATGCTGCTGCTGCTTGAACGCCTCCTCCAACGCCGCCTGCACGAGCTGCATGGCGGCGGCGTGCGCCTCGAGCACCGACGCGCTCGCCTGCCCCCGCCGCGTGTGGCCTCAAGCACCGAGGCAAGCGTCGCGGAGCTGTCGGAGAAGCTGAGCGTGGACATCGGCAAGTTGAGCCATGGCGCCGGCGACGGCTGGTGAAGTGGCGCCCAACACGATCCTGTGGTGGCGTGGCCACGTGAGGAGCTCACCAGCGGCAGCGTGAAGGAGCTCACCGAAGCGCGCACTACTTGCATTGCCCCTCGCACAGCAGCACCTGCCCGTCGCGTTCAGCACCTCCTCCAGCAGTCCTTCCCCTACTTTGGTCGCCTTCTTCCACCTCTGTATATGGTCTCACAAAGCGGCAACAACAGGTTGAAAAACGGACGAGGATCAAACTACAGGCACATGCAAGTGCAGTTAGTCAGCCAAATGGGGTGCAAAATTCAACATTCAAAGTCACACCATTCACACCAATGGAGGGATAAAAAAACAGCCGGTTATTTGATATTCAAAGTCACACCATTCACACCGATGGGGGGGAAAAAAGCAGCCGGTCAACATGGCAATTTTACATTTTCTTTTCTTCACATCAATTTGTAACAAACGTAGTGCTTGTGCTTGTGTGGGAAAGCCTTCGTGCCGCAGCTCCAGCCGGTGCGTTCACGCTCGCCACCGTGCAGGCCACCGTCTTCCCCCGCCCAGGCATCTGCCTCGGCATCTCCATCCACCATGCCGCGTGCGATGACGCCTCTGCCATGCACTTCGTCCGGTCCGCACCTGGGCCACCACCTGCTGCGACCACCAGGCTCCACTGACGCCAGTGGTAGACAACTCCCTCGTCGCCGACCCGAACGACCTCCACGGCAAGACTCTCGTCGGGATGATGTGTCTCGCTCCTCCTCCTCCTCCGCTGCGTCGCCTCGGCGAGAGCCATGAAGACGAAACCAGCAAGCACAAACGATAGCGAACAAAGAAGACCATGCAACAACGAAAGAAGTGAATGCAAGGGATGAGGAGAACAGACGAGGGATGGGTGCCAATTTATAGCGATCCAAGCCACCAAAGTTAACAATGTTGAACTTGTATACATGCACCAAGTCAAGGAAGGACGGCAACCAGTTGAAAAACCGGGGACACACGCCAAGATCGCAACGGGCCTTGACATGCAAATCGACCGCTGTAGGAATTCGGGTGACGCGGCCGCGCGGTTGGAGGCAAAACCCCTGCGGGATTTATCCTCTTAGATGAATAACAACATAGCCTGTCATTCCCAAGCAAAGTGGGGTAGGCTAATATATGTATATGGACAGTTAAAACAAATAAAAATAACTAAGAAACGCCAAAGCTATAAATAAAACTAGTAGCACTTGAAGTACCTTCAATAGCGGCACCGGAGGTTTCTCTTGACCAGGTTGAGGGTGCCACTCAAGAAGAACTTTCTTCTCATGGACAGCATCACGGATATGTTGGTTCATATTCATGGCTGTCCTAGAATGGAAATCACCACCGGCCTTGAAAGCATCCAGCATGCTTTTACAATTAGTAAGGTGGGCTAAGATCCTAAGCTCCAGCTACATTAAAACATGCATTTAATAAGAGTTAAGATGAAAGACCATTCAAGGACAAAAATGTTCTATTAAGCACTATTTCACACACCTGACCATAATCTGCAACAATAAGAGAATTCCCTGGAGCTGCAATAAAAGCTTGGCGAATCTATAAAAACTATAGTTTGTGTATACCAAGGCTCTATTCCAATCTCGTCTCCGGGGCTGGCTACGGGCCTGTTTGTTTAGGCTGGAGTTTTTGAGCTTTTAGAAAAGTTGGCTGTTTGAGTAGCTGAAAAACTATCTGTTAGATTTATAATGTTAGTTTTTGTAATATATATTAAGCTTTTCAGCATGTCAAAAGTCAGAAAAGCACCTCTCAATAAACTTTTCAGCTTTTAGTTCATTTCATCAGAAGTCAGCTTTTTAGCACTCCAAAAGCCAGATCAGAAGTTTGCTGTTTGTTTCAGCTTTTCAACTGGCCAGCTTTTCAGCTGGAAAAGCCAGCTGAAAAGCTGAAACAAACAGGGCCTACGTCACCCAAAATAAAGTCCGTTAGATACATTGCGTGTTAAGCATCCGGAGGTCCATCCCTGCCTGTTCGGCGGCCGCCACGCATCCGGAGGCCCATCCCTGACTTTTGTTCGGAGGCCGCCACCTCCTCACTTGGCCCATCCGCACCGCACGGGGCCTCCTATACATAGGGCGTCCTATGTTTAACATATGATAGATCAGCCCAATAGCCCACCAAATCTAAGCAGCCCAACCCAACTCAGGAGATCAACATTTCGAAACAAAAGAATCAACATTTCTGTAATACTATTTCAATATTTTTCAAATGAAATCAACATTTTTTGAAAAATGTTGACCATTAACAAAAAAAAATGTTGACATGGTACAAACAAAATGTTGACGGAGTACATTCAAAATGTTGACAAAATAAAAAAATTACAAAAAATATCCATATTGGATCTCATTTTGAAGAATTAATTGTAACGAACACGTAGGTTCAAACGGATTCAAAAAAGGACTTACGGTTTAAGAGAAAAATGCGTTTAAAGTTTCAAAAACGTTTTCTTTTCTCCACTCCCCACCCGCCCCAATCAGCATTCGAAATGTGGCAGCATCTGGCGCTTCCTCCTTCCTCCCACGCGAATCGCAAACGTTTATCTGTGAAGCACGAATCTCAAACAGTGGCCTAAACATCAATTCCCGTCGGACGCCCTACGTATAGGTTCTGCCGCACCGCACCGCCCTCAAGACCTTGTCTTCGTTTTTGCTTCCGACTTCCCCCGATCCCATCCCGCGGCAGCACGAAACTGTTCTTCCCCAATCTACATCCGTTGATCCTCCTCGCCGGCAGCGACGGGCTGCTCAAATCGCGCCCTCGTCATTCAGAGCACCGTTCGGTCGCCCCCCTCCTCCGTCTTTTAGTCCATCTAAGCTACAGTCCTGCTCTTCATCTGTACCGCGGTGGCCTCCGGCGTTTGCTTTCCTCTCACGCTGAAGGTACACATCTCCTTCCATTACTATGTATTTTCTCAGCTCTTTGATTACCTTGGCTGTGCTACATGCGCATTATCTTCTACCGCTTAAGCATTTAGTACAGCACCATTGATGAATTTTACATAGTTTACATGTAAATTTCAGTGAACGTTATCTCTATATGCTGCTATAAGTTCGTTTGGCCTAATCAGGCATCCCCTTCTGCCGATTTTTTCATTCATTTTTAGTTGTGAATGTTATATCTGTGCCTTATTTTTTCCACTTATATACAGATTTTAATCTTACCCATAAAAGTACTATGAAGTTCCTTGGCCTAATCAGGCGTCCCCCTCTGCCGCTTTACTCTATCGTTGAATTTGGTTGAGTGCTTGTGGCTGCAGTGTGCGTTGTCCCTTAATTGCAACTGCTGCTTCGGAGCAAGCAGGGTTCATGGCAAGCAGACCATCTCGCAGGAGAAAGGCTGCTATTAAGGATCAGTCACCGGGAGGTTGGCCAATAGTTGTTTATTAGCACGTTGATGACCATTGCTTCCTCCCTACAGTGTTCCTCTTTTATCATCCTAAACATATGTAATATTCATTTTGTTGAATCGTGTTCTAGGTGCCTCAGCCAGTGAGAGGGCAGAGCTGGTGTCATTTTCCATGTCAGCTGCTGAAGTAGGAACCAATTCATCATGTTTCCAGCCTACGTCGCATCGTACAGTCAGATTGCGTGTTATGTTCCCTCCAGGTACTGTATATTTCCTTTGCTTCAATCCAGCACTGAACATCCAGGCTACCTGTGTCCTGATTTTTAATTATGGTTGATGCATGCTGCTACTGCAGCTTGGGCAAAAGTTTATTCTGCTTGCAGTGCCTGTTATTCTTGGGTTTCCTATTCTGCTTACAGTGACTGATATTCTTGGGTTTCACTTTTTTTTTTCCATTGCAGACTTCCCCCGACCAGAGCCACCCATTGCTGCTGAATCACGCAGGAAACGCAAGGCAGCTATGCTTCGTAAACGAGAAGGTAAATAGGTCTGCATGCCTGTATTGTGCTTTGCGTGCGGCATTCAGTACATCAGTTTTGAGTCCGTGGGCCAGTGAATTCCTCACTCAACCTTTTTTCTTTTTTGCGCTGTTATACGCTCCGACAGGCATAATTTCAGCCCAATCTCGTGTGACACTTCATTCAGATGTACATGATACAAGACCTACTGGTCATGCTGATCCTTCCTATTCCTCTCAGTTTGCCCAGCGCCGCATGTCCCGTCAAAGGACCAGCAACAATGAAATGTCTCCTGTTCCTCCTAGACGTGTTGATGGTACTTAATTAGTCATCAAATGTTTCCCCTTTTTATGGGCTGACCAATATTATATTCGTGTTACTCATGTTGTCTCCTGTTTGATCAGGGAGTATTGCGCCCCTTTTACCTGGTCGACACCGTCGTAAGCTTCCAACTTTCCTACTGTTATTTTAATGTTCTTCATGTCAAGTATTCACACTCTGATATGTCAATTTTACACATGGCATATGCATTCTTATGCCTTACAGGGAATGAGTCCCTCATCAATACAGCTCGATGTTGGTAGCACGTCTCATAGCACATTGTGTTGTCCGCCACCAAGATTGTTCTACAGCTCGACGCTTATGCCTTGCCTCAAAGAGTATGTTATAATGGTGATGATGCAAAATTATGTCTCCTGTATTTATGTGCTTTTTTATACGAAATTTGCTTGCCTGAGGTCCTTACATTGTTCTCCTTTTTGTTGCCAGGTACTATTTTCACACCTCTATATCTGGGAGGACCCAGTGAGAGATGCCCATACTGTGATGCCCACTTCTGGTCTGAGGAACGTGTACGCGGGTATGGACGCACAACTGCCCCAGTTTACAACAAATGCTGCAGGGGAGGGAGCATTGCTCTGCCTCCATACAAACCACCACCAGAACCATTGCTTAGTCTTTTGACTAGGCAAGATAATGCACTATCCAACCACTTCTTCGACAACATCAGGCGTTACAACTCTATGTTCGCCATGACCTCTATGGGTGTGAACGTCGTTAATGCTATCAATGATGGTCACGGTCCTTACGTCTTTAAAATTAGTGGTCAAATATGCCATCGCATAGGATCACTAATTCCAAGGCAAGGCGCAAGACCTGAGTATTGCCAGCTGTACATCTTTGATACTGACAATGAGGTCAAGAATAGAATAGCTGTTGCATCACGTAGAGAAAGAGGGCCTGAATCGAATGAGAGCATTGTTGCATCCTTGATAGATATGTTCAACACACACAATCCCATTGTTCAGGTCTTTCGGACTGCGCGTGATAGGCTACTTCATCAATCTGCTGATCATTATTTTGTGAAGTTATTCTCTGTCCCCAATCAGCATGGCAATGTCTATAGTGACCCCGTTGCATCAGAGGTGGTTGGCTTGGTGGTTAATGATTTGGGTGCCACGGATGAAGGACGTGACTTAGTAGTGGAGGACCACTCATCTCAACTTCAGAGGATAAGAGAAACACATTGCAAATTTATGGAAATGCAGTATCCACTGTTGTTTCCCTACGGTGAAGATGGTTTCCACGAAAATCTAACATACAGAAGGTGCCAACGGTCGGACAAAATGAAAAGGAAAAATGTCACCATGGTAGAGTTTTTTGCATATAGATTGCATGACAGAGATGATGACTTCAATACCCCCCTGAGTTGCAAAAGGTTGACTCAATCTTACATAGTTGATGCCTTCTGTTGTGCTGAGGATGGGCGCTTGAAGCATTACAGGAAAAAATCTTTTCAGCTCAAGTATAGAAGCAGTACATATAAAGCTTTGGTTGATTCTGTTAGTACTGGTATTATCGAAGGTTCATCTGCAGGACAGAGAATTGTTTTACCAGGTTCTTTCACTGGAGGTCCATGATACTACTACCAGAATTATCAAGATTGTGTGGCCCTATGTCGCAAGTTTGGGTGCCCAGATCTATTTATCACTTTTACATGTAATGCTTTGTGGCCAGAGATTCAAGAAGCCTTAGCATTCATACCAGGACAACATGCTTCAGATCGAGCTGATATTGTTGATCGAGTTTTCCATATGAAGCTCAAGTTACTTGTGGATAATATAGAGAAGTATGACTTTTTTGGTCCTGTGAATGGAGGTACCCTACTTATGAACCCCTACATATTCTGCTACATCTTATATTTTCTTTTGAATTGTCAAATACATAAATGTTTCCTCTTTTCTCTACAGTTATTTACACAATTGAATTCCAGAAGCGAGGCCTTCCACATGTTCATTTGATTGTGTGGCTTAAAAAGGATAAGCCTCTTGATGCTGATCAAATCGATGCCCTCATATCGGCACAACTACCAGATAAGTCAATTGATCCTGTAGGTTATGAAGCTGTTTCAAAGTTCATGATGCATGGTCCTTGCGGAGCTGTAAATACATCATCTCCTTGCATGGTCGAAGGAAAATGTACTCAATTCTATCCAAAGGAATTTGCTGATAAGACTACTATGCTACCATATGGTCATGTTAGGTATGCTCGCCCAAATAATGGCTTTGTCACCGAGAAGCGTGCAGTTCAGATCGATAACTGATTTGTGGTGCCACATAATGTAGACCTGTTAGTTAAGTACCAAGCACACATCAATGTTGAAAGTGTTAATCGGGATGGTATGGTAAAATACCTGTTCAAGTACACAACCAAAGGTCCTGACTGTGCCAAAGCTACAATTCAGAGAAAAAGAGGAGGTGTTGATTCTTCTCCAGAGGAGATCAATGAGATAAATGAATTCCTTGATTGCAGATGTGTAACACCGAATGATGGAGCATGGAGGCTTCTCCAGTTTGATATCCATTATACTAACCCATCTGTGGAACGTCTTCCCGTACATCTCCCATTCGAAAATTCTGTTGTGTATACAGAGGAGGATTATCTGGATCAAGTGATTCATAACCCAAGTAATCTCATAACTAAACTGACTGCATGGCTTGATGCCAACAAGAGATATCCGCGTGCTCGAATGCACACCTATGTAGAGTTCCCTGAGCATTGGACATGGCATGCTGATGGCAAGTTTTGGGATCAACGTCGTAATCATCGGGGAAAGGTTGCACGGATTGCCAATGTTGCTCCTAACCAAGGAGAAAGATTTTACCTACGGATGCTACTGCATATAGTCAAAGGAGCTCAGCACTTTGCGGATCTTAGAACAATTGCAGGGCACCAACACCCGACATTCCGTGCTGCATGTGAAGCATTGGGTTTGCTTGGCGATGATCGTGAATGGTTTGATGCTATGGCAGATGCAGCACAATGGGCACTCCCTTATCAGTTACGACGGTTATTTGTCACAATGCTTCTTTTTTGCGAAGTCACAGATCCAGTTAAACTGCTGAATGATTATATACATATGATGGGAGATGATACGGCATACCATGCTAAGAAACTTACATTGGGACTCTCACAACAGATTTTGGAAGAACATATTAGGTCCTTTGTGCTACATGAACTGGACAAGTTACTTACAAATGCTGGATATAGCCTTGGTCACTTTCACTTGCCACAACCAGATAACCATTGTTCCCATATTTTTAGCAACATGTTGCTATTGGAAGAGTTAGCAAACAATTCCAGTACTTCATTAGATGAAACGAATGAACAGATCAAGCAATTAAATACAAGCCAAAGATATATCTTTGATGCTATAGTGAGTTCAACTCTTCACGGCAGTGGGCAAACGTTTTTTGTTTATGGTTATGGTGGGACAGGGAAAACATTTTTGTGGAATACCTTGCTTAATAGTATTAGAAATCAAGGAAAGGTGGCATTAGCTGTTGCGTCTTCAGGTATAGCAGCTTTATTGCTTCCAGGTGGCAGAACACCACATTCTCGCTTCAGAATTCCACTAGATATACAAGAAAACTCCACATGTGCTATTAAGAAAAACACACAGCTAGCTGAGTTGATTCAACAAACAGCCCTGATTATTTGGGACGAAGCACCTGTCAATCATAGGCACTGCTTTGAAGCACTTGATCGCACTCTTCGGGATATTATGTCATCAAACAATGTTACTTCAGCAGAAAAGCAGTTTGGTGGTGTGACAGTTGTTCTTGGTGGTGATTTTAGGCAGACTCTACCAGTAATTCCAAATGCAAAAGGCCGTGAGATCCTAGCAGCTTCTATCACTCGGTCCCCTCTGTGGCGACATTGCATGGTCCTTGAATTGACCGAAAACATGAGACTTAAACACCCTAATCTTTCTTTCTGTGGCAGAATTGAAATGGAGCAATTTGCTCAATGGTTACTCTCCATTGGTGATGGCACAACTCCAGATATGTCACCTACAGGACAACCTCACACAAGCTGGGTTCAAATTCCAAACTACCTTCTATTGCCAACCGATCAAAGAAACCTTGCAGGTTTGATTTCTTTTGTGTATGATTCAACACCACCACCTTCAGAGCTACCAGACTATCTTTGTGATAGAGCAATTTTAGCCCCAACAAATGAAGTGGCAGCAACTATAAATGCACAAATCATCAGCCAGATAGCTACTGAAGAAATGTCATACTACAGCTCAGACACCATTGATGATACCACAGCTAATTATTGTACTATGGAGTCTCTCTATCCTCCAGAGTTCCTCAACACGATACAGATGAGTGGGCTTCCTGATCATCATCTGCAATTGAAGATTGGTGTGCCTATAATGCTTCTTAGAAATCTAGATCCATCAATGGGTTTATGCAATGGAACAAGACTTATAGTGACACAGCTCACTCATCGTATAATTGAAGGACTAATAATCACAGGAAAATCAAAAGGATCGAAAGCTTACATTCCAAGAATAATATCCATTTCATCTGATCCCAAATGGCCTTTCAAGATAAAACGTCGTCAATTTTCGGTGAGAGTTTCATACGCAATGACGATAAATAAGAGCCAAGGACAAACCCTCAACAAAGTTGGTGTGTACCTTCCCAGTCCCGTGTTCTCTCACGGGCAACTTTATGTTGCTTTTTCGCGTGTTACGTCACCTGCTGGCCTGCGCGTGCTGATTGAAAATAACCCTCCTGGTTTTGAAAACAAAACACACAATGTGGTGTACACTGAAATCTTCGGTGATATATCAACTCAGAGCATCAGTTTAGCCCCAGGTATGTCCATATTCGCTTACCACTTTCATATGTGCATTCAGTTATGTGCATTATTTAATCGAAATGACCATTTAACTTCTGTTCAATACGTCCCTTCAAATAATTTCTTGCATTGGATGTATCACCATGTATTTCGTGTGTGTCAGACTACAATATACAATGTGAATTGTTCATCTCACACTATCCTTTTGGTGATCATGTTTGTGAGTGGATGTGCCACCCTATTTAGTGATTGCTTTGGTACAATATTATATGCTAGATCTGTCAAATTTCACCACTGGTAACTATAGTTCACACCTCTGGTAGTTATTACATCAGTTCCTACATGTATTGTTTGACTTCTCATATTGAGTTGATGCCTGCCTTTTCATACATTCTCTTATTCCTTAAGCTCACAATCAATATGGAATTCTGTAGTGTATAATGGTTCAGCATTAGAGTTCACAAGATCTGAGCCTCTATTTGATTATACAAAGGCTACAAGTACCTTTGGTACTCTCTTTTCTGTTTCTTCCTTGCATACAAAATGGTTTAACAAAATAATTTGTTAAACTATAACAATTTTTTTCCTTCAAAACACGCCTTATTTGAGACTTGAGAAAATCTCGGAACTGATAATATAGCTCGTGGATTCAGTTCTCTGTTTCTTGGAAGTTCACACTGCCCCTTTGTTGTTTTGTTTGAATTAGTTGACCATTTGTACTGCTTCAGAGCATTTTTCTAAAGGATGGTTTTCTACTGCAGGCCATGATTCAACTGCACATCTTGGTGCTGAACAGCAAGAGAGTATACGAAGATTGAGATAGATCATAACTATGTGATCGATCTCTATTTGAAATGACAAAAGGCGAGCACTCTCCATCATTTGCACTTTTTTGTATCATCCTACAGTGAGTGGTGTGCCTCATCCCTGTTGTTCTCTCATATGAAAGTCTTAGTTGTTTATGTTCTGAGGTAGAGTTCAGGGGTGTTCAGGACATCAAAGCAGCAGAAACAATCGCCAGTTGTGCGTGATGTGAAGAGTATCTGACCGATTGGACTGAGGTTTGGGCTTTCTAATTAGCTGATTAGTTTGGTATTTGTTTTCGGTCCTATTATGTATCGTGTATCTGTATTATACACATCCTTGAACCTTCTTATATGTATGGTGTGAAATCCTATTTAAAAATATAAGTACGTGTTTGTCTGATATCTGATCCATGCCAGAGTGAACTCATGTAGTATAATTTATGATTCTACTGAAGTTTTATATTTTGCCCGCGGCAACGCCGCGGGGCGCTAACTAGTCTTATACCTATCCTTCTCGAGGGCAGGTTGGTTCTGCAAGGGACACGTATTGAGTTTGAATACATGGTATTGACCAAAAGAATAGGGTGGTACTTAAGCTGCAAGCACTATTTACCAGTTCTAAATTGTATTGCAACTAGAGTTAAACCATTTGCCACTTTTGGAGCTAAATATATTTATCCAGTGTCACTGGTTAATGCTGAAGCCACATGCTATAATCAGCAGACATTAATCATAACCACATCCATCTTGTACGATGACTTTGTGAACCAGCAACATTTACATACTAGTGAACAAAAGATGTGATGTCATCAATTATTTTATTGAAAAACAAATGTAACACATGTTTGTCCCTCCCTCTTCTTGTATAGTGAATTAGTGATATATCATGCACTTAATAACAAGCCAGAGAAGGCGATTTAAGAAGCTCCATATAAATCCCACATAAACAAAAGAATGTGCATACCTGTAGATTTGGTGTTCTCTCTGACAAGCGCCCTGTCTTAGTATTGATGTTTAATGAACAGTGAATGCGCCCCTCCACACATGATATATGATCTCCCTACCACGGAGTAAGGGATTTATCAGATACACGACAAATGGAAACACTTTGTAGACAAATGCAACTAGCTAAGCATAATCAGTATGCTGACAAAAGGCAGCAGAAACACCTAGTAGCAATGTCCTCAGTTGAATGTCAGCATGAAGTATCTATGCACCTTTAAAGCCTCAAAGATATCTCAAGGGGCACACCACAAATGAATGATCATGGTGGAGGGAAAAAGCACTCAATCACAAGAATGAATTTAGTGGTTATTTTGCTAAGAGCAAAATTTTCAAACTACATGATCCAAATCAACAAAAACTAAAACTTGATGGTGCAGACAGACACTAAATTTAGCAAACCTTATGCTTCCTCTCAACAAAAGAAGAAAAAGAGGGGGGGGGGGGGGGGGGGGGGGAGGCCCTAACAAATCAGCAAGTTTTGTTATGCATCCTCAGCACACAACAGAAGAATTTTGTGCTGTGAGCATATATAACATCAGCAAAATCCGATTTGCATTGCAGCAAATGCCAGACATGCTGTCTCAAGGTAGGAACGATAACTAACAAGATATCAATGAACCAATAGAACGTATTTGACATAAATCTGCAATTGCATGGCATGCTTCTTTTCCATTCTTTCCTCCCCCGAACGCTTCATATGCGGTTCCGTAAGAGGAATCTCCATCTGGGTTTTCTGAATCACTTGTATCTTCATCGTCCTCTTGGATATCATCCATTGCGTAAATATATTCTGTTGGTATTTTACCAGCCAAACTTCTCAATGCATTCAGCCCTTTTTCTTGGTGAACAAATCAGTTTTCAGATCTTCAACAATACTGCAAAGTTCAATAGTACGATACTTTGATGTCTTCTTACCTTCTGTAGCAACATTTTCTTCATTTGGCACTTTAAAAGTTTCTCTCAGTGGCCAAGTTTCACCAGGTCTGTCTCTGTTACAATCAAAGTTTAACTCTTTTAGGAATTGTACGGAAACGATTTGAAAGAAAGCTTGAGTTTCCAGTTTCCTTACATCGAAAATTGCTGGCTGCACAGGTGGGTAACTACACACCTCCCATGGCACAGCTACCCACCACCTCGCTACCGTCCGATTCACATGTCGCCAAGATCGGTGCAGTTAAGCCTGACCATTTTGACAGCCTACCCCCTGCTAATCCCCTGGCCTTCCCTGCCATGCGCGGTACAGAAATGTACTTGAAGATGCTTTCATCCTTCTCCACGGACCCACGAATTCCAGTGGCCGGTAGCTATCAATCTTTATTTAATATCGCCTCTGTCCATTTGTACAACGCTGACATAAGGCATGTGTTTCGATCCGAATCCACACAACAGTGTTATTTGTTCTTCTTACGAGTTCCTCACTTGCTGCTCACTGGTTATCATTTGCAGCACACCGTCGCCGAAGGATTCAGGCTTGATATTTGCTTCTCTCTTAGCATGCAGTGTGGTGCTGGTTCTTAACAAAATGACAACCGTGCTGGGGATTCAGGGCCGTCCCGTAGAATTCGGAAGCCCTGTGCGAAATTCTAACGGAGGCCTTAAATTTAAGTGTTAAAATAAAATAATAACTATCATGTAATGAGTCTAATATGTGTGTGTGTGTATATATATATATATATATATATATATATATATAGCAATATAAGATAGAACAAAGATGGTATCTGTTGCTTGAACAAATGCATAACCTTCACTTTTTTTTGACGGGTCATAAACCTTTACTTGAACAACAGCATTCTTTTATTCACTTGAACAAAGATTTTTCCTTTTATGCTTTTCCACTTTTCATAACCACAAATCATTATTTTTCATTCGATTTGCAAACATGACTTCAAATACACTATATCAACAAAATTAAAAGATACACTAATCAATAATCGTGATTCATTGAATGAGAAAAAAAAAAGAAACAAAAAACAAGGCATGGGATAGGCGGAGGACGGACTCTGGTTGCCTGCGAACCGAGACAATTCCACAATGGCGGCGACAATTGCAAGAGCCGGTTGGGCTGGTTAGGAAAGCAGCTCGCACGTGCAAATTGCAGAGCTTGGCACTTGACTACTCGAGCATGTTCAAATCAGCAGAGCACGGTGGCCGGTTGTCCTCGTTGTCGTCGCTGATCCCCGATCGGGCGATTGGAGCGTGAAACGTCGACTTGTTGATGAGGGAGGACTCATGGATGATTGGATGCGAAACGAATCGTCGCTAGTCTGGGGGCTTTCGTGAAAGTCCCTGACTCCCCAATGCGCTGGTTCCTGAAATTGATTTGGGAAGGAAACGGACTGCAGGTACTACTATGTTGGGCAAATTTGGGGGCCCTGGGCAGTCGCACAGCCCGCACGTGCCCAGGGAACGGGCCTGTGGGGATTGGTGCGGCGCACGCAGCCGCAGCGCCGAGGAGGCGAGCTGAGCGCGCGCAGCAAGGTGCGGCGCGCGGGGCCGTAGCGGATGGTGGTGCACAAGTCTGCGCCGGTGGTCCTGACGCCAAGGTCGAT
>RWGY01000281.1:0-11202 GCA_007726485.1 Eragrostis curvula | reverse complement strand
TATTAAAGCACAGTTTCAGAACCGGATTATAGTACTAGCCATAGTTCAGTGATTGTTTGAAAAAAAAAACTGAGAAACATTAGTATTCAATAACAAATCGAATTGGAAAAAAGAAATATGTCACCAGTCCACGTCGTTGAACGGACTCTTTTTCATTGATACTGCATAAATTGCACATTCTTACTGAACTCTACAGATTGATGCCAATTTGAGCTTAATTTCCACTTGGAAACTATTATAAGTCTCCTTCCACATTCAATAGAAAACTCTTCGAACCAGTCAAGAGATACAATTTGCATGAATGGTTAGGTCTTTATCCATGATTAATTTTTTTAAAAAAACTTAGAGGTAAGTTTTAAAAAAACTTATTGAGGTGAAGGAATACAAGATTTTTTTTTTTAAAGACAAATGGCAGAGAACGAACACAAGTCACTGTGACAATTTCCCATGACACCCGGACAAGTTGAATTGTGTCAGATTGTCAGACATGAAGTGTGGTGGAGATTGAGAAGAATAGATATTTCGAGGGCCAAAATCACCAAAATAGAGTTCACGTACAGACGCCGACAGCAAAATAATTCTAGAACCAAATCTAGAACTTTTGCACGTTCAAGATAATTAGATATCGATCTGCGGTTATAAGTGTTAAGATGTCAAAACATAGTATGAAGATTGTAAGAAAGAAATTAGCATTCACCGTGAAGATAGTTGAGCCTGTATGAGCATCAACAGCGCTAAAGATGTCATCAAGAAGATATATATCACAATCTTGATAAACTGCTCTTGCAAGCTGGATGCGTTGTTTCTGACCCCCGCTCAGATTGATCCCTCGCTCTCCTATTTCAGTCTGATCACCAAAATCCAACATTTCTAAATCTTTTTCTAAGCAACAAGCACGTATGACTTCTGAATATCGCTCTGGATGCATTGTTTTCCAAATAAAATATTCTCTTGAATGGTTCCATTTAGAATCCAAGCAGTCTGAGCAACAAATGCGGTGCTCCCACATATGATAACCTATATCAAAGAAAAAAATAGATATAATAAGAAAGGAATTGATATAAAAACATAGCAACATAATAGGATGATCTGAAAGTATCACTCAGAGTAACAAAATATAGGATGGATTTTGTGGAGGTAACTATCCGTATGAAGAATTCTCTTCGTAGTGAAAATATATTCTCCTTGCGACCTATTACAATGATTATCCCGTACTACAGTAACTGATAACATTTTTTTTTATACAGCTAAACCAAATCTAATAGCTATAAATATTTTAGGAGCTTGTGATAGCCGAGTTGTAAAGTTGAGCAGTATATTTACATTTTTCAGGCTGTAGAAAACCATTACTACTATAATATCAACATGTAATGTAGACCAGTTAATAGCCGGCAATTGGAAATGGTGACCAACTGCTCACATGGAAAATGACATTTTCATCCCAGCTTCTCTACGACGAATTGGTAACATTTGGTATTTAGAATCCTACTGTTTTAGATTATCTGGTTGAAGAAGCCACAGTTTGGTTCAAAATGTGACATCAGTTGACTCACCTTGCCGGAGACCTTGTGCATCTCTCCCATGATGCACGACAGCAACGACGACTTGCCGGAGCCGACAGTCCCCACGACCGCGGCCAGCTCGCCCCTCCTAATCTCCATGTTAATCCCCTTGAGCACCGTCGTCTCCGTCTCCGGCTCGTCTCCTCTGCCATTCTCCTCCACACCATGGCCATTTGCCGCCGCATCATCGCCCTGCTGGACATCCTTGCCCTTCACCTCGCCCGGCCCGCCGTCCCACGCAAACTCTCCACCTTGGACCTTGACGGCCATCGTGTCCAAGCCGGCGTCACCGCTCTCGATGCGCTCCACCGCCGCGCTGTCGATCTCCGCATCCATGAGAAACTTGTTCAACCTGCCGAGCGACACGTACGCCTTCAAGGACGAGATGATCATGTAAGGGAAACTATGCAAGGGACCTTGGAGCATGCCGAAGAACGCCGTGGCCGTGAACACCTTGCCGGAGTCGAGCTCCCCTCCGGAGGCCAGGTACGTGGCGAACACGAGAACGGTCATGGCGAGAGGGCCGCTCGAGAATACCACGTTGTTGGCGCATCCGAATATGACGATCTTCCGCAGCCACCCCAGCTCCTCCTGCCGGAGCTCGCGCACCTTGCCGGCGAAGGTGTCCTCCCAGGCCTGATGCTTGATGACGCTCATGTGGTTGAGCATCTCGGTGAGGGCCTTGATGCGGCTGTCACGGACGCCGACGAACTTGAGCTGGTACGACACGTTGAGTTTGCTGGCGAGCGCGGTGATCGCGGAGGCCGCGGCCATCACGGCGAGCGTTGTGAGCACGGCGGCGCCGAGGTAGGAGTACAGGAGCAGCAGCGCCACCACGATCTGCAGCGGCATCAGCAACAGTCCGTGGAGCCCGTCCATGGCACTGGCCACTATCCCGGCGTCCATGTGCATGTAGCTCATGATGGCGCCCGTGCCGTGCGCCAGGCGAGCTCCAGGGGACAGGCGCAGCGACTTGCGGTACAGCGCGGTCTGCAGCGAGCCGCGGATGCGCATGCTCAGCTGCGTCGCCTGGAAGCTGCGGTGGTGCGACGCCAGCGTCTGCACCACCGTGCCGACGACGAGGGTGAGCACGAGCCGGAGCCCCTCCCATGGGGTGCCGCCGTGGCGGATAAACTCGACGAATTTCTGGATGAGCGACGGGCCGACGTACATGGCGCCGAGGCGCAGGAGGCCGAGCACGGCGGTGACCACGAGCTGCGGCCAGAAGGACAGCCACAGCGCGACGGCCACGGGATGCCGCGACCCCTGCGCCGGCCAGTTGGACATGAACCGAGCGTACGACGCCTCCGCGCGGTGGTCGGGGCACACCGCGGGCACGTCCTCGGTGGTGAGGGAGCCGGCCGCGTGCCCCTTGGAGATGAGAGGGTAGATCCAGCTGAACGTCGCGCGCGACAGGAACGACGCGGTGGCGTACGGCGTGGCGGAGCGCTCAGCTGGTTCGCCTTCTTCCGCGACACCTCGAGAGCCGGAGACGGCGGCGTACACCAGAGGCAGCGAGACGAGCAGGCCGGCGAAGGCGAGGAAGTCGTTGGGGAGGAGCAGCGCGTCGTCGGCCCAGCGGAGCCCCGCCGAAGCAGAGGAGAGCGCCGCGACCAGGGCGCTGGCGACCCAGAACGAGCGGAGGTGCACCGGGCACTCGACGGAGGCGGCGACGGTCCATGCAGCCGCGCCGTGCGTGACGGCGTGGACGGCGAGGAAGGCGCACTCCACGTCGCGCCACGGCGTGGCCGGTAGTAGCGCGAGCGCGAGCGCGAGGAGGACCACGGACGTAGCGGCGAATACCGCGGACGCCCCGAGCGCGGCCGCGCGGCGGACGGCGTAGCGGCACGGTGGCGAGGGCTTGCGCAGGAGCGCCTCGTGCTCGGGCGCAGCAGCGTCCCCGGAGCCTGCGCCTGCCCTCCGGAGGGCGAGAGAGGCGGCGAGGAACACGAGGTCGAGGACGCCGAGGAGGGCGAGCTGCAGGCACGGCGCGAGCAAGAGGAATGCGAGGAGGCCGGCGAGGGAGGGCGGAGGCGGCGCGCACGGGGTGGTGGGCAGCCACCACGGGAGCGCCATGTCGCGTGCAGTGGTCCAGTGGAGAGGAATGCGAGGAGGCCGACGATGGATGTCGGAAGTGAGTTCGTTGTTGGTGGTCTCCTTTCTGATTCCTCCTATATATAGACTACTCCTGTAGTTGTGGCTAATTTCACTTTCGTTCCTAGTAGTACTAACGGAATGTTCGGAGCTCAGTAGGCCGACACTGAGGGGGAAGTCTCGGTCTACTTGGTGCTCGCGAGTCCACCTTTAGGCTCACTAATTTAAAATGCTGCTGGGAGCGGTTGCGGCTACAAGACCATTTTGGCGCTAATAGCGGCTATTAACGCGGAATAGCGCCGGCAAAATCAGGGAATTTAGCGGTGCTAAAGTAGTTCATTTGGGCTGAAATCGTGAGAAGCACGGCCAAGCCTAATACTCACAGTCGTATGGAAGGTCACTCGGCACCTCAACCCTACCCATATCTACCTACTCCCTCGGTCCCTTCCCATCTCCACCGAAGAGAGCGCCGACGATGGTGATGGCAGCGGTGCTACGGCCGGCATTAGCGCAAGTACAAGATGCCAGGTGGGCCAGAACTTGAGGTCCGCCTATGCATACTCTCTATACAAGCAGTTTTACGCGCCGGGCGCAACCGACTTCGATTTTCGCCTGTGTAGAGATTTCCGCCTATGTAGATCTCTCTACACAGGCAGCACAACGCGCGAGGCAGGTCCAGCCTCGAGGTCCGCCCGTGTATATCACACTATACAGGCGGTATCAAGTGCCAGTGGGGCCTGGCCTCGAGGTCTGCCCATGTAGATTATTATACACAGGCGCGGTAACAAGTGCCAGACGGCCTGGCCCAAAGGTCCGCCCGTCTAGATTATATACATGCGGCAACAGGTGCAAGGTGGATCCACCTAGAGGTCCGCGCGTGTAGATGAAATTACATAGGCACACAAGGATGTGCTCCAAAAAAAAAAAACACAAGCGCACGAGGAGCAATGTGGGCCATGCCTTATGGTCCGCTCATGTAGATGAAACTACACAAGCGTATAGCACTATGTAAGAAATAAGACACTAGGACTTGGAGACACGTTTTTAAAACGTGTCTGTGATTTATGATTGCAGACACGTCTGTAGTAAACGTGTCTCCTACGTGATTGTACGGAACGTCGGTAACCAAAACGCGTATGCGACGTAGGCAAACAGGCGACGTAGGCAAACAGGCAACCCGCGTCTCCAAACGACTGGACTCGGACCTGCTTTTTCTCATTCATTTCAGCTTATTCGGCCTTGCGTCCGTTGGTCCAGGGCCCCACCCCACCCCACCCCTATCCACCACAAGCGCCGCCGCACACGAGCATCTGCGTCCGCCTACTAGGATGAGCTCGTCCTTGTAGTATCCCTTCGCTGCCCGCAGCTTTCACCCAAACCCTAGCCGCCTCTGCCATGGCCAACGACCACGGAGCCCCGAGCTGTGTGCACCAGCCGTGGGTTGTAGCCGTTGCAGTCCCCTCCTACCCCGCTCTCTCGCCACCGCCCTTGTGAGATCTCCTCGCTGCTACTTCGGCCACCCCGGCGAGGACGATGAGGTCGGTGGCGAGCAACAGTCGTGGTGGGCTCCTAGACGGCAGCTCTTGCTCGGCTTCATGCGGATCCAGCAACGACCTAACTGAAGGAGCCGGACACGGGGTAGAGGAGGACGGATCTGGCAGTGGCGGAGCTGCAGCACCAAGGTCCCCCACCTCCCCGTCTTCATCCCCAAAGTCCGGCTGGAGGTAATCTCTCTCTGTGTCTCTCTCTGTCTCTCTGTCTCTCTCTCTCTCTCTCTCTCCCTCTCTGTGTGTGTGTGTGTGCGCGCGCGCGCACCCAACCCGAACATCGTCCCCTTAGGGGGACGTGCCCCCACTTTATCGGACGGCTCTAGATAGGCCACGTCATCAAAATCCAAACCTCTAAACCTTAATCCTATCCCCTAAACCCTGATCCTAACCCCTAAACCCTAATCCGAACCTCTAAACTTTAATCCGAACCTCTAACCTCTAATCCGAACCCCTAACCCCTCTAAACCCTAATTCAAACCACTCTAAACTCTAATCCTAATCCCTAAACACTAATCGTAACCCCTAAACCCTAATCCAAACCTCTAAACTTTAATCCGAACCCCTAACCCCTAATCTGAACCCCTAACCCCTCTAAACCCTAATCCAAACCACTCTAAACTCTAATCCTAACCTGAGGAGACATCCCCATAGGGGGACGAGAATGTTTTGCGTGTGCACGCATGCTCTGGATCCAAGCATGAGCAGCAGCCCCCTCACATGCCTGCGCAATCAGATCAAAATCGTGCTCGAGTAGACACCACTAGTGGCATAACTATACTCTAGTGGCTGATAATTGAGGACTCATGCCCCATCCTTTCATGTACCTGCGCAGATTTTCTACGAGGCCACAAATCCCATTTTCTTTTACTTTCTTTTTATACAACTAGATTATCTTGTTTGTTGTATGATTCCCGGCAATTCCAGCCTTTTGTTATTGAGCTTTTGCAGAGCAGTAGTTGGAGGAAGACAACAACAGATTGATGCAAGTGCTAATTGGATAACAGGTAGATGTTTTTCTGTTGAATGGTGATGTGAATCTTTCACTAAGATGAGTCAAAGTACACTGAACATGTAAATATATTGTTGTGAATCTTCCTCTAGTTAAAGGCTGAGAACTCTCAGTAGTAGGTAGTTGCCTGAGAATCAACTAAGGTAGATCAGAGCTGACTACCGCCCAAGCCCAATGCTAGAATTATCTTGTTCAGTGCTGAAAAAGATATGCCAGCGTTTGCTTCCGTTGTTAAACAGAATGAGGTTCTTTTAGTCAGATATTGATGTGCCTTCAGTAAGTGCAAGTAAGTGCAAATCTAGTATCTCTGGCAAATTGCAAGTAAGTGCAAGCTGCATGCCTTTTGATTGTTAAACATATTCTGAGTGAAAAGTGATAACTATTCTGATATGCTCTTTTAGTAGTCTTTGTTACATCTGCATGGATCGTAGTGTTCTCATATCATTGCAAAATTGATTTCCAAATAGTTGAGTTGCATGAAACTATCTTAATGTAAAATGTAGCAGTTATATGCCTTGAGTGCTAGGCTCCATATGCATAGAGACTGTAGTGCATCATAGAATGGGTCTATAATAGTTTTGGTCCGCTCTGGTAAAGAATCTCAATCATGTGTTTTGAGAAATCTGAATATTCAGATCAACTTGCACATGATTTCTGGGATGCTGTGTACATATCACTTATGCCCTAACATAACTTAGTTGCTTAAAATCATCCTGTGAGTTTTTCTGTTGAACTGATTTCTCGTCTATTACTCTCTGGCATGAAGTTGACAACATGAAGACAAGAAAGTTCTCAGTTGTAACAACTTCAAAAATAAGGTCAATGAGGTATACTGAAATGGCGGTCTACTTTCTAGTTGGAGTGCCAAAGTGCTAACGCCTTACGTGAAACTAAGTCCATCAGCTGGCGTGCATATTGCTTTTGGTTTCATCTTTCTGTGAATGTGCAGTTCTATTGCAAATTTCAGCTAGCTGCTTGCCTGCTTGGTTCTGCTGACTGTAACCGTAGCTAACTTCTGCATCAATTTCTGCAGTAGGTTGTTTTAGTAATGCTCCAGCCCTCCTCCCCAATTGCAGATCTGCAGCAATCAATCCCCAACGTGCAGTTGGTCGCCGCCTGCCACCCTTATGCTAGAGCAAGGAGCAAGAATAGAACTATAGAAGTTTCCTCTTTCCCTGTTTTTTGCCTCTTGGTCGTGCAACTTATGCCTAGCTCTTTGTTTTATTTTTTATTAACTCGATGTATCCCTCTGCTCCTTTGCTTGCTATTTTTTTTATAAGCTGACACCTAATTCTATGGTACTTGTATTTTTTTCACGGAGGTTTAGTTAATTAGATACTGCTATAGTGCACTTCATTTTGTATTATCATCTTTAGTGATCATTCGGTGCTCTCATATAGCTTGTTTTTGTTTCTTCAAGGCTGCTTGTTAATTGATCAAATGAATGCACACCAAGGGAACTATTTCACATGTCGGAACTTGGACTTTGCAAGAAGGCTGGTGAATGCATCTTACATGGAGAAAGAACATCAAGGTATGCATGAATATGTTCTCATATCAATGTGCTTTAGCAGTAGCTTTTGGTTCTATTGCAAATTTCAGTTAGCTACTTGCCTGTTTGGTTCTGCTTAATATAACACTAGCAGCCGATTTTGATATCAATGCAGTGCTATTGCAGAGAACAATTGGTGAGGAACCAACATGATTGTTGTAAGATGTCCAGTTTTTTTTTTTCCGAGGCACCATGGATTCAACAATACTTGCTACTTTCTGTGAGTAAATTTGGCCAGGACCAATAACCTCCAACATGTCATGTTTATGGGATAGATACACATATGTTTAATGGATAAAACATGTATTTGTAATCTATACCTTACCTTGGATGCTAGTTAATAGGTGTATCACTTCAATGCATCGGATTTGTAATGTATACCATGGATAAAACACATGTATTTGTATTGTATAGAATGGATAAATGTGTATTTATGATGTACATGAGATATATTTCATATCCTGTTATTATTTTTTTATTTTTAGTATTTATCATAGCAGACGCGTTTTGACCAAAACGTGTCTGCTATGAGAGGGTCATTGGAGACGCGTATTTCCTGCGTCTCCAATGACTGCACATCAAAGACGCAATGTTGGAGACAAAAAAATTTCGTCTCCAATGACCTATCAGAAGCGTCTCTAATAACCTTTTCTTACATAGTGTAGGGTGCTTTGTGGGCCCCAGCCTCGCTGTCCGATGTGTAGATTGCTCTACATAGGCGGTAAAAGGTGCCGAGTGGGCCCGTCCTCGAGGCCCACTCAATGACCCACATCTAAACTTGCGCCATGCCATGACCAAGGGCCACCTTTGTCAATGAGATGCGGACGCGGCATCATTAACCGCATGTGTTGAGTGAGAAGCCGAACCATCACCGTGTGCTGCGCGCGCACTAGGAACCGAACCATCGCGTGCGCTTTTGCTCCCCCCACTCCTCCCCACTTCCCCACCCATTACACCAACACACAGCACCCGTGCCAAGACACCATGGACGACGAACAATTGCCGTCAAACCCCGACTCTGATGAGATCGACTCGGAGGGGGTACGGGGGGCCGTGGTAGGAACCATTGCCTGAGTTGCCTGACGATGACCCCTCGGAGCAGGAGGAGGATGCTGCCGTCATCTCCGATGAAGACGACGGCGCTTCTGCCGCAGCCAAGGCGCACGTTGCCCAGGCCGACGACAAAGAGGATGAAGCTGCATACGCCGAGGAGGAGGAGGAGGAGGAGGACCCGTGGGCTCCATTCCGCCTCCTCCACCGCCGCCTCTGAAGGACAGCAATGACAACAACACCAACGCCGAGTCGCCGCCGAAGAAGAGGTAGCGCTTCCTCGGTATCATCAATAACTAATTAGTAGTAGTTGTTGGCACTTGTTATGCGCACGATTTGTATACCGCAAGCACACAGTGTCCATTGTAGTCTTTTCCTCTCAAGATGAGTATTCTAGGGTTTATATCAATCTCAGGGACTATCGGACTAATGTTGTAGTGTGCCTACGTTGATCTAGATCCGATCTATACAACCTGCTGGGATTCACGCTGCTGTGTTTTCCACTTGGAGTTACTTGGATCTTTATTCAGTGTAGAACCTTATTAGGGTTGTGTTTACCTTTCATGCGTGGACTTGTGCTACCAGGGATCTCCAATGAGTCAAGCTACAAGTGAAGATTGTCGGTCGAGGATTCTAGGCATGTGCCCCCACTCTCCTTGATGATGAGGGTATCCCAATGGGATGAATAGGAACCTAAGGCTTTTAAAACGGTTAGCCTCTTTTATGTTATTTGAATTTGAACCCTACTGCATGCACCCATTTGTTTGAGCATCCTTGTGATTGAAACCCCTGTTTCCTTGATCGCCGTACTCGTAGCTCTGTATAGGAGCTGTTTTGGTAGTATACTTGCTTAGCCATGCTACTGTTTTCAATTATGTTTTAATCTGGCTATCATGCATGTATTACTACAGCTTATTACATATTTAAATGCTTGTTATCAAGTTTTTTATGCTTTGACGAAATATTAGGAATTGGATGTGTGTTGATCTGTGTGAGTGGCTTTTATGCAAGGGGGGAAACTGGTGTTTTCAACTTGGCAGGAGCGAGATGTGTGTGTGCCGGGATCGCTTGAGGGATCCCTTGTGGTATGTGTGGCGGCTACGAGCTGCGACGTGGTCTCATTTAGTGGATTGTCTGTAATGGGCAAGATGTGTGTTGAAGGTGCTCGCCCCTGGTCCCTAAGGACCGAGTGATTGGGACGTGGAGCTTTGGCATTTTTGTACAAGCCACACTCCTTGTATGGGCAGAGACTACCATAGTACTCTCCTTGGGCTAGGCCGGAGTGCAAGAGTCCAGGGTATTCCACTGCTAGAGTGGTTGGACTCTAAGCGGTATCAGTTTGGACCTATCGACGGATAGGAGCCAAGGGTATTCCACCCGTAGAGTGGTTGGACTTTGAGCGGTATCAGATTGGACCTATTGACGGATAGGAGCCCTTCACAGCTCGAAGTCTCCTACGACATCATCAGGATTGGAGATGAAGATGGAGGGTTACGAACCCATGTTGCCCGTGGACAGGGAGTCGCCACAAGACGCTTCCGCTAGTTTAGATAGTTTCTTTTGATTTGATTGTCTGTATATTTAGGCCTGTGAGCCTTTGTATCAGGTTTATGCCGTTTCTTGCATTAAAGTTGATGTAAAGAAATATTTAATATTCTTGTTCTGTGTATCGAAATGTATGGAGATGGTTTCGACCGAGACAATGTGATTATACAGAGTTAGCCTTCCGGTTGGACCAGAGGTACATGGATTAGGTCTTACCCTGGTAAGACCGTGTCATTTCACCCTCTCACGGCCACAATTTCTGGTTGGACCAACGGAAAGCAGATTTAACTTGGAATCACATATGAGAGGGCCTTACACCAACATCACTCAGTTGTCAACTCAAAATTGACTACAACTTCAGTATGCTTGTAGCATACTTCTGGACATAATTACCATAATGCCAAAAGGAGCTTACCTCACCAAATACAAATCCGCCAAAGGTTCCAGTTTCTTTGGAGAACTAGAATTTTGAGCCTCAACAAAGTGACCGATCAGTTATAAAAACTCCATGTACATATATGAAGGACGATCCGAACACGGACAAAGATTGCTATGCGTCACGGCGTACGCACCACAGTATGACTTGTGTATGGCCCTCCTTTTGCACCTATCAGGATTCACGGTTTCTTTTTCTCCGTGTGGACCTAGGCGAGCATAAATATATGGCGGAAACTCACAGAACAATTCATTAGTGACGCACTTTAACAGTCATTAGTGACGGGCATTATATCTGTCACTAAATTTCACAGGCGATAGTGCTAACAGTGCTAATAGCGTCAATTAAATGTATCATGTTCCTGAGATTTTCACGCCTCCAACTTGTTCGACAGAATTCCAAAA
>RWGY01000280.1:0-35912 GCA_007726485.1 Eragrostis curvula | reverse complement strand
GATGAGAAGTTTTGGTGCCATTAATCTTCACTTTTTGATGATAGTAGATGCTAGCATCAATGTAATGTGTTGATGTATTTGAATGAAGCTTGTCTTGTAAAATAATCCATCATAGTGGTGTTCTGATGTTAAAGCTACACATCCTCTCGAGTGATGGGTATGGCCCTGTCTTCTAGATTTTAGTTCGACGATGATGTTGATAGTGACGAGGGTGCTAACTTTGCTGTTTAACCATCTTCTTGATCTTGAACCTTGTCCTGCCATGGTCATGCAATGTTGTGCGCAGTTTGTTGCAAGCTCTATTTTGAAGTCTGATGGTGTTTTATCTGGTGGAAATTGCGCAAGAGATTCGCCATGCATACTAGCAATTTCAATGGTGCGCTGAAATGGATGATTCTTCTGTGCAATTTATGTGTGTCGCTGCGATGAACGTGTGGCTGTTTAAAGTCTTACCAGCATCCATTCTTGTGTGTGGAGCTAACAAACGACAAAGCTCACAGAAATTTATTTTGGAGGTATGAATTTCGCAAAAATCTTGTTTCCTGGATGGAGTTCTGAGCGACGAGAATAGAGTTGTCATCGAAATCTGAACATGAAACGAAAATAAGCTTTGATGGCATTTAACTGATGAACAATACAACCAATTTCAAATTTTGGGTGAAAATCAGTCTTTCAGAAAAAAAAATTAAAGAGCGAAGTGGTTCTTCACTTGTTTGTATGACAACACCAATGACCATGGCACCACCCCATTCGCGCCCTCATTTTCGGAATGGTCACTTTTGAATCTTAGAACCGGCGAGGGGGCGGAGTCATTGAGGGCTCTTCATTCACCCTCCATTGTCATTGCCACCGGAGTCATGGGCCAAGCGGACTTGTTCTTCGCCCTCCACCGTCGACACTACCAGCGTCTCCGAGAGGTGACCTGACATGGGATGTTTCTTCCCTCTTGGGACATCTCTGTCGATTCGATCAACACCCCTAACTTTGAGCTTGAGTTTTTGATGGTTGCGTGCTGCTTCTTACAATCTTCTATCACCATTTCATCTTTCTCTGCATCATGACATCTCAGTGCTTTATAGGCTCTTTCTAGGCTTGTCGGATTATTTATTAGCACCCTTTTGCATTTTCTTTGCTTCTTTTTTTTTTTGTTTTCTTTTCTTTTTAGGATTTGCTTCACTTGTGACCATATTGGCAAATTTCAAGCAAGTGACAAGTTTTCTTCTAAGTATCGTATTCTTGTTAATAAGATGCTGATGCTGATAGTCACATGTGAAACGAATGCTCATGTACTTTTTTTTTTCTTTTTTCTTTTTTTTTGCGAAAGAACGAATGCTCATGTACGCATAAAATGTCGGCTTATTAAAGTATTGTGACAGATAAAAAGAATATGCTACCAGTATAAATTCATTTGTCGAGATAATGCTGCATTAATTCAATAAAGGATCAGATACTAATGCTACGTAGATAAACTAATAAAGTATGCTTAGGTCCTAAACACATTGTCAGCATGGAGAATCCTACGCTCTCGTTTTTTCTCCATAACTTTGCCCAGGTTTTTGTAAAAAACTTGGACGTTTCGAAGTACAAACAATCCTCTTTGATGATTGGACAAGGAAAAGTGAAGGAAACAAATGGCATCAATGAATTCGAATTTAGATCGAGGGGAGACAACTGCTTTTTTCAAAGCTTTTTCGAGAGTCATCAAAGATCTTCCAAAAAAAAAAAAAAAATCAACACAGTGGTATTACCAAACAAACGCAAACGCTGGAAACCTCTTTCCCCAAGGGGTTAAGGGATGAATGAAGCGCAGCACGTGATTCTAGGATAGGTATTAGAGACTGCATCTAGATGTTTGGTGACATAGATAGTCATCGATTTTGTAAGCCTTATTTTAGTGGGAATTGGCTATGTCCTGGGCGTTTCTTAAGGATTTAATTTTTAGGGAGATCAGACTTCGCTTCTGCTGCTTGAGAAGCTGGGCGAAGAAGCAGTCATTTCGCCAACTTCAGCATATAGAATAGATTGAGAGTGTACATTTGTACAGTTGTTTTGTTGTAACAATTTTGCCGTCCAGTCCCCTGATTAGTAGCACATTATTTCCATGCACTGAGTCTGTCAGCTGATCATCTCTTCTTTTGGACTCTGAGATGAGTGGAGATATAGGGATTTCAGCATTTTCTGAAGCGGCAAACATCTTCTATTGGGTCGGTACGATAGATGGAAGAAAGAGCAGTCCCATATGCAAAATTATCTTACAAGCTCTTGCTTCGCTTTCCACTTGATCACCCCTTCAAATCTCCACAGAACAAGGTTAAGGGTTCAACTTTTTTTTTGAGAGTAAAGGGTTCACAGAAGTGAAAACCATGCTCTGTTCTGTTGTGTTTCTGGGGAGATCTTTGTAGGACAGTGGTCTCGATCTTGCTCTCCATCAAAAGCTTGTCATTTCGTTTTGTCCCCTATACCAGTCATAAGCAAAGTTGTCCTACCAACGATGAATGAACATGAGCCATCTCCTACGTAGAGGTCCAACAACGAATCACCTCTGAATTGCCAGGCTGCGAGCCATCCTTTTTTGTGATTAGTTCCCAGATAAAACAGTTGCTATAAAATTAAGGGTGCGTTCGTTGCATTAGACTTTAGACTTTTAGATCCATCACATCAAAGAGAATATTATTATTTAAGAGTATTAAATAAAGTTTAATGATAAAAGCTTTTTACAGGTAGGTACATCTTTACGAGACGAATCTAACGAGCCTAATTAATCTATGTTTTGGTACAGTAATGCTACAGTAACCATCATCTAATCATGGCTTAATTATCCTCATTAGATTCGTCTCGCGAATTAGACCAGGGTTCTGTAATTAGTTTTGTAATTAAACTTTATTTAATATAATTTATCTAGAGTTTAGACCCCTTTAAAATTTAGACCCCATGCAACGAACACCCCCTAATAGCACGTTGAAGTTGTTACCAATCACTTTGTTAAGCCAGCCTTGAGCCTCAACGACACGGTTGTTGGCACACTGACAGCTGCATTCTGTTTTCATTTCTCCAGAGTACACGACGACGAATGGGAAGCGGTACATTGACCGATGGCTGTGTGCATCAGGGTGCCGATTACCTCAAGCTTGACTTAATTAATTCGATCGTTGAAGTGTGTTTTACGAGTGCATTATTCCCCAAGAAATTAGTGAGTGGATGAAGATGAAGCTTTGGGTGTATTCACAAAAGCAATCAGGGTGCTGTCAGCCTGTAAACCTCCTGCTTGAAGAGGGTTGAGTCGAGCAAAGAAAGAAATTAGGCTGACAGCCTGTAAACCTCCTCCAGCTTATGTTTAGATGTAGTGCCGTTGTATAGAGGGTGGCGTTCTTGAGCAAATAAATATTTGCTGATGTAAGCAAAGCAACAAAAATGTCGTAGTTGTTGGCCCTTCCTTACTGGGCACATATGGTTGGACTGAACATTTGTGACAGGTCAATATGACGCGGTCCCAGCTGGTGGTCAAGGTCCTTCTTCCTTCACACTATGCACGCATATCTCTCGAAACAAAACGACGAAAAAAAATACGTTCCTTGTTTGGTGAAGAAATTGGTTTGATGGATTCAAGAGACGATGGTATCCATGATCATAGAGGATACGATGACGCATTCAATGGCTCAGCTTCTCCAGTCATGATACGATGATGTCCATGCTTACGAATTTTTAGGTGATAGATTGGTATTTTAGAGGACTCGGTCGGCCTTACGCCTTCTATGTTCTTCTTTTTCTCTAACCCTGATTGTTTATATTTGTTTTGATTATCCAAGATTACAAACAGATACTTAGCCTGTTCGTTTCGCTGTAACTGCTGCTGCAGCTGCAGAAAAATAACTGCGAACACTGTAGCTGCTGCTGAACTGCTGAAGAAATAACTACGAACACTGTAGCTGCTGCAAAACAGCCGCTGCAAAGCAGCGAGACGAACACGCCAAGTAGTGTAAACTCTATTTTTTGAGGGTCACTGTAAACTCTAGTTAGTTGACACGCTTGACGCCTCATTGTTTCTAGGAGAAATTTTTTTTGCAAATGACCCCATGCTAGTTGACTTGACTTACCTCACTATCTCCGATGATCACATTCAGGTGTGGAGGTTCGCGTGGCTTGTTGGTTGGCAACGAAAACACAAGATGATACAGTACAGTATCGAGTAAACAAATCGCTCATGGCATCGCATTGGCTGGTCATGATCACGCTGCAGTCACAATCCTCACCTTCCACGGGTTTGTGCTCCGTCTACTAGTTGACCTGCGCCATTGTTTAATTTTCAGAACCAATAACAATTTTCTGACACGCAAACAACCAGGGCGTTGGCTGACAAAGATCGAACTCTACCGTTCTCTCACCTTTATTTTCCTGTTCATAGCTTGCTATACTAATTTTGATTCTCAGAAAATTTAAATAAGCTTTAATATTGATATTATTGACAGTGGTCGTCTAGCAAGGCAATGGACGAACCACAGCACAAAATGGTTGTCTATTTCAGGTCAAGACCTTTCACATTGTGCTTGCATGCTCTTGCTAGCAAACAAACTAAAACCGATAAACATAAATAAATGAGACGGATAGGTTGGTGAAGAAACCGATCGATTGGGAGATTAAACAAAGCAAACAAACGATGCGTCTAGAGCCTATGGCTTATGACCACGATATGCCATCCTTGAGCGAGTCCCTCGCCCCCTCTGCTCATACAACTGATACTACAAGTCTCCACGTCTTCGTTTTCTAATACTTTTTCCAAGTTATTTTTTTTCTAAAAAAATATAATCTAGTTGACGTTGTCACCTGCGGGCTGCGGCTTTGTTTTCAGAAGAACTAAATTTTTTACAAATCACCCCTGGTTTTTTACCATCTTGTTCACATGTGCCCCACTTCCCCTGTTTTCAGAAGAACTGTTTGGCACCTTGTGTGAAGAACTGATTGTTTCCAAACCATTGCACCCAAATTGAGTTAAATCACGGTTCTTTGAGACCATAACACACAATTACTATCCATTTAACACCAACAAGTGTAGTAAAACAATAAATCAAAAACAAGACTTGACAACACCAATTTTTGGGTGTCAACTTGGAAATTCTGAACAATTAGAATCCTTCCCCACTGCGGTCATTTAGGTAGGAAATGCCTGAATCAGAAGATATTAGATTTGCCACTTTTTGGCCATTTCCGCCAAGTGGATTGGATGCCAATTCTCTTTGCAGGTCTAAAACCAATAGCCAGGAATTAGAGGAACAAGAAATTCTTGTTAATGAAGGAGCGCGAGGGGAGTAGTGATTCGGTGAAATTAGTAAAGGACTTGCGTGCAAAAGAACCGCCTTTTGAAATTCTTGTTCCTTTGCAGTTTGCACTTTTGCGTGGTGGTCTCCAGTTGAAAAGGCGGTCCTTTGCTTCTCCTGATTCCTTGGCCGGTTTACTCCATCTATTAATCACTTCTTCTTCATCGTCTCCAATCCATCCACCGAGAGGGTCCAGGAAGAAGAAGAAGAAGCGCTATTTAGCTAGCTGTTACTCCTATCCAATTTCTTTTTGGGACTGACTTGACTTCGCCGACCAGCTCATCATCCACCATTTCTTCTTCTCTATTTAATCATCCAAGGGATCGTCCTAAACGCGGTGTCAACGCGAAATGGGCAGCTGCTAATAAGCATCAATCAGATCTTGTGCTCCTGTGATTTGAGCGAGAATCAAGAGAGTAGGAGGAAGACAAGGATGGGCAGCTACGCGTACAAGTACTGCATGTGCTTCACTCGCAAGTTCCGATCCCCCGACGCCCAGCCGCCGCCCGACGTCCGCGCCTTCCACAACTCCGTTTCTGCTGCCGCCGGCGACGATGGCCTCCGCCGCTTCCTCTCCGAGGTGCAGGGCGAGCGGCCGGATGACATCAACCGCATCCTCTCCATGCTCACCGCCACCGCCTCAGGGGGGATCGCCCGCCTCGTCAACAGGTCCTCGGCGCCGTCGCCGCCAACGCTCGAAGACTTCTTCGGATTCCTCTTCTCCCCCGACCTCAACCCACCCATTGCAAACAAGGTACTCTTCTACTGCTAATCCTTATTACAGTACTACAGACTCATTATTCTGCTGTTCAAATCTTGGAACTGGAACTGGGTCGGTGATATTGATTTGACTACAACATCATTGTTAGTAGTGCTTGCTATTCCATCGATTGTGCCGCCACATATTTAGCTTCCATGAGATCTGCTCTACTCCCGTTCAGAGGTCAACTCCACCAAAGATTCCATTTTCATGCCACCCCTTTCTCCCTGGCCACCTTCATTCATCGTCTGTCACCGTCCACCTTTCTCTCCGTCCCTTCCTGCCTGCCTGCATGCCGGCATTCCACTCCAATTCAATATTATGGGTTGCTCGTCATTCTTGACAGTACAGTATATCTTGCTTTTGCTAATTTTATTGTACACCCCTCACATTGTACTCCTCCACGGAACAGAGGAATAAAATTTATGGGCATCTTTGGGTGTGGAAAAACTAATAACTGCTCTGCCACAATGCACAAGTGTTTTCTCCAAATTCAGACTAGCTTGCTATGTGCTTCTTTTGTCATGTCTCATAGCAAAAATTGAATACAAGAATTATCCAGATACTCGTTCACACGCACAGATATATTCCATGGTATGCAAATACTCTAATTCTTTGCACTTCTACTAAAATTTTTTGTTTCAGAGTTCACAATAAATCTTTCCCTACAGTTTATTTATATGTCATATAATTCTGACTCCTCAACATAAACGCTCTCATTACTGCTCAACCATATCAATATAAATTGTTATGTTTCCGTTGCTGTACCTTAATCCCTTCTCTCATCATTAATTTAAATCTCTGATCAGGCTCACCAGGACATGTCAGCACCATTCTCTCATTATTTCGTATTCACTGGGCATAATTCCTACCTAACTGGGAACCAGCTCAATAGTGACTCCAGTGACGTTCCAATTATACAAGCATTAGAGAGGGGTGTTAGAGTCATTGAGCTTGATATGTGGCCAAATTCTTCAAAGAACAATGTTGATATTCTTCATGGAGGGTAAGGAATTATGTTTCTTTTTTCCCCTCAATATGTCGGCATCAGAAACCCTTTCTGTTTGCTACTGAAAAACATGGGGCATGATTCTGATATATCTGTGCATAACAACCAGTCAACCACTGCATATGTACGGTAGTGCATGGTACTTTCATGAGATGCACAAAACGTGCTTAATTTGTTACATGATTGACCATATAGATAAAACATTATTGCTCAAAAGAACAAGAAGCTTTTACCATCCATACCACAGCTCAATTCGAGCTTTGTATGTGTGAGTTTCGTAAAAATGACTCAGTTTGTTTGAATTTGCAATCCTCACTTTTATCTCTCTTTGCAATATATTTCCCTGACTCTTTTTTCTTTTCCTGGCATCACAAAGGACACTGACTGCACCTGTAGAAATGATCAGATGTTTACAGTCCATTAAAGAGTATGCGTTTTGCGCGTCTCCTTATCCTCTTGTCATCACTCTAGAGGATCACCTCACAGCAGATCTCCAAGCCAAAGTAGCTCAGGTAAAGTATACTTGCTATTTCATTTATTGTATTTTATTCTTTTTGTTTACAACCTTGTTCTAACTTCAAATCATTATAGATGCTCACTGAAACATTTGGAGATCTCCTTTTCATCCCTAGTTCAGACTCAGTGAAAGAGTTTCCTTCTCCTGAATCTCTAATGAAGCGGATAATAATCTCGACTAAGCCCCCGCAAGAGTACCAGGAGTTTCTTAAAGTTAAGGATAAAGCTAAGGAGAATCAGGATGCCAGTGGAAATGTAGATAACTTGGCAGATAAAGGAAGCTTGAGAAGGATGGAGTCAAATGTTGAAGAATCGGATGGAAAGGTTTGCAATATTACTGCCTTTCGAAGGCATGCACTCATGGTTTAATACAAATGAAATGAACTTATTGTCATGGGCAGGATGAACTGGATGATGAAGATGATGAAGATTCTGACGAGGATGATCCCAAATTCCAGCCCGAAACTGCCTGTGAATATAGAAAACTGATCACCATCCATGCTGGAAAACCAAAAGGCCATATGAAGGATGCACTCAAGGTGGATCCAGAAAAAGTCAGGCGCCTGTCTTTGAGCGAGACACAGCTAACTAAAGCGGCATCTTCTCATGGTGCTGAAGTCATAAGGTAATTCATACCATTATTTAATTTTATTTGAAGTTCAGTGTTAAAAAAGACTAGAAGTTTTGGTGTCAAATTATTCCAGGATTGGCTTTACTTACCCAGTGTTTAGGTTACGCTCTTAAGCCTTATTTCCGTTTTTAAACAAAAGGAGTCCATCCGGGTTTGTACTGTAGCATTACAGTTCGTAAGGATTACTAAATGGGAAAAAAGGAACTACCAGGATTCCCAGCTACTAGACACAAATAATTAATACTGCAAAACGCTGAACTCCACTAACGTTCTACAAAAGACAACTAACGCAAACTATCACCATTATCCAATCATACTATGTACGCTTGCTGAAGCACTTACATTCGATTCAGGTTCACCCAGAAGAATATACTGAGGGTGTATCCAAAGGGCGCAAGGGTTAATTCTTCAAACTACGATCCAATGACTGCCTGGACTCATGGGGCTCAGATGGTTGCATTCAACATGCAGGTAGGAGTCCAATTCTTAGTTGTCTCAAATGATCAATTTCCCTTTTCCTCGTGCCTTTATACTCTTACAGTATAAAATCACTCAAGAAAATGTAAGGCATAATCTAATGGGATTTGAATTTTTCAGGGGCATGACAAAGCGCTCCGGCTGATGCAAGGTTTTTTCAGAGCCAATGGCGGCTGCGGTTATGTTAAAAAACCTGACTTTCTGCTGACATCGGGCCCAAATGGCGAAGTATTTGACCCTAAGGCTAGTTTGCCAGTGAAGACAACTCTGAAGGTAAGGTGTTATGTTTCCGAGACGATGACCGCTGAGTTTGCTCTAAACCCTGATCATGGCACTCCAGCCTATAGCAGCTAAACTCTGTACAATGTCCAAGCAGGTGAAAGTATATATGGGGGATGGGTGGCGCATGGACTTCAGTAAAACTCATTTCGACACCTTTTCACCTCCAGATTTCTATACCAGGGTAAGGCACCAAAGGATGTGCTGATTTCTTCGACAGTAGTAGTAACATGAACTGGAATTAAGAAAGTTGAGGTTGAACTGTTGAGCAGGTTGGGATCGCTGGAGTGAAGGCCGACAACGTGATGAAGAAGACGAAGACCATCGAGGACCAGTGGGTGCCGGTGTGGGACGAGGAGTTCAGCTTCCCGCTGACGGTGCCGGAGCTGGCGCTGCTGAGGATCGAGGTGCAGGAGTACGACATGTCGGAGAAACACGATTTCGGGGGGCAGACGTGCCTGCCCGTGTGGGAGCTGAAGCAGGGCATCCGCGCCGTGCCCCTGCACGACCGCAAGGGGAACAGATACAAGTCCGTCAGGCTGCTCATGCGCTTCGAGTTTGTGTGATCCTCTTCCTTTCCCTTGCGGTCGAACAGAGAGATTTGCACTTCTCCTCCCTCCTTTTTCTTTTCCTTCGCCCTTCTTCTTTTTTTTTCTTGTCTACCGTATCTTCTATTGACAGTGAAAATTGAGAGCTGTTAGTTGTAGCAGTCAGCAATCCTTTTGTATACTTGGCATCCCCGAGTGATTAGGCTAGCGTTATTGGGGCTGCTAAACATTGGACTTCCATCTTGCTGCGCCTGTATGTATATGGATGTGAATGAATTTGTTGGAGTAATAAAAGTTGCATGGATGGAGCAGAGCCTGTCTTTGTACTTAGCACTCTCGTTTGAACTCTGTATTTCCTCGGTTTTTATGTTGGGATTAATGTTGTTGAAATGTAGTAGCTGCAATGTTACTACTTGACTTAAGTCAGATTATTACTGTGTTTTACTCGTCTACAACACATGAATAAGGTGCACACGTGTGCGTACGTAGCCATCTTATCCGCACTCTTGTCTGGACTCTGGAGTGTTGATGCATTCTTTGGGTTTATAACCATCTTATCCGCAATCTGCTTTTTTCCTTCTTTGTGAGTTGACTTAAACAAGATGGTTACAATTACAGTTTCCTTTGCCGATCCATTGTATCCCGCTGTGCCGCCGGCCGTGGACAGCGGTGGCGCACCGGAAATGCTCAATGGCGACGATGCGCTCTCTCATGTTTTCCGCTGTGCACAGCCTTCTGATTTATTTTCTCTTGCTCTCTTTTATCACACACAAAAGAACTATTTCTCTCTTTTTTTTTATTAATGAAAGAAGTACAGTATTTCTCTTGTTTCCGGCGACACATACGAACCAGACATAATTTTTTCCTTTTGTAAGAAAAATGAGAAAGGAAAAAAAAAAAGACTCATTTTCTGTTGCTCGCGGCCGCGCCGCTTCTCCGCCTCCCGTCTCGTCTTCCTCTTTGTCGCCGACCTGACCGCCTTCCTCCGCCGCCGCTTGCCACTCGCCATTTCTGCAACCAGTCAGAGCTCTCTGCAATGATTCTCCAGCCTCTCGCCGGCGACCACACCTGAAGAACCACCATCTAGCGAAGCGCCCATGGCGTCCGACCATCCCTTGGAGGCTTTCCTCGCCGCCGCGCGTGGCGCCATCGCCCACCTCCACCTTCCCATCCACATCCCCGGATCCATAGCTACTACCCCCAAACAGCAACGCGAGCCCGACTGCATCCTCCACCTCCACGTCGTCGTCACCAACCTGCTCCACAAGCCCCTCAGCTCCCTCGCCAGATGCTTCCGCGGCGACGCCAAGCAGCAACGGGTCCGGGAGCAGGACACGCCGCAGCAGCTCGACCTCCTGCTCTGCATTGCCTTCGACGCGTTCTCCCACAACCTGCAGTTGCTGGAAGGAGCCTGCAGGCAAAAAGGCGCCGAATTCGGTCTCGCCACCAGGCGGCGAGATCAGGTTGAGCTTATCAGGAAGGTAATCGACGGGAAAAGGGCAGATTTCGATTGCTTCCTTTCCAACTTGGGATTCGCAAAGGTTGGGCCACCGCCTCCGCCTTCCCCTACCCCAGCATCAGTGCCGGTCAGTGACTATGAGGATATCAGTGGAATTGGGGATAGTGAGGGGACGGACAGTTTCAGTGGTACACCACAACAGCCACAGAGATTAGCTGCTCGGCTGCTTGATGTCCCACTGTCGAATGTGGAGCGGCTGCGGTCTACACTACCCGCAGTTTCACTCACCGAGCTGATCGAATTAGTCCCACAGCTGGTAGGGAGATCATCAACATCAGCGGACGGGCATCCTGACAAGAAGAAGCTTTTCTCAGTTCAAGACTTCTTCAGATATGCAGAAGTGGAAGGTATAATGCTCCCACCTTACCTTACACCACCAAACTATACCACTAAATCCTGCTTTTAGTACCAAGGAGTGAATCCTTTGATCTTGCATAAATATTGCTGAAAGCTCATATATATTAAACGGTCTCTCGTGGTGTATCAGATAGCTCGTGAGGTATTATTCTCTGAAAATTATTCTATTTTTGTGCTGCTGCAGGAAAACGATTCTTTGAAGAGTTGGACAGAGATGGTGATGGCCAAGTCACTCTAGAAGATCTCGAAGCTGCAATGAGGAGGAGACGGTTACCTAGGAGGTATGCCCGAGACTTCTTACGGCGAACCAGAAGCAACTTCTTTTCAAAATCAATTGGGTGGAAGCAGTTTTTATCCTTGATGGAACAGAAGGAGGCAACTATTCTCCGAGCATACACCATGTTGTGTTTGAGCAAGTCTGGAACACTTCAGAAGAATCAAATCTTGACATCCTTAAAGAGTGCCGGCCTTCCGGCCAGTGAAGATAATGCTGCTGCTATGCTACGGTATCTAAATGCCGATTCAGAAGGGTCGATCTCATATGGCCATTTTCGCAATTTCATGCTTCTACTTCCTTCGGAGCGCCTTGAGGATGATCCTCGGTATGTGTTATCTATCCTGTTAGAAGAAACTTACGTCTCGGTTGACTTACTGAGCATGCAAGGAAACATCCACCAGTCCTAACTATCTTTCATCAATATACGATGCTCAACTTGAAATTTTGTTCTTCACTCCAAATGTATTCAGGAATATTTGGTTTGAAGCTGCTACTGTTGTTGCCGTTCCCCCGCCTGTAGAAATATCAACAGGAAGTGTTTTGAAGTCGGCTTTAGCTGGAGGTCTTGCTTGTGCGCTCTCGACCTCTCTGATGCATCCTATTGATTCGATGAAGGTACATCATGCTTCCCTCTATCATTATTTTTAGACAAGTAACTGTTGCCATACAAACTTTTTAGTAATGATTTCACTTTGTATTTTCAGAACAGGATATTGTGATCATTAAACCAAAAGTTGTTAAGTTTCTCTAAAAATAATTTGAGACGCTTCTGCTTCTTGCAGGCTCTAAAATAAACCATACAGAAGTTACCGACTCTAGATGCTAGGAATCTTGAACCTATGCAATTAAGTAATTACAAACAGACGCATAATAACTCTATCAGGTGTTCTTTGTTGTGCAAATGGGTGACCATAAGGGTACCCTCCAACCCTCAATCAAATGAACTACTCGTAACTTTTCAGAAGGTTACCATACCCTTTCATTTCATTGCACAAGAGGGTTGGAGGGACATTAAGGTTCTTTTCGGTTTACACTCCTTGTTCTCTGTATAATATTTCTTTTAGACATGTTCCTTTGCGCCCGATTGTCAATCCAGAATCAAATTGTTTACCAAGGTACTCCTACCTGTAAATATTTTCTGACCTTCTGGACTAGTACACTGGCAGAAGTTCAATCATCCGACAAAAAAGAATTATGATTCAATTTCTATATCTTCTGTTTTATTTCAGACACGTGTCCAAGCATCGACACTCTCTTTTCCTGAGCTTATTTCGAAGCTTCCCCAAATTGGGCTTCGAGGACTGTATCGAGGATCTATCCCAGCTATTCTTGGCCAGTTTTCTAGGTCTGTACTATTTTGGAAATTTACATGCAAAATCTTTATGTTGGCTGCAAATTAACATCCTGTTATTTTCAGCCATGGTTTGAGGACAGGAATCTTTGAAGCAAGCAAGCTTGTGTTGATTAATCTTGCTCCAACGCTTCCAGAGATTCAGGTTTATTTTATTACCACTCTTACAAAGTCCACATTCTCTACAATAGAGTGCAGGCCTAGACCCACATTGTGAGTCTAATATTAGAGCTTAAAACTTATTAGCATCAATATGAACTCTGTCGTCTATTACCTCAAGATAATGCTCTACTTCATCAAGCCCTCAGTCACACCCTGTCCTTACTTTTTGTTTTGAAAACTGACACCCTGTCCGTACTAGCAAGCTGGTAGTGGTACTACTATTGACCAATGTAGGCTGAAATGGGCAACATAGTTAGTCTGCCTGTACAGACTTATTGAAGGAGATCTGAATAAGGATGATGGAAGAAATAATAATTCCTATAAATGTGCTTGTGCTTTGTGAAGTTGCTTGATGATTTATTGTTTCTGATGTAGGTGCAATCTGTGGCTTCCTTCTGCAGCACAGTCCTGGGAACAGCAGTCCGCATCCCTTGTGAAGTTCTTAAACAGCGTTTGCAGGCTGGAATCTTCAATAATGTAGGGGAGGCCATTGTTGGCACCATGCGACGGGATGGCCCAAAAGGCTTTTTTCGTGGCACTGGGGCCACCCTTTGTCGTGAGGTTCCTCTCTATGTTGCTGGAATGTGCCTCTACACTGAAGCTAAAAAGGTATTCTGGAGTGTATTAGTTTTGTATTTTCACCATACCTTCTAAGTGGCACTACTCAACTTTCTTTTATGAATCTACTAGAATATCTTTGCTTATCTGCCTCTGGCTGATCTGAAGCTTATTCTCAGTTCCAGATCTTTAAATCGCCATGTCTTGACTTGACTCTTAAAAAAGGCAATTTAATGGGGTTTTCTTACTTGCAAACGTCAATATATATTTTTTTTGACCACACATACGTTAGTACCCGAACAATCTGAACTATTTTGTTTGTTTTGACTCGCTTATTTGAGTAGTTGATACCAAACACTCAAACAGACCTGAGTTTGGGCGTGGAGCTTTTAGACAGTTCTAATCAGTACATAATGTTTACCACTGCTACTGCCGTGCATTTTTAGTTGTTAATTTCTGAATGATAGCTAGGTTTGATCTGAAAGCTTCACTTTTCATGCTCATGGTTGTGGTTTTGTAGGCAGCACAGCGTGTTCTAGACAGAGAGTTGGAACCATGGGAAACAGTGGCTGTTGGAGCAATATCTGGAGGACTTGCGGCGATTGTTACCACTCCCTTTGATGTGATGAAGACACGGATGATGACTGCTCCTCCAGGCGCGCCAGTGTCGATGCAGATGATAGTATTATCTATTCTTCAAAAGGAGGGCCCTATGGGGCTCTTCAAGGGTGCGATCCCCCGCTTTTTCTGGATTGCTCCTCTCGGAGCAATGAACTTTGCAGGCTATGAGCTGGCCAAGAAGGCGATGATCAAAGAAGAGAGTGAGAGACTCAACACATGAGAACAAAGCCACGATGGTGGGTTCTATTTCCCTGTTTAACACATTCTGCAATGCAAAGAAGCCCTGCAGCCGGAGTTTCCTCTGCCGTTGTTGCAAGGAAGCAATAGAAACATCTGCAGTGCCTTCTAAGATTGTTTTGCCAACTGTAGGTTTGCCATGTTTTTTCCTAAAGGAAATTTTGCCAATTTTTTTTTTCGCTACGGAAGAAATATGGCGCTTTTTCATTTCCATAGGCCTTTAAATCAGATCATTGTATAGCAGATGACAAAAGGGAGTACAGGAAGGAGATGGAGCTGTTATTGTTTCCCTGGACAGCTCGCATGTCGTCTTTATTTGACGATCTATAACTTTGCTCCCTTACTCTTGTAACCACTTGGCTCTAACCTCGGTCAATCCAAGATTATTTCGGTTGATGAGTTAGACCGACAAAGTGACAAGGAAAGTGACAATGTAGGGGAGCATGTAAGAATGGAAAGTGACTGAACATAGTAACACTGAATTAATAGTCACTCCATCTATCTGGCATGCAAGGTCACGGACAAGGGAATAGCAGTTTCACCAGTGGACGAGGTGCTGAAGCCAACGGCGCCTGACTCGTCCATCCTTCAACCTGGAACGCAGATCCTGACCTCGACTCGGACCTTGACCATGGACTCAAAAGGCGAGCAAGCACACGGCACACGCGCTGCCCAACTCAACCTACAGATGCGTCCCAACGCGAGCACATGACACACACGCACCAACTCGTGCACCTGCTACACTACCATGAACTCAAACACACGTACGCCACGGCCGAACACGCGTGGCGGCGTGGTTTATTTTCCTAACAAGCAAAACAGTTGTCACCACTCCCTCGGGCATGCCAACCCAGCCAGAATCACAAACACTAACAAATGTTGACAGTGGAAATAAGCTTTCTGGGAATTCTCAAATTTGGCCTTCAAGGTAACGTGATAATTTGGTTAGTTTCATCCTGCAGTAAGCACTACGGTAAGACATCCTACCTTCCATGATCTGACCAGTACAAAAGAGGCTGGTAATGAAATTCTGGGAGATGTATTGATGGAAATGATCCTATCGAATGACCCATCCATTCAAAGGTGCGTAAACCAGGTTATTAAAGGGAGGGACTTGTCGTCTACCGTCCATATCATTGCGGATTATGTTACGTTCTTCCCACAGAGGGCAGGTGCAGGTTGCTTTCTTCTCCTTCCATTCTTTCCCACATGTGTAGCAGAATTCATAGCCACATCTGCAAGAAAGAAACAAGCCTGAGTATTATCAAAAAAGGACATTTCAGGTAAGCCACATCAGCAAGAAAAAGTTAACATGAAACAGGCCTGAGTGTTATATATATATATATATATATATGGCTATTCACCGGATACTTACACTCACGGACACAGCGCGCCTGCACACACAGGGAGCTTGTATTCAGCGATATTCGCGCGGGGATTCGGTACTATTCAAAATACGGGTACTATTGGAATTCGTGTTACTATTCAAATTCAGTTTACTATTCAAATTCGGGTTACTATTCACAGCCCACTGCTACAGTGGCTGTCCACTTACTCTTGGCTAGTGGCTATTGCACTTGGGTGGTGTGTATGCCACTACCAAATATTTCCCGTGCGAGATTCCTTCGGTGGATATTGATCTTTGATTAGTATTGCGCTAATTCGGGTCTTTGTTCTATTCAGGATCTTAAAATTTGGCTGGCGAGGCCAGGCAGACGGCCAAGGGGTATAAACAACCAGGCGTAAAAATCCTACTCGGTACTCACCATACTTCTCGCTAGTTTGCTTCAGGAGCGGCTAAGCTTTCCCCTGAACAATCCTAATCACGCGCATACGAGACGGGTTCCTATCGTCTCCCCAGGCAGTTCCACCCGAAGGGAACACTTCTCCGCGGTAACAAGGGTCTCTGCGCCAAACTCAGGGCTAGACCAAACACCGCACCGGAGGCTTCTCCTATAGGGTCCCTAGCATAGAGACTCGCCCCGTACGAGCATGACTAAGAGCACAAAGGGGATTTTCAAAGCAGAGCTACTTCATTTCCACAAACATAGCTTACATATGGCTTTCCCTTTCGGGAAACCCCACACACTTAAACAAAAAGAAGGGAGGTGATTACCTTACAGGCGGAATATTACAGAGGTTGCACACACACACTCTATTTTACAAGTGGGATTACTACTACTGGAGGGAGAGTGCTCTCGCGCTCTGGAGGATGGCAGTAGAGTGGCGGTCTGATGGATCGATGCGTGGGGGTGTGTCCCTTTCGTCTGCCGAGAACCTCCTTTTATAGTCGGGCGAGAGAGGACCTCCTTCTGTTTATTTAGTACACGTAACCTCCGTCTTCCTGTATCAAGGACACCAGGTGTTTTTCTTTTTCCTGTATCAAGGACACCAGGTGTTTCGCTTTCTTCTGCTCCTTGTCTGCTAGTTCTTCTGGAGCCAAACGACTTGCTCTATCTTTTCAAAAGGGTCATCAAATATTGGCCAGGCATGCACAGCATAGCCATGTCTGCCATCATTCCTTCAAGATTTTCTTTTCGTACATTATCAGCCCAAATCTCCATGCATCCGTTATAACATATGTATGCGCAATATATTGATCTAAGTGGCATATCCACTTCTGCATGCATATTTGCCTAGCAATTCGATTAATTAAGCACGCTTCATTTCTTAACTTTTTCCTATTCATATTAATATTAATATTGGTTCACCACGCTTCCGCCTTGAGAGTACACTCTCAATATTATTGGAGAACATCTTCTAAGAATATTGAACTTTGCTGCCCTTTATATATTAATTGGATTCAGATTCTGGCTTTTGCCCATGTCCGGCAATATCCAACATATCTTCGTCTAAAAATGAATTAGTCCACTTTTCATCATATGACTTCTTTATTTCTTCAAATTTTTCATCTATATCTTTCTTAAGCTCTTCTAAAATTTCCTTCTTTATTTCTTTCTTCCATTCTGGAGCTATTGATTCAAATTTCTCTTCGAGCTTCCATTCAATATATTCACCATCTAGAGGGTCTACTCCTTTGATTAAACATTCTTTGTAGGTGGGTTTCTTGGAGGTACTGCTTTCTTCTTTAACCTTTGTACCCACTGATTCTTTGACCTTTGTTATGACTGGAACCTCAGAAGCTTTATTATTCATCAATCTATAACTTTGAATGTATTCTTTTGCAGCTGGCTCTATGTAATAATTTGCTCCAATATGCAACCTTGCTTTGGCCAGTGCTTCATCTATATCAAAGTATTTAGCAAATGATGGAGTTTCTTTCGAGTACTTCAATTCTTGCTTTAGGATGATAATTTGCTCAAAAGATGTATATATTCCAGGCCTTTTCCCATTATATAAGATATACAAAGGCTTTTGCTCAATCTTCGCAGGACATTCGGCTGTTGGCATCATTCCATTAATCATATGAAAATATTCAGAAAGGCTGTTTAATATTGCCAGAAAATATCCTTTATCTTCTTTCTTATTATTGTATTGGAACCAGAAATTGTCCAACAAACATTGCTGAACTTCATCTACAATAATATGATCTTTGGGCTTGAATTTGAAAGTATTCTGAGGGAAAACCCTTAATTTATTATCTGTCCCAAAGGAATATGATTCAACTTCTGGAAAATTCATCATTCTCTTCATTCCTGCAAAATAGATGAGCGTGAGAACAAGTCAGGCAACTTGTTATCCTTTCCTTTTATATGTTCAAAATTAACTTTGTAACCATTCCCAGTAATAATATCTTCAAATAAAACCCATCTTCTAGTCGAACTTTTCTTACTATTAATCTGATTATAGTATCGACATATCGCTTCACAATCAGTTCTAACAGTAAATTCTTTAAATCCAAGATACAAACGAAACGCATTTATTGCAGATATTACTGCTAGTATTTCTCTATCAGTGTTATTCACAGTTTTTAACTTATAGCTTCCTGAAGCGTATCTGCATATTTTCTCTTCTGTTTTAGAAGAATATTTATTAGGTTTTTGTTTCAATATTGCACCCCATCCTTCTTTAGATGCATCAGTCTCTATAATAAAATAGTTATCATCTAAAGGTAGCTCTAAGGGTTTTAGATTTTTCACCTTTTCTTTGATTGCCTTTACTAATTTTATATCTTCAGAATTAAAATATTTCTGACCATTCTTCCTTAGCTTTGCATATAAAGGCCCAGCAAGTTTTGCTAAATTATCTATATAATTTCTGGCATAATTTACAATTCCCAAAAATTGTTGTAGAACTTTCTTATCATTCATGGCATCAGGAAACTGTAATATTTTCTTTGCAATATGTTCTTGCAAGTAAATTTTTCCTTCTCCTATTTCATGACCAAGAAAATTAATTCTTTCTTTGCATATTTCCATTTTCTTTTTAGACAATATTAAACCATTTTGTTCTACCTTTCTAAAAAATACTTCTAAGTGGGCAATATGCTCTTTATAAGTTTTGGAAAATACTAAAAGGTCATCAATATAAACTAATATGAAATCTTGGTTTTCATTGAAAATATTCTGCATCTTTCTTTGAAATAATGCGGGTGCATTCTTTAATCCTAATGGCATTACAAGCCATTCAAAATGTCCTTGAGGACATGTAAATGCAGTCCATTCTATTGATTCTTCTGCCATTTTAACTTGCCAAAATCCTGCCTTTAAGTCAAATTTCGAAAAATATTTGCTTCCTTGTATTCTATTGATCCATTCTTGTTTATTTGGAATGTTAAAAGCATCTTCTATAGTGTTATCATTTAATCTTTTGTATATATATATATATATATATATATATATATATATATATATATATATATATATATATATATATATATATATATATATATAGGCTGACGCTATTTAGCGCGCTGCGCGCTAAATATAATTTAGCGCGTCAGGCCCTGCCAGGCGGAGGTCCGGCGAACGCCCCCGCGACCGTAAAACTCTGGGTTTCCTGCTTCCACAATAATAAAACATTTGGACGCTGGTTTTTTACCCGGCGAAGGCCCTTGCGACCGTAAAAAATCCGGGAGGTGGTGGTTCCGCAACAATAAAAGTTCTCAAGGCTGCTGTTTTGACCAAACGAGCGTGTCATTGCGGCGTAAATTTTTAATGGTTGAACCTCAGATGCAGACACAACCGTAAAACAAGAATTTTCTGGCATGGAACGAGTATTCCTCGTGGACTTCGCAAGTAAAACTTTGACTCTTAAGTTTGTCCGGTTCCAAAGGGGCTGTTTAGATTTTTTTTAGTTACGAAAGCGTTACACTTTGAAGGGATAAGTATGTGTCATCGATATGCCCCTTGGCGACCTCTTGCAAAAGCATTTCATTGACAGGTCATCGATATGCCCCTTGGCGACCTCTTGCAAAAGCCGCTTTATAGTTATAGTGCGACTGTCAAGTGACAAACTGCTACAAAGAAGCTTCCTTGCCTCAGTGACCAGCTTACTCCTAACTTTGGGAAGATCACCTCCACCCATAGGAAGGGCCATGACATTGTGTACCGAAACTGGTGATAATGGAAGCACCTTATCAGGTGAAATCACTAATGTCATGGTAGACGTGTCGACACGGTCAAGCAACCAGCAATATAAATCCCTACTCTCGACAGCGTCAATCTTAATACTAAGAAAATCGCCCCAGTGAAGATCGTCAATCTTTTTCTTCTGCGGATCATTGAGTGAAGTAATAGCTTGCAGGAGATCTTTAGGCGTGCACCGGGACAAAAGCTTTCCTTTTTTAACATTGTTTGTCTGCAAAATGAAAATAAATACGTGTGGTTATAACCATATAACAATAGAGATCCAAAAAAACATATAACAATATGACAAGCTGTATATTGACGGAGTGTGTACAAACAGATACCTTTTCCTGGTTGATTACAGATTCAGAACGTCTGCAGACATTACGGCATCCTGTAGAGGCTTCCGCTGTCCTTTTCCGAGCGCGGGAACTTGTAGTTGGTGGGTTAACAAACTGAAATCATCAAAGTAAATTATACAAGAGGATCACTGATAATGAGGTAGTTCAGGAATGATTTGAACACCAACAATCAAAATTAAATTATACATAAAAACAGAGTCCATACGTCGTCGTCATCTAAATCAGGCTCAGTGCGTCGAGGCTGCGGACGAGAAGCAGGATGACGAGGATTCTGAATTGATGGATGCTCATAGCGTACCCGTGGGCCCTGTTCAATGGACTGAATGTTGTGACCGGCCAAGGACTCAGAATTCGGTTGATTCTGTGGCAAGATCGGGACTGCATAGTACTCCTGGCTGTTCATGAAAGCAACAACAGTGGTGTGGGATGGGATCTTGTCTAATTTCCTCCGCTAATAAATTAAAAAATTACACAACTCGTGAGTACCAAGAAGATGACCAGAAGCAATAAAATATTAATTCAATCATGGGAAAGATACAATCACGTGCTGTTGGAAAAATAAACAACGTCATCAGGCCGATGAATTTTATATGCAGTTGTGTCGGAATAAACAAAATGAACCGTAAACCAAATTGGACGGGGTAAAACACTGAATAGGAGAAGATTAGGGGAAATCCAATCGCATACCTCCGAATTCCATCGAGTAACGTCTGCAGGGGTGTTCGGGTCCGGTTCATCCATCAGATTGAAGCGGGGATGGCGATGGGGAAGAAGCGAGGCAGCCGGAGAAAAAGAGGACGGCGGGAACAGCGAAGTAGGGTGAATTGCCGACGGGGATGGGGAGTACACCGGCAGGATCAGCCGGAGATCAACGGGGATGGCGATGGGGAGAAAACAAGGACGGCGGCGCCGACGAGGCAGGTGTGGGCGAGGAGTAAAACGAGGACGGCGGCTCCGACGACGAAGAGGGAATCGCAGATGGAGACGGGGGGGGGGGGGGGGGGGGGGTGGTGTACCGGCAGGGTCACCTGGAGCTCCGCGGGGATGGCGATGGGGAAGGCTCGGCCATGTCGCCGGAGAGCGGAGGTTCTGCTCGAGAAGATCAATCGGTGGAAACTGCTCCGTAAAGCAACTAGACCCATCTCCTGACTGCGCGCGGTTCCCAAAAATTGGAAATTGAGGTGAAAAAAGATGATATTCGTAGTAAACGTTTTATTGTCGTGTGTTTTGTTTGAGTCGGACGTGTCACGTGTGTATGCGGGTTGTGGAGACGTTCAGGACCGCATGCTGGGGGATGAACGTTTTACGGTCGCGGGAAAAAATTTATGGTTGCGGGCTTTTAGTCGGACGGGTGTCTATTGGGTGCTAAAAATTTAACGGTTGCGGGATTTGATGGCTGGACGGTGCACACGAGTGGGTTGGCGGCGCCGCCGGGGTGCTAAATAAGCTATTTAGCACCCTGGGTGCTAAATAGAGTATATATATATATAAAGACATTCGAGGAATAAGGAACAGACTGACATGAAGACTACATTCTTAGCATTATTAATATATATACTAGAAAAGATAATAACAAGCCTATGGAGACTCACATGCAAGTCATATGGTAACAACCCTCTGCGAATTCGATCATGTGTTTGCATCTAACGCATTGGCGCCACAACCGTTGTTGTGCAAGGTTCTGTAACTTCGCATCTTCTGGACGGGCATGGGGGAACATCCTCTTGTAGTCAAAGCAAGTCATCCTATCGTGCCACGGAACCTTACAGCGCATGCAGAACGAGCCTCTGCATTTCACACACTTTCGCAATGTAGCAGCATCAACAGGAGTGTAGTTTGAGGAAGATTCTTGCATCGGATGTATCAGTTCACTTAATGACATCAAGGCTGAACACTTGGGATAAGGGCAATAGATCTTTTGAATTAGAGGGATCTGTCCTTCCCTGATACGTTCCACCATGATCTCTAAGAGCAACTCCAGCAGGGCTCCTATTTGGGACCTTACTCTACTTTTTAAGGGTTTGAGCAAAAAAACAAACTCCAGCAGGGACCCTATTTGGGCCTTTATTTTGCATGCCCCCTCAAATTCTATCTCCAAGCCCTCATTCTTAGGGTCCTCCAATCCTCCCTCTCATTTGTGGGTCCCACCGTTTTTCTTTCACAAAATAAGAGCTTAAACCACTTATTGCTGGAGTTGAAGTTAAATTTTAAGCCCTCATTTTTGCATGTTGGCTTAGAAAATAAAAATAAAGGCTTAATTTTAGAATCCATTGCTGGAGTTGCTCTAACGGTCGGGAATATAAGAACATCTTCGAACCCTCCACACTTAGGTCGGTAGTGCAACCCTCCTGCAGGCAACCTGCAGGGAGCTTTCCGTTGAGCAGCTTAGACTTCACGTGCTCCTTCATGTAGGAGAAGCAAAAGCGATGTGCACAACCTTCAACTGCATGAATTTTAGAGACGCTAGTGTCTTCCAGACAGATGGTGTAGGTCTCTGTTTTCTCCTTCTTTTTCTTTCCAAGTGCTGACAGCAAGAGCTTTGGCAATCCGAGCATCTATGTAATCTCTTGCTAATTTTACCACAAAGCTGACTTGGTTGTGATCAACAAGTGAGATTTCACATTGCTCTCGGGCCCACAGGTCAATTGCTTTGGGTACCTCTCATGAACAGTCTCGTCGAACGAATTATAAGAAAATCAAAGCACAGCTGTTAGGCATCGAATTGAGGAATACTTTTAAAGATTCGATTGCAAAATCAGTATATTATTAGTAATCCTTTCTCAGTTTCCTTTGCATGCACGCCACGCTTCCCTGAACAAACCACAGCGGGTTTACCGTGCAAGCGAAACGTAACGGGGAGAGAGAGTCTCGGATCGACAGGCAGGAACACGTCTCCCCAAGCCAGCCAGATGCATCTGGCTGGTGGGCCCCACGCACCGTGACTGGGCCACCATCCACGTTTTTTTGTCGGACTAGAACGTCACGCCACCCAGATTTGTTTAGATCTCTCATGACTTTTTCTGCCTACTAGTAGTAGCCGCTCGCTTTCCGTTACAACACGGAACCCACGGGCATGGAACGGACTGCGAAGCACCACGCCACTGTCCCTAGCAGAATGACTCGACTCCACCAGCCCGCAGTGACCGCTACTCCACCAGCAAGCGTGGACCAAGCGTGCGATTTTAACCGATGCGAGGAAGCTGATTTGATACATATCAATTCACAGAACAACCGGTTTTCAGGAGACAGATCGATGGGGGGAAGGAGAGGAACCGTACGTGCAGGGTGTTTTCGCAAGATATCGCATTGCTATTGGGAGGTTATCTGTAAAATGTTGAGATGGGAAGTCTGCCACTGCCCAGGATGCATGTTTGCACCATTGCACCCAATACTCATTTGCACTAAGAAATTTTCCCCTCTTTTGAAACCCCAACTTCGTCGGGCAAGCAGGTTACCAGGAACAGATAAACGTTAGCACAGTTAAACTGTCCAGAAAACTATTTCAGCACAATTGTGCAGAATCTTGATGTATGGGCTAAGATTGTTATTATAAGTAGCAGTCCAGCATGGAAGATGGAAATAGAAACCTTTGGACCAAAAGAAGGACAGCTTCATTCTCATCCAAAGCTCGCACAAAACATGCAAGATTTCACGAAAGCTCCAATGGAACAGGTAAGATTTTAGTGTCAATAGAATCTGCCACTTAGCCAATCGAGGCATTTCAGGTTACAGAGCAAACACAACATACTTAAACACACGGGATATCCTTACAAACCCACAATATGCTAGACATTGCATCGCAGTCCTGACCTAGGCCTTTATCATACTTCCTCATGTAGTAGTAGTTCTTATGCTTCATTTCCCGCGCCGTCTTCAGAGAGCTGTGGGACAAATCAATAAAATGTTGGGTCAGTATGGTTAAACCAACACAAAAGGTACATGCCCATCACATTGGTATGATAAAAAACCAGTGGTATCTCCAAAAATAGAATAATGTTATCTAAAAAGCAATTGTCTAAAAAGCAGTGGATAGAATGTGGAATACCAACGTGAAAATCATTCCCTCTATCTCAACATATGTTAAGGGTAACATAACTAGAACAGTCTCGTTTACATGAAGAGTGCTAGAAATGCACAAACAATTTCATAACAGTGCATAAGGTGTCCACTTTGAATTACCAGTTATACTGGCAAGCTGGCTTGCTACCACGGTTAAAATTAAATGTTTAGAAAAAAACACAAATGTTTAAAAAAGCGGTAGAGAAAACATTCCAGCTCCACCTAGCAACTAGGCCACCGCCGAGCAATTCTAGGCATTTCGCAAAAAACAGAGCCAAGTGTACATATACTTCCTTATATACTGTAAATTTTTAAATTTCACAAGGATGAGTACTTCAATCAATGAGATATTTACTAAGCATAGTTTACATACATCTCCCCCTTTTCCTCCTTACTACCCACTGTTCCTGTCCTGCAAAGTAGGCAGTAGCATGCAAGAAGCACTGAATATATTGCGAACGCGAACTGGCGCTGTGCAGCTGACGCACTAAAGCAGCAAAAAGCAGGAAAAAACACCTTTCCAAACGCTTATTGATCCAGGGACTTAGAAGCAATCTCTTGGACAAAAGACCTTACACCGCTTTTTTATACACTAAACCACTAAGGTAACTTTGACATCACATCTTCGATCAAGAAAAGAAACTAAAAAGATTAGGTGCACAGTCAGTACTATCTTCTGGAACAACACTCTTCAAAAAAATCCCACTATTTCAACCTATGTTAAGGGTAATATAGTTGTCTAGAAGCAGTCAACTTTGAATTACGAATTACACCGTCAGGCAGAATTGCTACCACATTCAAAACATTTAAGCAAAAACCACCAATATTTAACAAGCGGTAGAGAGAAGCTCTCCAGCTCCAGCTAGCACCCAGGCGCTGCCTAGCGTTTCGCAAAGAACAGAGCAAAGTGTATATGCACTTCATTATATACTGTAAATTTTAAATCTGACAAGGATGAATATTTCAATCAACGAGATATTTGCTAAATAGAGTTTCCATACATGGCCAACAGTTCCTCGTCAATCACTATCCACTGTTCCTGTCCCGCAGAGGAGGCAGTAGCATGCAATAATCACTGAATAGTACTGGAAACACGAATCGGTGTTGGGCACCAATGTACTAAAGCAGCAAGCAGAAAAAAACACACACCCTTTTGAATCAATCGTGCAGCCACTTAAAAGGCATCACTTAAACGAACGCCCTTAGACGCAACTTTTCTAAACACTAATCCACTAAGGTAACATTGACATCACAGATTCTATGAAGAAAAGAAACTAATGAAGACTACAGTAGACAGTCAGTACTATCGTCTGAAACGACAATCTTCAAAAGAACAGCTCCCCCTCCAATCATAGATAATCAAAATATCTTATGATATGGGTTATCATATAAAACAGTCACCTAATTTTAGTTACTATGATATTATTAATAATAATATCTACCCAAAAGAAAACATCTCAAGAACGAAAACTAACGCCATCAGATACTGACAAAGACCACAGGCAACACACAGTGAGTAGAATTGGTCATGGTAGAGCCTAGGAGCATGATAATACCTGGTGGTGCAGCTGCGGCGAAGCAGGGACGGATGTTGAAGGGTTCACGCTTCTTGTTGCGCGCCTCCCGCAGCGCCGCCTCCTGCTTCTGCAAGGCCTCCCTGAGAAAAGGCGCCGTCGCCGCGCGCAACTCCTCGCTGAAAAACCCAAACAGATTCAACTTCGCCTCTGTTAGATTCAATTCCCGAAGATAGACAGAGGAACACGAGAAAAGAGAGAGGGCGCACTGACATCTCGGACAGCTTGTTGGAGGAACCGTCGGTAACCTTGGCGCCGGAGAGGGATCGATCCGCCTTGATCTTGTTCAGCTCCAACTTGAGCTCCTTCAGCCGCGCCACTTGCTCCGCCCTGTTGTCTTTCTTGGGCTCGCCTGACTTGACCGGATCTGCCGCACAACAACGGCGGCGTCAGATCCGCAAGAAAAGAAGCCTGCCAGTAAGGACGGACGCAATGATAAGATTGGCGATGCCGCGGCTTACCCATGGCGACGGTAGCGGTTGCAGCGTCAGGGGCAAAGCGGAGGAGGCGACGGAGGCGGCGGCGGAGTTGGGTGGAGGCGGTGCGCGAAGGCAATTGATTCCCGGCGGCGGGGAGTCTTTTGTTATTTTAGCCACGGTTTTGGTGGGCTTCGCTCAAATAGCCTCAGAACATTGGACTTCTCTAAAATAGCCTTAAAACCGTTGCCGCTTCTGTATAATAGCCATCTATCTTTTTTTCGGACGAAATTACCCCGGCCTTTCTTCTTCCTCCGCCTCTTCTTCTTTTCTCCGCTCGCCAGCCTGCCTGCCGCCCTCCGTGAGGCTGCTGTGCTCTGCTCGGCTGCTCCAAACTATTGTGGCCATGTCTTGATATCGGTGCCGTGCTTGCCGGTTGCCCGCTATTGCTTGTCTGGCTCGCATTGCTAGCTGCTGTTCCACTCCAAGGAATCTAGGGAGAAGAAATTTTTTGGCATTTTGCTGCTGTACCCAGGACAGCTGCGTTTGGCTAAGAGCTGCTGGTATTGCTCAAGCAACTCAGGTGCACGGCAAGGAACAAGAGGAAAGAAAGAAGGGGAATCAGAAGGGAAAAATAGAAATCCGAGCATGAGCCTCGAGCTGCTTCGCACGGCGCGCACCAACGACGAGCGCCGCCTCGTGAAGGCGCTCCTCCACGTTGCCGCCGCGAGCGGGCACGCGGGTGGACCTCGGGCCTGCTCCGCCGCGCCCCAGGCCTCCTCGCTGCTTGCAACGCCGCACGGCTGCCGGTGCTGCCGAGCCGAGGGAGGTGGAGAGACGGAACACGGGAGCAGGAGGTGAGCGGGGAGGGGCGGGAAGCGGCCGGCGGTGGCGAACGGCGACCGGGTGAGCGCATGGCGAGAGGAAGAAGAAGAGGGCGAGGGCAATTCCGTCTAAAAATCATGAGATGGCCATTATACAGGAACGGAAACGGTTTTAAGGCTATTTTAGAGAAGCCCAATCTTCTAAGGCTATTTGAGCGAAGCCCATTCAAACCGTGGCCAAAATAGCAAAAGACTCGGCGGCGGGAGGCTTATAAATGAGAGAGAAGGGAAGACAAAACCCCAGATTGTAGGGATGGCAATGGGGCGGGTTCGGGGCGGGTAGAGTAATTCCACGCCCGCCCCGACAAATGCTTCGGGCGAAATTCGCCACCCGACCCCGGCCCCGCGGGTGAAAATTCCCACCCGTGCCCGTGCCTGTCGGGGATCGGGGCGGGTTTCGGGCGCCCGTCGGGGATCAGCTAGAAACAAATCGACCTCCAAATCAGATGCTAAACCATAGTAGAAATTACGGGAAGCAGATATCAATCTTAGCACACACCAAATCCGATGCTATTCAACCATCAAATGAGAGCAGGAAATCACAGGAAACGAGATGAAAAAAAATATAAATCACGGGAAACAGTCCCTAATCCTTAGCACACAACAAATCAGATGCTATAATCGAATCAGACAAGAAATCAAGCGGAGCTTGGGGATGTCCGTCGGATTCCTCGACCAGACCAAGGACCGAGGGATCGCCGTGGCCATAGCAGTCGCTCGCCGCGGCAAGCTCGGCCTGCGAACTTGAGGAGCGGGGCGAGGCAGGACTTGGGGGAGCGGGGAGCTGGAGCTACCGGACTCGCCGCAAGCGAGCGAGCGTGGCTGGAGGCAACAGGGCGGAGGCGACGCGAGCGAGCGAAGGCAACACGAACAGGTGCGTGCGTCAGTGCGTGGCTGGAGGAGAATCTGAGGGATAGATGCGGTGGGTGATAGGATAAGGTTAGGACCTTGTTGGGCTGGGCTAAGTTTTGGTGCTGGGCTAGGCTAGATTTTTGGCTTTGCCATGTTGAGCCGGGCTGAAAGTTATTTACAGGTTCATTTCGGGTACCCGACGGGGCACCCGCGGGCGAGGAAAAATCCCCGCCCCGTATCGTACTCGTGTCGGGTCGGGCACGGGCGTCACCCATGGGTGAAAAGCCAGCCCCATGCCCGGCCCCATCGGGTCGGGTACCCGGCGGGTACCCGAAACCCGGCCCCGAATTGCCATCCCTACCAGATTGAGGCACGGTGTGGGCTGAATGGGCCCAGCTGGGCTGAAAGTGAAATAGCTGGGCCTACATTTGTCCGAATTGCATTTTTGTTTTTACGAAAGTAGTCGATTTCCTTTTTTTTTATGAACAAACTGAGTGTCCGTGCCTTGCAACCGGCGTATAAAATTTTCAAAAAAATATATGAGTAACTAAATAAATCATCCATTGTTAACACGTAACAACATCCAATCCTAGGCTACAACCTCCTAACCCAATAGTGAAAAAGCCTCGATAGCATCACAGGTCGTGGGTTTGACTCTTCGTAGTAATGAATTTTTTAAGATTTAATGTCGTTGTGCATTTAGTGGGAGCCGATGTCCCATCGACAGCGAGGCACCTTTGGTGACTTGTATTCATTGGAATGAGTACTCATGCGTGTTTGTGAGTGTTTACGATGTATATTGTGTTTACAAAAATTTCTATCTCAACAACAACTAAGAGCTCGTTTGGGAGGGCTTATTGCACCTGCTTCTCCTCCGACGCGGCGTCGCACATGGCGTGGTTGAGGCCGCGTCACAATGATGAGCAGCAATGCATGGACCTCGAACAACAGCTGATTCGATTCGAATTTGATGAACTCATTCATAGTAGATGCGAAAAAGAAGAGTTGCTCCGATTACCATGAAATAATGGATAGTTTGGGAAGCATATAACCCGTTGGGGGCGCACCTTAGTTAATATTCTATAATCTATAATCTAAATCAATAAAAAAACCAGTTGGAAGAAAAATACAATTGAACGATAAAGGACCAGTCGACAGACAGTCTATAATAATAATAATAATAATAATAATAATAATAATAATAATAATAATAATAATAATAAAAGCACGAATTGCTTGTGTTTAGTTGGCTCGTCTAAATTTTATATACCTACTTTTTATTTCACTTTTAATTTTATTGGGCCCACAACCTCTAAACCATCTAGACCGTGGATCCAAACCTGCGTGATGCGTGACGCTCATGCACGTTGTAATTGTTTACGTTACCAGCCATACAGAGCATTTTTTTCTCACTTAGCATGTGTTGATCTCACTTTGCAATAATATTTTTATGTATTTTTTGCTTTGCTTCTAACCGAGGAGCCTTTATGCTCGGCTCAAAGACATTTGTTTTACGCTGACAAATTATAGAGGGTACAAAATGGATTTTGGAAACAGAAGTGAGTTACTCTGACGGTTGGCTCATTACCAGTGGGTTACTTCTAATGTGCATGTCTGCGCTAGATTAATTTACTTTATTTCTTTTTTTTCTTGCTGATGCAGGCGCATGCGGAATGAGCCTCTGCATTTCACACACTTTCGAAATGTAGCAGCATCAACAGGAGTGTACTTTGAGGAATATTCTTGCATCGGATGTATGAGTTCACTCAATGACATCAAGGCTGAACATTTGGGGCGCGTTTGTTGTTTTAGAGTCTCTAAATTTTAGAAGCTCTAAACAAATAGAATCTAGTACTAATAAAGTCTACTGATAAAACTTTTTTACAGATGGGTACATCTTTACGAGACGAATCTAATGAGCCTAATTAAGCTATGTTTTGTTACAGTGATACTACAGTAATGCTACAGTAACCATCGTCTAATTACGGCTTAACTACCCTCGTTAGATTCGTCTCGCGAATTAGACCAAGGTTCTGTAGTTAGTTTTGTAATTAAACTTTATTTAAGACAAGATTCTTTTAGTTTAGACCCCTCTAAAGTTTAGAGGGGGGCGCAACGAACGCGCCCGAGATAAGGGCAATAGATCTTTTGAGCTGGAGGGATCTGTCCTTCCCTGATACGTTCCACCATGATCTCTAAGAGCAACTCCAGCAGGGCTTCTATTTGAGACCCTACTCTATTTTTTAAAGGTTTGAGCAAAAAAACAAACTCCAGCAGGGACCCTATTTGGGCCTTTATTTTGCATGCCCCCTCAAATTCTATCTCCAAGCCCTTATTCCTAGGGTCCTCCAATCCTCCCTCTCATTTGTGGGTCCCACCGTTTTTCTTTCACAAAATAGGGGCTTAAACCACTTATTGCTGGAGTTGAAGTTAAATTTTAAACCCTCATTTTTACATGTTAGCTTAGAAAATAAAAGTAGAGGCTTAATTTTAGGGTCCATTGCTGGAGTTGCTCTAACGGTCGGGAATATAAGAACATCTTCGAACCCTCCACACTTAGGTCGGTAGTGCAATCCTCCTGCGGGCAACCTGCAGGGAGCTTTCCGTTGAGCAGCTTAGACTTCACGTGCTCCTTCATGCAGGAGAAGCAAAAGCGATGTGCACAACCTTCAACTGCATGAATTTTAGAGACGCTAGTGTCTTCCAGACAGATGGTGCAGGTCTCTGTTTTCTCCTTCTCCTTCCAAGTGCTGACAGCAAGAGCTTTGGCAATCCGAGCATCTATGTAATCTCTTGCTAATTTTACCACAAAGCTGACTTGGTTGTGATCAACAAGTGAGATTTCACATTGCTCAAACTTCATTTGCAGCGACCAAACTTGACAGCTTGTTCTTTGGACGCCAAAATCCAAGCAACTGCGATCACATTGATATTAGGAAAATAATGAGAAGATTGTAGCTAGTATTGTATTTTCACAAGCATATAAGAGGAGAAATCAACATAAGACCAGTACAAAGTAAGAGATTCAAACACTCCTAGGCTGTCTTATCAATGAAATACAAACTTTGTTCAAAGATATATTGCATTTGATAAATACAGAGTCCCCGATAAACAACTTGAACCGTCACTATCCATGAGTCGGCAAAAAAGGTACTATATGATATCAAATGTTGAAAGTATTTCACGTGAAACAAATATTTGATGTGACCAATCTAGTTTCGTACATATCTTGGTCAAAGTTAAGGATGATTGACCTATGATCATCAGATTATAAAGCTGAACCTTGCACTGAACATGAACTCAAAAAAGGCATACATATGTACCATGATCGGACTGGTGAACAGTTATCAACGGGCAAAATTAAAATTGATGGACTGTGCTTTTGGTTTTCTTAGCAGTACGTACACCTAGTAAGCTGAAGTAGAACAGTAGAGCAAATTAAATTCAGGTTGGTTTGGATCGTGCCACTGTAACTTGAGAATAAACATACGAAAACCGCATCACCAGATGAAGCAAAAATCCAGCCATTGTTAGTTCAGCAAGGGAAGAAAAACACGGAAAACCAAACCTTTGATCGATGCAAGGATGGAGTAACTTACATGGTTGTGTAGCAGGATGTAATCGGTGACGATGGTGGCGTTCCGGATGCCCAACCTGAGCAGAGGTACTCGTTCGCAGAGCAGCAGCCGCAGTGGGTTGGGGGGTTGTTTGAGCTGTGGGATGAGGACATCTCTTTAGCATACCTCTCAGTGTTGTGCAGCTGCTGCTTGTTTGGGTGGAACATGAGCAGGCTCGGCTTCGGCAACATGTACGTGCACATCGTCACCTTCATCCTCTTCTGCCTCGCGCCATTCTTCATCTTCAACCTGGCGGCGGTGAACATCGACAACGAGGCCGTGCGTGACGCGCTGGGGCTGGGAGGCATCCTCCTCTGCGTCCTGGGCCTGCTCTACGGCGGCTTCTGGAGGATCCAGATGCGCAGGAGGTTCAACTTACCTGCCAACCACGCATGCTGCGGCAAGCCTGACCTCACTGATTGTATGCAATGGCTCTGCTGCTACTCCTGCTCTCTCGCTCAGGAAGTCCGGACGGCCGACGCCTACGAGGTGGTGCAGGATACCCTGTATCCCCGCCGCACTTGTCAAGACCACCACAATGGCAGCTCCTCATCCTCTCAAATGCCGCAGCATCATCCGACTCTGCAGGAAGAGCTGTCGACGATGCAACAGCCACTCAGGTTTGCAGGTGTTTTTGCCACGCCGCCTCCAGTATCATCAGTTGCTGCAAGACCAGTAGTGGATCATAGGGTCACCGTACCACCTTCAGTGTCAGTCATACATAAGCACTAGTATGTAGCAACTCTGGTCATCCCTTATTGACTTCAAAGTCATTTCATAACTAATTCATAGAAATTTTAAACGGTTTCATGCCATCAGTACACAAGAGTAGCCTCAGTTACGCTTGGCATCAACGTCATTTCATAATTCATATATAAATTCTTAAACGGTAACGGGCCCATGCCATCCTAATTGATGATGTATTCTCTGTCCCGTGGAAGAACAAATAAATGTTAAGGTACAGGCCCTGCTCATCCACCGCACACAACTACTTGAGTCATAATACTAGCTGCGACTAACAACCTAACAGTTAACTACTAGAGAACGGCATCATCCATCACCAAAATGACATCTCCCTCCAGCTCAGTAAACATCATCCTTGTCTTCCTCGCATAGTAGTAGCCATCACCCTCATCCCCTTCTCCGGTTTCTGATGATATTGCGCTCGTCCCACAGCACACACGAGCAGGTTGCTTTCTTGTCCTTCCACGCTTTCCCACACGTGTAGCAGAATTCATACCCACACCTGCAACAAGAAACAGCCTTAACGAGACTGCCTTTCAAGCATTGCAACACAGGATAGGCATTTCATAAAGCGGATCATTTTGGCATTTATATCATTCCAAAAATCACGATTGTTATGTAACCAATTAAAGAGTGAAGAGAGCAGGACTTACACGCAGGTCATATGGTAGCAACCCTCTGCAAGTTCAATCATGTGCTTGCATTTCACACACTGGCGCCACAACCGCTGTTCTGCAAGGTTCTGTAACTTTGCATCTTCTGGGCGAGCGTAGGGACACCTCCTCTTGTACTCATAGCAACTCATCCTATCATGCCATATCACCTTACAACTGATGCAGAACGAGCCTCTGCACTTGACACACTTTCTCAATGTGGCAGCATCAGCCACCGAGTACCTTGAGCAGGATTCTTGCATTGGATGGACTACTTCACTCAAGGACATCAAGGCTGAACACTTGGGGTATGGGCAATAAACCTTTTGACTTGGATGGATCTGTCCTTCCCTGATGCGTTGCGCCATGATGGCCAACAGCGGTGGCGATAGGAATACCTTTGAACCCTCCACACTTAGCTTTGTGGTGCAACCATGTCTTGGACAAGCTGGGAGCATTCCATTGAGTAGCTTCACTTTCACGTGCTCCTTCATGCAGGGGAAGCAAAAGCGATGTGCACAACCTTCAACTGCATGAACTTTTGTAATGTCAGCGTCTTCCAAGCAGATGGTGCAAGTCTCTCTTCTCCCCATGGCATTGTGTGCACGAGATTTGGCAATCTGGGCATCTATTGCGTCCCTTGCTAGTTTCGCCACATAGCTGACTTGGCTTTGTGCAACAAGTGAGATTTCACATCGCTTGAATTTCTTTCGCACCAACAAAGCCTGATTGATCATATCTGCAAGCTTCTGCTCTGTTGGACGCCAAACTCCAAGCATCTGCAATGGCAATGATGTTACAAAATAATCTCAACAATTCATTATTATGTTCTGAGGAGCAGATATGGTAAAATGCTATTTTTTTGCGGATAATCCCAATTTTGGTTTAATAGTACATCCCAATAAAAGAATTAAAAACAGTAAGAGTTGAATTAAGATGTGCTATAGGTATTATCACAATCAACCACAGCTTATGCAAAAGGAGAAGGAACAGGTACGTTTGCCCACAACATCAAGACTGACACTGAACTAGAAAAATATCATAATATTCACCCTTCAAGCTTCCAATTTTTGCGTAGAAAATGATGAAACTCACAACAACACTTTGTTGTGGACAAAGAGCCGAAATGCGCATCTAGAGCTAAACAATTTACGATGATCTGAGTTAAATAAGCCCTACATGTGGACATTACATGGTCTCCAATAAATTACTTTTGACCATCAATATCCACACAACATGACAAGAAGAAGCATACAGGTAATTATAATTTGATAGTATTTCTCATCAATATGATAAAAAACCATCAGGAATTTTTCAAGTACCCCCACTAAAACAGAGATTGACCTCTTGATGGGGTATTATGGCTCAAGCTTTGCATCCCTTATACTGTCTTAAATTATGATAAAGAACCTAATGTCAGCGTCTTCCAAGCAGATGGTGCAAGTCTCTCTTCTCTCCATGGCATTGCATGCACGAGATTTGGCAATCTGGACATCTATTGCCTCCCTTGCTAGTTTCACCACATAGCTGACTTGGCTTTGTGCAACAAGTGAGATTTCCAAGAAGCATACAGGTAATTAATTTGATAGTATTTCTCATCAATATGATACAAAACCATCAGGAATTTTTCAAGGACAATAATCAACCACAGCCACGTGTAAAGCGTAGTCAAGTAACCCCACTAAAACAGAGATTGGCCTTTGATGGGGGTACTGTAGCTCAAGCTATGCATCCCTTATACTGTCTCAACTAATAATAAAGAACCTAATTCGTGCCAATTTTCATGGTTGGGACAACTCTAAAGAGAGAATCAAACAGAGAGCAAAGGTGCTGAAGCAAGAAAATAGACAAAGAAAATGGTAAATACTCCTTTATCTGATATGCATGAACATAGCGACCATATAATGTTCACATCCAGATGTCAAGCTTGAGGCACATCAGTCGATCAAAAGAGGCAACATACACCATAATGTAAATAATCACTTGTCGTATAAGCTAAAGAATGGTCAACTTGAGTATATGACCTATCGATTTCGTCCTGTACAAATCAAATTTGCTCCCTTGTACATAAAGGATTGACAAGATTTGCAAATGAACAGAACCATCAACTAATATGAAAGGACACCCTCCGTCCACCAAAATAGGCCCGCACACATGTTAAGCTCAAACATTGTAAGTTGAGACTAACAAAATAGACTAAATATATGGATACGAAGGCGACTTTGAGACTAATCGTGCATTGATTAATTGAAGGGAGTTGAGTGGTACAGAGTAAATGAGGGATGGGATAATGACATACATAGTTGTAGAGCAGATTGTTGTCAGTGAGGACATTGATGCTACTGATGCCCAGCGCAAGCGCGGCGTCGAGGCCTTCCAAGAGCGCCATGGCTTGTAGCACCTCCTCTGGTCCCTGCTTTCCAACGACCGGCTTCTGTACCCTGAGCACGACCTCGCCCTGTGGCCCGCACACGGCGGCCGCCAGCACCGCGACGCCGGGGTCCCGGTCCCTCGGCCCGACAACCTGGTCGCTCGCCATGCCCTTGAACAAGACGCGGAAGAGAGGGCGGGCCGAGAACGAGTTGGGGTTCAGGGGCCGCTCGAAGTAG
>RWGY01000279.1:0-96575 GCA_007726485.1 Eragrostis curvula | reverse complement strand
CGTTCTACATGAACAACAACAACGGGTATCGCCCAAACGGAGGTCAAGGATATAATCAAAATCAAAATAGAGGTAACAATTTTTCTGGTTTTTACAATAATCAGTCCTCTTTGAAAGATTTGGTTCTTGGCCAAGCTAAAATTAATGAATCAATCAACAAAAAGCTTGCTGCCAACGATAAAGTTCTAGAAAATATAAATTCACAGTTAGAAGGTTTTTCCTCTCCTTTCAAAAATCAGCTGAGTTTTAACAAAATGATAGAAACCCAACTTGCTCAGCTTGCTGCTGCTTATTCCTACCTCTAATTCTGGGAAGATCCCGGGGCAACCCGAGTCTTCTTTAGAAAATGTTAATGCGTTACCACGAGGGGAGGAAAATCCACTCGGGACCCCGCCATATCCTAACCATGCAGGTAACAAGGACAGGGTTGAACAAGAAGAAGAAGACCCTTCTATCATCCAGAAAAAGAATGATGAACCAAGGCAACCACTGGAAAGAGGCACTAGAATTCCAAGACACTAGTTTCATGCCATTCCCACACAGAAAATAAGAAGCCGAAGGTGGATGAACAATTTGAATCGTTTTGTGGAAGTCGTCCAAAAGATTCATGTCAACGTGCCTTTGATGGACATGGTACAAGTGCCCACATATGCACGTTACCTCAAAGACATCCTCAATAACAAGCGACCACTGCCCAAGATAGAGATGGTCAAGCTCACCGAAGAGTGTAGCGCGGCTATACTCAATCGGCTTCCAGAAAGAAGAAGGACCCTGGTTGCCCCCCCCATATCAGCTCCATTGGGGCACATCACTTCGAACACGCCTTATTGTGATCTTGGGCAAGCTGTCAGCGTTATGCCCAAAGAAGTCTTCGATCGATTGAGCTACACGGAGCTAACTCCTACACCAATGAGCTACAACTAGCGGACTCATCAGTCTGCTTACCCCGCGGGAATAGCCGAAGACATTCCGGTGAAAATCCGTGGTAACTTCTTCCGGTGGACTTCGTGGTGCTGGAAATGGACATGATAAAGAGACACCCCTCATCTTGGGACGTCCCTTTCTTAGCACCGCGAAGGCTCACATTGATGTTGGGCCGGAGAAATCCGTTTCTACAATCAATGAGAAGGAGGAGAAATTGGAGTTCCAACCCCGAAAAGAACAATGCTCGATGATCAAGATCAAGTATGGGCCAAACCCCTCAAACATCAAAGAAGTTGAAGTGACCCGAGAAAGACGGATAGTCTCATTGCTCTTTGGAAGCAAATTGACAAACGTGAGAACCCGTCATGGTACCAACCCAAGAGGCCCGCAACAACAAGGCCGTGGTTATGGGTCAAGAAATCGACCCCTCAAATTGAGAAGCCACCAACACAACCCAAGATCAAACAAATGTGGGCAGTAAAGAAGGTGCAGCCATCTCATCCTCTTCTCCAAGGACGGGGCCGGCACCTCAAGAATGAAACGCATGGAGAAGTCCTTGCTCGACGGACTTAAAACGGCGAAGCCCTGGACCGACCGGTAATCGGCGTTTATCATTTCTCTTCATTTCTTTTTAATTTCTTTTTAAAAAATTTTATACACTTTCCAAAAATCACCATTTGCATTTTTCCAAACCACTTTGCATTTTATTCTTCCCTCACAAAGTTTTATTTGGATTTTCTTTTTTTTTTTCCGCCAGCATACTTTTTTTTTTCATCTCGCCATGCATACAAAATTAATCTCCAAAAATATTTGGTTCTTCAAAACTTTTTCACTCTTTTGTGCAAGGTTTTGGAGTACCTCTGTACCACTACAATAAATTTTCCACATGTTGGGATTTTTCCGACACTTTTTCTCTTCTAGTTTCAATTTTCCGAAAACCATTTGAATTTCGAGGCATGATTTTATTTGGAAATATTTCTGAGCAATATTTCCGAGGATTTACTGGACATAGCAGCCAAGGTCATGAACCATATGACCGTTGGAGGCCATGGGCCAAGAGGGGGAGCAAGTGGGCCCCACAGGGGGTCGGCCGACCCCCATTTTTCAGGTCGGCCGACCTGTGGCAGCCACTGCTGCCCCCCATCTTTTTCCCAACGGTCATATTCCCCCTCCAACGTTCCAAAACGGCTACATTTCGTGCTATAAATTGGGGTGGCCGGGCAGAAGTGTTCTCCCCCTCACACACATTTCATTCCTCATTCACTTCACTCTCTTGCTCACAAGGTTCTCCTTTGCTCTCACTTTGTGCTTGCCTCAAAATTCTACATAAAAAACTCCTCTCCCACTGTTCTTTCAGTGTTTTGAATTGTTTTTGCTCAATTTTTCCGAGTTGCGATTTTCTTGCTCACAAGAACAACCGACGGTTTCGCCGATTGGATTTTTTCTAACATAACCCGTTCGGAGTTTTTGTTCTTGTGTTCTTGCTCTCTTTGTGTGCAGCCATGACCGGTGCCAAGAAGCTGTACGAAGCGTTGAAGAGGTCCCTAAGTTCAAAGTCAAGCCCAAGCTCTTCACGCCAAAGCACTCGCACACGCCCCGCAGTCGAGCCACCGCCAAGTCCACCACATGAAGCCGAGGAAGAAGAGCAAGAGGGCAACATCGAGCATCGTCTCCTCGCCGACACCGACCTCGACTTGGTGGGTGAATACGAGATGAACGCCTACGCGCTTCTTCAAAACCGTATCTTTGCTCCTACACGAGCATTTGACACGGGGCTGCTGCAAAAGACTGGTATGGATGCTGAATTTGCTAAAGTCTTTAAGGCCATAGGGTGGAAGGATTTGCTAGTGTAGATGAGCCGGGTTCCCGCTTGCTTACACTTCAGTTTTTATGCACCCTACGAGAGGTAGATGAGGGTATTACTTTTCGGTTTTTCCGGGAAGAATATCGTTTGAAATGGAGAGACCTTAGCATACTTCTCGGCTTTAATTCTCGCTGCAATGTTGATGTTGATAATGCCCTTCCTGAATTTTCAAAGCTTGCATTTTGTGAAAGGATTACGGGTTTTTCAACATGTGTGCAGCCTAGAACTAATCACATCCATCACCCTACTTTGCGTTTCTTGCACATGTGGATTGGCATCACTCTTTTTCCTAGAAGTGATATTAGAATTGTGCGCGAAGATGATATGAAATTCTTTATGCTATGGTTGAAAAGATTAAGATTTCTCCTGTCCAATACTTGATTCATTATTGGTTAGAAAATTTTGGGATGATGAGACCAATTGAATGCACCTCGTTAATTACACGTATTGCTGCGGGAGTGGGTGCCTTGCATGATGCTAACGTTGAATATATTTCTACACCCCGCATACTCATAAACGAGGATTATCTTATTCGTGGTCATACACTTAAGCATGGTCCAAACGATTCCCTCATATTTTATTTTGTCGGGTATACAAACGAGTTTCGGTTACCTAACCCGAATCTTCGCTTGTATACTTGCAAAAGTCTAACCATTGAGCTCCAAAAAATGGAGAGCGCACGCAGGAGTATTTCTTCTCGCAGGAGGACGCGCAGATCGGAGCAGCCATCAAGTTCCGAGGCACCCACACCGCAGCCCATGGCCCATGGCGGCCCGGGGTATGGTCACACCGGGTATTTTCCCGGTGCGTACTCAGCCCCGCCACCGCACATGGCCGGGGGCTCGGCGTGGCAAACCTCGGGGCATGAGCCAAGGATGTTCACTCCACAACAACAATGGGAGGAACACTCCTCCGACTCTGGTGCGACTCAAGGTTTCCACCTTGAGCAAGCGATGAACAACCTCTCCGAGCAAATGGGAAGGCTCGAGACCACGGCAGGAAACATCGGCTACACGCTCAACCAACACATCCTGCAAACCCATCAGTGGCAAGAGCGCACCGACACCCAGCTCACCAACCTCACCATCATGACGAAGCGGGGACAAGCCGATCTTTCGGCTTACTTTCGCCACATGAGGTTCAATCCACCAAACCCATGAGCAAGAACAAGCTTGGGGGAGGCGCCATACTCCCCACTAAGGTATCATGTATCGCAACTTGTATCCTTTTATTTTTTCTCTCTTTGTTTTTGCTTGCTCTTGCTCCTCATATGAAAAACAAAATAAAAATAACAAAACTAAAAAGAACAAAAATAAGTAGTGGTCTCTTTATGCGCTGTAAAAATGTTCCAAGTCTTTCTATGTTGAGATGATGAATAGTTGCTCTGCTTTATCTCTCTCTTGTGCCTAGTTCATAACTTAGTACTCTCCTAGTTTTAAGTTTGTTGGCTAAATAAAACTCGCTTAGAACCTGAAACTTGTGGGTTGCATACGTTTGCGCTGAATCTAAGTTGTTGTGAGAGATGATATGGTAAAAAGAGCTACTCAATCTTGTTCCAAAGTTAAGCTTGAAAACTCCGGAGCTTTTGTTTTCGAAAATCATAAAAATTTATAAGTTCCTCAGTGATGTTAAATTCCTACCAAAGCCATATGTAGTACTTCATGTAAAACCTTACACATATGCTGCTTATCATTTCGTTGAGCTTTATCAAAATTGTGTGACCCTAGTGAGATGCTTTTCATACTCTCATGATCAAGATCACGTACACTTTCCACCTCATATGCTATACTTCTACACGGGAAGTTAGCAACATGTCATGCCATCCACCAAAATAAAGACACTCCTCACAATATATCACCTCTCTTGAAATATCAAAAGTAGGCATGGCTATGCAAAAGAAAGAAAAAAATAAAGCTCACAAAATGAGCATGATGAAAAGAAAGAGACAAAATCTGCTCTCATTTTGAGCATGGAAAAAGAAAGAAGAAAAGATAGCCATGCCCCAAAATATAAAATAAAGAGAGGTGAACAAAAAGAGGAGTAGTCACATACACCACCATCCACATATACACACTTGCACATCTTGATCTTTGATTGTATGGCTTGCTATCTCCGTGGATCCACTCTTTTGGTTTCGCAAAATATGAATGCAAGTATGCCTCTCTTCATATCCTACCTTGAGCTCCACAAAAGCCTATTAGATGTAGGATGAGGCAACACACACGCCTTGGTGAGGAATGAAAATACCACTTAAGCGATTCGAGAGTATCACTTGAGGAACTTGGTTTTATTTTTGAAAATCTTTTTGAAAACATTCGGAGAATAAAAGCAAGACAAGGAATGAGAAAACAAATGCTCATACACCGTTCTCTCTCTCAACCGCGAAGTATAAAGCAAAAGCCCCATAAGGACTAAGGGAAAAGGGTGAGTTACCTTGGCCAACTTATTCAACTCAAGGATGAGTATCTTTGTTACACACTTGGTACCTTTGAGAAGTAGGCATTGTAGCAACTCCTGATCAACAACCTAAAGTCCTACTTCTTGCTCGGGACGAGCAAGGGGTAAGCTTGGGGGAGTTGTTGACGGTCGTTACGGACCAATTTCGACCGTCAATTAGCTCAATAAATAAGAAGGATTGGACATTTCTTACACGCATTTTATTTAAGAATAACCTATTTCCACATGTACCTCTAGATTTTAGTGTGCAGGTGGAATAAGGGAGAAATCCAGGTGAAACCATGCCCCAAGGCAACGAAACAACACTTTTACAAACTCGACGTTCGCCGCGGGCATACAACTCCAAGACAAAAGGCCAAATCTCGTCAAAGTCCAACACAACTAAGGCCAAATGCACCTGGACTAGAGAAGTAGACCCAGAGGGGGAGCCACCTGCCAAAGCCCAGCCCAGGAGGGGCCAGGCACAGGTCGGCCGACCCCCCATGGCCAGGTCGGCCGACCTGGCAGGGTGGCCCCCTGGGCCCATCTTTTTGTGGCGGTTTGTAACCGACCTCTGGAGGTCGGTTCCCCCTGCATTAAATGCCACCGACCTCGGGAACCGCCTCAAAGTTGCCGACCTTCAAGGACTATATAAGGAGGGGTACCCCCCCTCCTTTACACACACATACAGTACACAAGGATCATTCCCTCCTCCTCACACTAGAGCTAGAGGCAATTCTAGGTAGTGCTAGGCTGAGTAGTGGGTTGCCCTATTGCTCCCAAAGTCTTGTGGAGAATTGGGTAGCACTCTTGTATCCTTCCTCTCTCTTTGTAAGACTTGTTATTTAATCTATGGAATACAAGTATTCATATAGTTGTTATGAGCTTGCTAGTTCTATCATGATCTTGTATGATCGTTCGTTGTTCGTTCATGCTCGTTCATCATTCGTTCTTCGTTCGTTCATACTCGATCATCGATTATTCTTGAACTTGCTTAATTGTTCATCGTTCGTCGCTCGTTCTTGAGCGACAAACGCTTATGCATGACTTAGTGCTAGCTTTGATCCCTTTTATCTAGTTTATGCTAGTTAGGCTAGTTGTTCTCATGTTTAGGCATCGGGCTCATTGTCCTGCAAATGTGCTCTAGATTTATCACCCCGTCGATCCGAAGGGTTGGGGGTGCCTCGAGGGATCTAGAGTCGTGGTTAGTAACGCCAGCATGGTGCCGGGGTAGTCTATCCACCCTTGGGTATGTGCGTGTCCCACGGTTTGTAGAGGTAGGTGGCAGGAAGTGACAGCCCTGTCCATCCAAAGGAACCCTCCACGTTCGGGCACGGCATAGGAGTACGTAAATAGGCCGGAGTCGCGAGGCAGACCTTGCGTATGCCGGATCTCCCGATGTTGCCTAGGCATTAGACGCTTGCTTGTGCTTGCATGATGCTAGATGATAGGTAGAGGTTGTGCACGCTATATGAATATTGTACCTTTGGAGTAGTAGCTCGCTAGTCTAACTTAGCATTGCTTAGGATTGTCTCTCGCCTTTTATTAGAGAGAGTGGAATGCCTTCGTGTGTGTTGCACTATCCTTATTATTATTAAACCTTACCCCTGCATTGGAATGTGGTTATATCACTTATCGTTTGTAACACCATGAACATAAGTACTCTTGTCAACCATGTCTTCATTTGGGAAAATATAAATACGATACCCTGGAATACTCTCGGGTGAAATGCTACAACGGGTTATCCGTCTGCTTGCGGATATTCTATTTAACATGACAAACCTTATAATTCATATCTAGTACTTGTTACTAGTTGTGGATTATTTGGTTAAATAGTGCAAGTGAACAATTTCATAACCCCCGGCGTCTCCCCGCGGTCGCGTGTTTCCCGCGTGACCGTAAGAGACGCCAACAGTGGTGCGCGATGCGGATTCATGACTAGCAACATGGCTGAAATGTATAACAGTTTGTTGAGGGGCGTTCGTGCGTTGCCGTTGACTGCTATTGCATCGTTCACATTTTACAAAACAACGGAGTGGTTTGTTGATCGGTTGAAGGAAGCAAATGTTGTTTTAGGCTTGAGGGAGAAATGGGCACCTACATTGACAGTAGAGGTTGCCAAGTCTTTGAATCGAGGTAGTGACATGGTTGCCACATGCTTTGATTTTCAGACATGTACTTATGAAGTAATGGAAGGTGGTGGAACCACCGTCGGCGGTGAACATCGTGGTGCTCGAGAGTTCAAGGTGGTGATCACGAGAAACACGTGCACATGTGGAGTGCCTCAGTTGCTACATTATCCTTATGGCCATATGGTAGCGGCATGTAGGGCTCGAGATGTTGCTCATGACGGTGGCGCTAGGATCCCTCAATATTTATCTGTGCAAGCTATGGTTCGCACTTGGTCTTCACGGTTCGAGCCATTCCTTGATGAAGATAAATGGGCACCATATGATGGGCCACGATACGTGGCTGATCCAGAGCATCTTGTTCATACGAAGGGTCCGAAGAGGAGGGTACGTTTCACGATGGACATGGACCGGATTAAGCCATCTAAGAAGAAGAGGAAAGGTGCTGCATTCTTTGAAGATCCACAAGAGAAGCGATGTGGCAGGTGCCATGGGAGTGGGCACAATCGGAAAACTTGCAAAATTGATTAGGTAGTCATTGCATTGTTCATTGCTTGACGCTTCATTTCTTTTTGTTTATCATATGTTAATTTTTTGTATATCTTATGTCCATTATTTTTGTTTGATAAAGCTTGTAATTTTGCAATTTTTATTAACATTGTTGTTTCATGAACAGGATGGCGCGGCCTCTCTTGCTTGACGAGTTCTACAAGAACAAGCACCGTGCACGTCTGATCGAGGAGGGTCAGGTACATATGTTTACTTTCTTTGTCACCGTTTTCGACATTGCAACATTTCTATGTGATAGTAACACTTCTATTTTACATGTATGCAGGTCCTTCCGCTTCTACGCCCTCGCGGTCACGATGGGCACACGGTGATGCAGTACGACGCGCGCTACACTCCGCTTCTTGCTCGGGCTCAGCTTGCGGGTGTGGCAAACGTCGTTGCCCGCGGCATGCCTCCTTTGAATGGGCCAGCACTTACGGCCCTTGTTGATAGATGGAGGCCGGAGACGCACACCTTCCACCTACCTTGTGGTGAGATGACTGTCACCTTGCAGGATGTTGCTATGATGCTTGCGTTGCCTATCAGAGGAGAGCCAGCCACTGGGAGTTGTGACAGTGCGGGTTGGCGGGCACGTGTGGCTGAGTTTTTGGGGGAGGAGCCACCGTTGCCTGAGGCTGGGAAGAGAGGGCATTCAGCTGGTGTCCCTTTGTCCTGGCTTCGGGCACGGTTTGGTACGTGTCCTGTGGGTGCTGATGATGCGACGGTGACTTACCACGCTCGGGCATGGGTCATGCACATGTTTGGGACCGTGCTCTTTCCTGATGGCACAGGAGATGCCGCGTCGTGGATGTACCTCCCTTGCCTGCTTGACTGGGATGCTGCTGGTCAGTTCAGTTGGGGGTCGGCGGTCCTTGCCTTCTTGTACCGGCAGCTTTGTGAGGCTTGCAGGCGTACCAAGCCGAGGTCCTCTCTTGGTGGTTGTGTCTACTTGCTGCAGCTATGGATGTGGTCCAGGTTGCCTGTTGGGAGGCCCAGGGTCCGTGCACCACAGCCTTGGACGCTGGAGGGTGTTCCCGAGCAGCTGCCCACGGCTGCTTACGTGTGGGAGAACGTGGGGGCACCTTACGCCGAAACAGAGCGGGCGTATGTCGAGTTCAGCAACGAGCTTGATGCCCTCACACCTAGTTGTGTAAGTGATTTTTCGATGTCGTCCATGCATTTTCAGTTTCTTAGTTTCATATATACTAGTTTGTAATGCATGATTTGTAACTTGCAGGTCAATTGGTGGCCCTATTGTGGTGACGATGTCGCAGCCGTGGAGAACGGGTTGGGGCTGAACCCGTTGTGCCGTCGAGATGCAGCCCTATGGACGATGAGGTGCCCTCTCATTTGCTTCTACGCTGTTGAGTACCACCTACCAATTAGAGTGATGAGGCAGTTCGGTCGCCAGCAGCCATTCCCACCTGACACCGTGTCCACATCGATCGAGCTGCATAAGTAAGCATTGCTTCCCTTGGTCGTCGATATTTTTCCCTTCTCTTTGTGTGCATGAAAACTAATGTTGTCAATTACAGGTTTGATCGATCAAAGCAGAAGAAGATAACTGGCTTTGCTCATCACCATCGTGCCTACCTTGACGAATGGCGAAGATTTGAGGACAATTGCGAGCGCATTCATGCAATGCACCGCGACTCTTCGTTCCGCCGGTACCTTGAATGGTACCAGTCGTCGACACGGTACCATCTGAGGCAGGCTTGGACTGATAGAGATTATGCTGACATGGAATCGTTCGACGATGAGAACACCCCCTATGATGTCGCGACACGTCAGGGGACGGTGGTCGAGATAGGACCTGTCCTAGATCGCGTTGTAAGTGTTCTAACTTGGGCTCGTTCATTTTTTCTATGTATTAGTTCCGTGCCTTTGGTTATGTAATTCATGTTGCAGGGGCGAGACATTAGGCGGTCTGTCAATGATATCGGCAACGTCATGGCATTCCCCGCGGGTCAACCTGATGGAGAGAGCCGCCTTCGAGCCGCCATGGAGGTAAGTTGGCCCTTTGTCATTTTTTCCTTTTAGTTGCATGTTCTCTTTTTTGCTTCTCAATATTATCTTATTTTCTTCTTTTCGGTGCAGCGGTTGCAGCGGAGGCTTCGTAGAGTTGCTGCAAGGTGTGGCTGCCGCGCCCAGACTTTGCAAGATGTCGCTCCTCCCGTTGTCAGTCCGGAGCGGTCACGTGCATCAGGCGGTTCTCGCTCACGTGGTCGTGGTTCTACATCGCGTGGTGCAAGCTCTTCGCGCACTCGTTCTCGTGCACGTGACTCGTCTTCCTCAGATGCTTCTGATGGCAACGACGAGGACTATGAGGCGCCGGATGTGATTGGACCATCGCAGCTGCAGGATGCCCCGGCCTCAAGCCAGCTAACACAACGTACACGCCGGCCAGTTGATCGGTATACTCCTGGAACTAATGCTTTGGCCAACAAAGGTAGGGGCAAGGGAAAGAGGGGCGGTTGATGATGGTTTCTATGTTGTTATGTGCACTTCGATGTCGTCTATGGACTTTGGTTTGTGTGGACTTTGTATGGTGTGCACTTTGAGTCATATGTATGGACTTGGTTTGTGTGGACTTTGTATGGATCGGAAAACTTTGAGTCATATGTATGGACTTTAGTTTGTATGGATGGCGTGTATGGATTTGAAGACAAGTCGTATCGTTAGTTTGTATGGATGGCGTGTATGGAGACAAGTCATATCGTTGATTTATATCGACTTTGTATGGATGTTCATGTAATATGGGCGCCGATGTTTTGTGTTGGTACGCAAGGTGGGCGCCAAATCCATCAGCGCTGAACTCAGCAAACTGGGCGCCGATGCATTTCGCGCTCACATATTGGCGCCCCGATAGCATCCACAGCGTACAGACCTTCGGCGCCCAGGTAGTCAACATGAGCGCCAAATGATCCGGCGCCCACCTGGGCGCCAAACGTGACGGCGCCCACGTTGGGCCACCCTCGACTCCCGGCGCCACTGCTTTGGTGTGACCTTCGGCACCCAGGTGCCCGAGGTGCGCGCCAAAAGTGACGGCGCTCAGGTGTCCTACCTGAGCGCCGTCACTTTTGGCGCCCACATGAGCGCCAACACTTGTGGCGCCCACATTGGAATCCAATGCAATGGCTTATATAAGGACGCAGGGAGCCAATGTCTTTCAGGAACACATCATGGCATCGTTCGGAAATGAAACCTCTCTCGTCATGCCGGAGTGGGAAGACCGGCCGCTTTGTGACTGTGGAGAGCGATGCAAGTTTTCAACATATGAAGGCAGGAGGTTCTTCCATTGTCCAAAACTATTGGATGAGGTATGTCTGGCACACAAATATGTACTGTTCAACTTTCATTGCACAAGTTCACGAATTTTTGTTTATCAAGTGCGAGTTTGAAGAATGGATCGACAAAACACGGGGGCCATACACCGATACGCCAGTGATCGTGATAGAAAAAGATGCAGACTATGAAATGAGGAAGGATGAATACGTTAGGAGAGAAAGGACGCGTCGTACGACGATGCAATCTCTCCCGGAACGTGAAATAGGACTTAAGATCACTGAGGAGGAACTTGATCTGCGTCGTGTTGCCCGGCTCCGTCGTCTTGGCACTTAGAAGTGCATTGTGTAATATGCTCGGTGTAAGGCAATTTAAATTACCTAAGGCATGTTAGGATTAAATCCATGCATAAGTAGGTTGGTCGTTATGTGCATGGAACACGCCATTGTTCCCTTGTACTCTATTGTATGTTGCATGCTAAGTAAAACTGTTTACGTTCTTTCGCTTCCACCATTTCATTGTCCCTCCCTTGTGTACTGCCATTAATCTAATTTTTCATGCTCACCTTTTTCCTAAGTCACAGAGCATTCAATGGCCGAAAGCATCTCTGCAAACACTGCAGCCCTTTCAATGCATTGGCTGCCAGAAACAAAATTATTGTAGGCAGGACAGGCCCACTTTCCCGATAGATCAAACAGAGCATCCTATGCCACAGCTTCGACCACGAAGGCTTCATGTCAATTATTGTGCGTAGGGCAGGGCAGGGCAGGGCCACTTTCCCAGTGACAACGATGTTGACGGTCGCTACGGACCAATTTCGACCGTCAACTAGCTCAATAAATAAGAAGGATTGGACATTTCTTACACGCATTTTATTTAGAAATAATCTATTTCCACATGTACCTCTAGATTTTAGTGTGCAGGTGGAATAAGGGAGAAATCCAGGTGAAACCATGCCCCAAGGCGACGAAACAACACTTTTACAAACTCGACGTTCGCCGCGGGAATACAACTCCAAGACAAAAGGCCAAATATCGTCAAAGTCCAACACAACCAAGGCCTAATGCACCTGGACCAGAGAAGAAGACCCAGAGGGGGAGCCACCTGCCAAAGCCCAGCCCAGGTGGGGCCAGGCACAGGTCGGCCGACCCCCCTTGGCCAGGTCGGCCGACCTGGCAGGGTGGCCCCCTGGGCCCATCTTTTTATGGCGGTTTGTAACCGACCTCTGGAGGTCGGTTCCCCCTGCATTAAATGCCACCGACCTCAGGAACCGCCTCCAGAAACCGACCTTCAAGACTATAAATAAAGGGGTACCCCCCTCCTGGAGGACACACCACAACACAAGGATCATTCCCTCCTCTCCTCACGCTAGAGCTAGAGACTCTTCTAGGTAGTGCTAGGCTGAGTAGTGGGCTGCCTCATTGCTCCCAAGGTCTTGTGGAGAATTGGGTATAGCTCTTGTATCCTCTCTTTGTAAGACTTGTTCTTCGTCTAATGGAATACATTCGTTCGTATAGTTGTTATGTGCTTAGTAGTTTGATCATGATCCTTAATGAATGTTCATCGTTCGTTCATGTTTGTTCATCGCTCGTTCATGTTTGTTCATCGTTCGTTCATCGTTCATCGATGATCGCTAGTAAACATACATCGAGCGTTCCTTGTTCGTTCATGCTTGATTATCGATTATTCTTGCACGTACTTAATTGATCGTCGTTCGTCTCTCGTTCTTGAGTGACGAACGCTTATGCATAACTTAGTGCTTGCTTTGATCCTTTTGTTTAATTCATGCTAGTTAGGCTAGTTGTTCTTATGTTTTGGCATCGGGCTCTCTGTCCTGCAAAGGTGCTCTAGATTTATCACCCCGTCGATCCGAAGGGTTGGGGGTGCCTCGAGGGATTTAGAGTTGTGGTTAGTGACGCCGGCATGGTGCTGGGGTTGTCTCTCCACCCTTGAGTATGTGCGTGTCCCACGGTTTGTAGAGGTAGGTGGCAGGAAGTGACAGCCCTGTCCATCCAAAGGAACCCTCCACGTTCGGGCACGGCATAGGAGTATGTAAATGCGTCGGAGTCGCGGGGCAGACCCTGCGTATGCCGGACCTCCCGAAGTTGCCTAGACATAAGACGCTTGCTTGCGCTTGCATGATCTTAGATGATAGGTAGAGGCCTTGCACGCTCTATGAATGTTGTACTTTAGAAGTAGTAGCTCACTAGTCTAACTTAGCATTGCTTAGAATTGTCTCTCGCCCTTTTATTAGAGAGAGTGGGATACCTTTGTGTGTGTCACACTATCCTCAACTATTGAACTTTACCCCTGTTTTCGAATGTGGTTATATCATCTATCATTTGTAACACCATAAACATAAGTACTCTTGTCAACCATGTCTTCCCTTGGGAAAATATAAATACGATACCCTTGGAATACTCTCGGGCGAAATGCTACAACGGGTTATCCGTCCGCTTGCGGATATTCAATTAACATGATAAACCTTATAATACATATCTAGTACTTGTTACTAGACGTGGATTATTTGGTTAATAGTGCAAGTGACTCAAACCATAACCCCCGGCGTCTCCCGCGGTCGCGTATTTTCTGCGTGACCGTAGGAGACGCCAACAAACATTTCTGGCGCCGTTGCTGGGGAAGACATTGGTTAATAAGAATACGATGATTGTTCATGATTACCCTTGATATGATCTAACCATTGCCCATGCAGGCTAACCTTGATCTGTTTTCTCTTTGATGTGAAAACAGGATAGTGTATGCGTGGATTCGACTTGCCGCAAAACTTCATTGACAATCCCGAGTCACTTGTGAGGAAGACTCGACCTCGCGTCATCGTCTCCCCTCAAGAACTCACGACAAGCGAACCCGCATCTTCTGCACCATCAACTTCAACAAACATGGCTAACAGGACCCTTCGTGAGTACTCCGCGCCCTCCGTCGCCAATGTGCCCGTTGGACCCACTGTCGATGTGGGTGACGAAGGACTCGACATCAAGTCCAGCCTTATCACTATGGTGCAGGCCATACCCTTTTGTGGGAAGGCCCACGAGGACGCCAACACTCACCTTCAACAGTTCCTAGAGATATGCAACACATCAGTCACAACCGGAGATGCCATCAAACTCCGCCTGTTTCCCCTCTCCCTCCTTGGGAAGGCGAAACAATGGTTCTACAACAACCGTGCAAGCATTGACACTTGGAACAAATGTTGTACAGAGTTCCTCGCTAAGTTTTTCCCGATGGGCAAAACCAATGCCCTTCGTGGAAGAATCTCAAGCTTCCAGCAAGCAACAAATGAATTCATACCCGAGGCGTGGGAGAGGTTCCAAGAATACATATCTGCCTGCCCACACCATGGGATGGAAGAATGGCTCGTTCTTCAACACTTCTACAACGGGTTGACATCAACAGCCCGTGGACATATGGATGCCGCTGCTGGTGGAGCTTTCTTCTCCAAGACCGTGGCTCAAGCAAAAGAGCTCATAGAGAAGATGGTTTCAAATCAAGGGTGGAGTGACGATCGACTCCAAACACGCTCAAAAGGCATTCACCCTGTCAAAGAGGTGGACATGTTATCCGCCAAACTTGACCTCCTCATGAAGCGCTTGGATGAACACAACTCGAATGGCAGTGTTCGTGCATTGGACTCACGCATGACGTGTGAGGAATGCGGGGACACAGGCCATATGGGGAAGGATTGCCCCCACACCCAAAAAGATGCGTTCTACATGAACAACAACAACGGGTACCGTCCAAATGGAGGCCAAGGATATAATCAAAACCGACCATCCTATCAAGGAGGTAACAATTTTTCTGGCTTTAACAATAATCAGCCTTCCTTGAAAGACTTAGTTTTTGGCCAAGCTAAAATTAACGAATCAATCAATAAAAAGTTTGCTGCCAATGATAAAGTTCTAGAAAATATAAATTCACAGTTAGAAGGTTTTTCCTCTGCTTTCAAAAAATCAACTGAGCTTTAATAAAATGATAGAAACTCAAATTGCTCAGCTTGCTGCTCTTATTCCTGCCTCTAATTCTGGGAAGATCCCGGGGCAACCCGAGGCTTCCTTAGAAAATGTTAATGCGGTTACCACGAGGGGAGGAAAGTCCACTCGGGATCCGCCATATCCTAACCATGAAGGTAAGAAGAACAGAATTGAACAAGAAGAAGAAGGCCCTTCTAACACCCAAGAGAAGGAACATGACGAACCAAAGGCAGCCGGTGGGGAGGCAATAGAATTCCAAGACACCAACTTCATGCCGTTCCCACACCGAAACAAGAAGCCAAAGGTGGATGAACAGTTTGACCGTTTTGTTGAGGTCATCAGAAAAATTCATGTCAACGTGCCTTTGATGGACATGGTACAAGTGCCCACATATGCACGTTACCTCAAAGACATCCTCAACAACAAACGACCACTACCCAACACAGAGATGGTCAAACTCACCGAGGAGTGTAGCGCAGCTATACTCAACCGGCTTCCAGAAAAGAAAAAGGATCCTGGCTGCCCCACCATATCATGCTCTATCGGGGCACATCACTTCGAGCATGCCTTATGTGATCTAGGGGCAAGCGTCAGCGTTATGCCCAAGGAAGTCTTTGATCAATTGAGCTACACAGAGCTGACTCCTACACCAATGAGGTTGCAATTAGCAGATTCATCTGTTCGCTACCCCGCGGGGATAGCCGAAGACATTCCGGTAAAAATCCGGGGCAACTTCATTCCGGTGGACTTCGTGGTGCTGGAGATGGACATTGATAAGGAGACGCCCCTCATCTTGGGACGTCCCTTCCTCAGCACCGCGAAGGCTCAAATCGATGTTGGGGCCGGAGAAATCCGTTTCTACATCAATGAGAAGGAGGAAAAATTCGAGTTTCAACCCCGAAAAGAACAATGCTCAATGATCAAGATCAAGTATGGGCCAAATCCCTCAAACATCAAAGAAATCGAAGTGACTCCAAGAAAGACGGACAATCTCATTGCTTTTTGGAAGCAACTTGACAAACGTGAGAACCCGTCATGGTACCAACCCAAGAAGCCTGCAACACCACGACCAGGATTATGGGTCAAGAAATCAGCCCCTCAAAAGCCACCTACACAGCCCAAGATCAAACAAGTGTGGCAAGTAAAGAAGGTGCAGCCATCCTCATCTCCAAGGACAGGGCCGGCACCTCAAGAATGAAACCAATGGAGAAGTCCTTGCTCGCCAGACTTAAAACGGCGAAGCCCTGGCCGACAGGTTAATCGGCATTATCATTTCTTTTGATTCTCCTTCTCAAACCCACCACTTGCATTTAAAAACTTCAAAATCACCTTGCATATTTTATTTCACCACAAGAAAATTTTTTATTTCAATCGTTTGAATTTTTTTCGCCAGCATATTCGCTTTCATCTCGCCATGCATACAAAAATCAATTTTCCAAAAAAAATACTTGGTTCTTCAAAACTTTTCCACTCTTTTGTGCAAGGTTTTGGATTACCTCTATACCACTACAATAAGTTTTTTCCACGTATTGGAAATTTTCCAACATTTTTCTCTTCTAGTTTCAAAATTTTTCGAAAACCATTTGAATTTTGAGGCATGATTCTATTTGGAAATCTTTCTGAGCAACGTTTTCGAGGATTCACTGGACATAGCATCCAAGGTCATGAACTATATGACCGTTGGAGGCTGTGGGTCAAGAGGGGGGACAAGTGGGCCCAGCAAGGGGTCGGCCGACCCCACCAGGACAGGTCGGCCGACCTGGGGTAGCCATTGCTGCCCCCCTGTTTTTTCCCAACGGTCACCTGCCCCCTCCAACGTTCAAAAACGGCTACATTTCGTGCTATAAATTGGAGTGACCGGCCAGGAGCTCTCTCCCCCTCACACACACTCATTTCACTCCTTATTCACTTCATTCTCTTGCTCTCAAAGCTCCCTCATTACTCTCACTTTGTGCTTGCCTCAAAGTTCTGCAAAAGGATTTTCTCTCCTTTTTGTTTTCTCAGTTTGTGTTTTGTTTTTGCTTTTCCCGAGTTACGATTTTCTTGCTCACAAGAACAACCGACGGTTTCGCCGATTGGATTTTTTCTAACATAACCCGTTCGGAGCTATTGTTCTTGTGTTCTTGCTCTCCTTGTGTGCAGCCATGACCGGTGCCAAGAAGCTGTACGGAGCGTTGAAGAGGTCCCTAAGTTCAAAATCAAGTTCAAGCTCTTCACGCCGAAGCACTAGCACGCGCCCCACAGTTGAGCCACCGCCAAGTCCACCACATGAAGCCGAGGAAGAAGAGCAAGAGGGCAACATCGAGCATCGTCTCCTCGTCGACACCGACCTCGACTTGGTGGGCGAGTACGAGACGAACGCCTACGCGCTTCTTCAAAACCGTATCTTTGCTCCTACGCGAGCATTTGACACGGGGCTGCTGCAAAAGACTGGCATGGATGCTGAATTTGCTCGAGTTTTTAAGACCATAGGGTGGAAATATTTTGCTAGTGTAGATGAGTCGGGTTCCCGCTTGCTTACACTTCAGTTTTTATGCACCCTACGAGAGGTAGATGAGGGTATTACTTTTCGGTTTTTCCGGGAAGAATATCGTTTGAAATGGAAAGATCTTAGCATACTTCTCGGCTTTAATTCTCGCTGCAATGTTGATGTTGATAATGCCCTTCCGGAATTTTCAAAGCTTGCATTTTGGGAAAGGATTACGGGTTTTTCAACATGTGTGCAGCCTAGAACTAATCACATCCATCACCCTACTTTGCGTTTCTTGCACATGTGGATTGGCATCACTCTTTTTCCTAGAAGTGATATTAGAATTGTGCGCGAAGATGATATGAAAATTCTTTACGCTATGGTTGAAAAGATTAAGATTTCTCCTGTCCAATACTTGATTCATCATTGGTTAGAAAATTTTGGGATGATGGGACCAATTGAATGCACCTCGTTAATTACACGTATTGCTGCGGGAGTGGGTGCCTTGCATGATGCTAATGTTGAATATATTTCTACACCCCGCATACTCATAAACGAGGATTATCTTATTCGTGGTCATACACTTAAGCATGGTCCAAAGGATTCCCTCATATTTTATTTTGTCGGGTATACAAACGAGTTTCGGTTACCTAACCCGGATCTTCGCTTGTATACTTGCAAAAATCTAACCATTGAGCTCCAAGAAATGGAGAGTGCGCGCAGGAGTATTTCTTCTCGCAGGAGGACGCGCAGGTCGGAGCAGCCATCAAGTTCCGAGGCACCCACACCGCAGCCCATGGCTCATGGCGGCCCGGGGTATGGTCACACCGGGTATTTTCCCGGTGCGTACTCAGCCCCGCCACCGCACATGGCCGGGGGCTCGGCGTGGCAAACCTCGGGGCATGACCCAAGGATGTTCACTCCGCAACAACAATGGGAGGAACACTCCTCCGACTCTGGTGCGACTCAAGGTTTCCACCTTGAGCAAGCGATGAACAACCTCTCCGAGCAAATGGGAAGGCTCGAGACCACGGCAGGAAACATCGACTACACGCTCAACCAACACATCCTGCAAACCCATCAGTGGCAAGAGCGCACCGACACCCAGCTCACCAACCTCACCAACATGATGGAGCGGGGACAAGCCGATCTTTCGGCTTACTTTCGCCACATGGGGTTCAATCCACCAAACCCATGAGCAAGAACAAGCTTGGGGGAGGCGCCATACTCCCCACTAAGGTATCATGTATCGCAACTTGTATCCTTTTATTTTTTCTCTCTTTGTTTTTGCTTGCTCTTGCTCCACATATGAAAAACAAAATAAAAATGACAAAACTAAAAAGAACAAAAATAAGTAGTGTAGTCTCTTTATGCGCTGTAAAAATGTTCCTAGTCTTTCTATGTTGAGATGATGAATAGTTGCTCTGCTTTATCTCTCTCTTGTGCCTAGTTCATAACTTAGTACTCCCCTAGTTTTGAATTTGTTGGCTAAATAAAACTCGCTTAGAACCTGAAACTTGTGGGTTGCATACGTTTGCGCTGAACCTAAGTTGTTGTGAGAGATGATATGGTAAAAAGAGCTACTCAATCTTGTTCCAAGTTAAGCTTGAAAACTCCGGAGCTTTTGTTTTCGAAAATCATAAAAATTTATAAGTTCCTCAGTGATGCTAATTTCCTACCAAAGCCATATGTAGTACTTCATGTAAAACCTTACACATATGCTGCTTGCCATTTCGTTGAGCTTTATCAAAATTGTGCGACCCTAGTGAGATGCTCTCCATACTCTCATGATCAAGATCACGTGCACATTCCACCTCATATGCTATACTTCTACTCCGGAAGTTAGCAACCATGTCATGCCATCCACCAAAATAAATACACTCCTCATCATATATCACCTCTCTTGAAATATCAAAAGTAGGCATGGCTATGCAAAAGAAAGTAAGAAAATAAAAGATGAGCATGATGAAAAGAAAGAGACAAAATCTGCTCTCATTTTGAGCATGGAAAAAGAAAGAAGAAAAGATAGTCATGCCCAAAATACAAAATAAAGAGAGGTGAACAAAAAGAGGAGTAGTCACATACACCACCATCCACATATACACACTTGCACATCTTGATCTACGATTGTATGGCTTGCTATCTCCGTGGATCCACTCTTTTGGTTTTGCAAAATATGAATGCAAGTATGCCTCTTTACATATCCCACCTTGAGCTCCACAAAGGCTTATTAGATATAGGATGAGGCAACACACATGCCTTGGTAAGGGATAAAAACACCACTTGAGCGACTCGAGAGTATCACTAGAGGAACTTGATTTTATTCTTGAAAATCTTTTTGAAAACCTCCGGGGAATAAAAGCAAGACAACGGATGAGAAAATAAATGCTCCATACACCATTCTCTCTCTCAACCGCCCAAGGTAAAGTATAAAGCAAAAGCCCCATAAGGATTAAGGGAAAAGGGTGAGTTACCATGGCCAACTTATTCAACTCAAGGATGAGTATCTCTGTTATAAACTTGGTACCTTTGAGAAGTAGGCATTGTAGCAACTCCTGATCAACAACCTAAAGTCATACTTCTTGCTCGGGACGAGCAAGGGGTAAGCTTGGGAGAGTTGTTGACGGTCGCTACGGACCAATTTCAACCGTCAACTAGCTCAATAAATAAGAAGGATTGGACATTTCTTACACGCATTTTATTTAGAAATAATCTATTTCCACATGTACCTCTAGATTTTAGTGTGCAGGTGGAATAAGGGAGAAATCCAGGTGAAACCATGGCCCAAGGCGACGAAACAACACTTTTACAAACTCGATGTTCGCCGCGGGAATACAACTCCAAGACAAAAGGCCAAATATCGTCAAAGTCCAACACAACCAAGGCCTAATGCACCTGGACTAGAGAAGAAGACCCAGAGGGGGAGCCACCTGCCAAAGCCCAGCCCAGGTGGGGCCAGGCACAGGTCGGCCGACCCCCCTTGGCCAGGTCGGCCGACCTGGCAGGGTGGCCCCCTGGGCCCATCTTTTTATGGCGGTTTGTAACCGACCTCTGGAGGTCGGTTCCCCCTGCATTAAATGCCACCGACCTCAGGAACCGCCTCCAGAAACCGACCTTCAAGACTATAAATAAAGGGGTACCCCCCCTCCTGGAGGACACACCACAACACAAGGATCATTCCCTCCTCTCCTCACGCTAGAGCTAGAGACTCTTCTAGGTAGTGCTAGGCTGAGTAGTGGGCTGCCTCATTGCTCCCAAGGTCTTGTGGAGAATTGGGTATAGCTCTTATATCCTCTCTTTGTAAGACTTGTTCTTCGTCTAATGGAATACATTCGTTCGTATAGTTGTTATGTGCTTACTAGTTTGATCATGATCCTGCATGAATGTTCATCGTTCGTTCATGTTTGTTCATCGCTCGTTCATGTTTGTTCATCGTTCGTTCATCGTTCATCGATGATCGCTAGTAAACATACATCGAGCGTTCCTTGTTCGTTCATGCTTGATTATCGATTATTCTTGCACGTACTTAATTGATCGTCGTTCGTCGCTCGTTCTTGAGCGACGAACGCTTATGCATAACTTAGTGCTTGCTTTGATCCTTTTGTTTAATTCATGCTAGTTAGGCTAGTTGTTCTTATGTTTTGGCATCGGGCTCTCTATCCTGCAAAGGTGCTCTAGATTTATCACCCCGTCGATCCGAAGGGTTGGGGGTGCCTCAAGGGATCTAGAGTTGTGGTTAGTGACGCCGGCATGGTGCTGGGGTTGTCTCTCCACCCTTGAGTATGTGCGTGTCCCACAGTTTGTAGAGGTAGGTGGCAGGAAGTGACAGCCCTGTCCATCCAAAGGAACCCTCCACGTTCGGGCACGGCATAGGAGTATGTAAATGCGCCGGAGTCGCGGGGCAGACCCTGCGTATGCCGGACCTCCCGAAGTTGCCTAGACATAAGACGCTTGCTTGTGCTTGCATGATCTTAGATGATAGGTAGAGGCCTTGCACGCTCTATGAATGTTTTACTTTAGGAGTAGTAGCTCACTAGTCTAACTTAGCATTGCTTAGAATTGTCTCTCGCCCTTTTATTCGAGAGAGTGGGATACCTTTGTGTGTGTCACACTATCCTCAACTATTGAACTTTACCCCTGTTTTGGAATGTGGTTATATCATCTATCATTTGTAACACCATAAACATAAGTACTCTTGTCAACCATGTCTTCCCTTGGGAAAATATAAATACGATACCCTTGGAATACTCTCGGGTGAAATGCTACAACGGGTTATCCGTCCGCTTGCGGATATTCAATTAACATGATAAACCTTATAATACATATCTAGTACTTGTTACTAGACGTGGATTATTTGGTTAATAGTGCAAGTGACTCAAACCATAACCCCCGGCGTCTCCCGCGGTCGCGTATTTTCTGCGTGACCGTAAGAGACGCCAACAAACGATAACTCATCACTGACTAGCATTGGATACCTATGCTATATATGCAGACTTTTGAAAATAAAGGATTCCTTTATCGCTCCGATAAAGATGCATTGGATTCCTGCATGAGTGCCCACCTATGCAGACATTCATCTTCTATATAAACAGCATTGGATGGTCACCTTCCAAGACCACAAGCCACACAATGTCTAACAACGAGCCACCACCACGACTAGAACTTATGTCTTCTGCTAGGATGCGAAGGGAGCTCGATGAGGAGCTTGCACAATGGGAAGATGGACCTCCTGCAAATGACCCCAACAGAGATACCTTCCTCAATCCGCGGCCACCACCAACAGGCTTCGAGGGTGCCCCCCAGTGCCACTGCGGAAGGAGGTGTGTTTCTTCTGCCTCCAAGGATATCGACACTTGGGGCCGCCGCATGTGGAAGTGCGCGCAAGAAGCCTTGAACGATTTGGAGACATATCCCTCGACGGTATGATATAGCAATATCAATACAAACGCTTTGGCCTTTTAATGTCGATTAACGCAAATTTTATTGTACAGACGGCTTCAAGAGAGAAACTAGCAAAACGTGGCCAGAAGTTCAACAAATATTCCAACCTCCCCAAGGGATGTGACTTCATACAATGGATCGATGACACCATCTCTCCAAAAGACTAGGAATGGTTGAACTTGAAAAGAAAGTGGGAGTTGGATGAGCTTCGCGACAAGTTCAAGGCAGGTGGGTCTTCCAAGAGGAATGACGATGATGACAGCTACTTAGGTTCGTCCACCCTGGGCGATGATTAGTGCTTGCTGTTATGCAGATACCCGGATTATGTCGTTGTATCATGTTTGTTGTTAGTCCATTTAAATTCCCTAAGGCGTGTTACGATTAAATCCATGCACCAGTAGGTTTATGATGTGTTTGGAACACGCTATTGTTCACTTTTAATCAATGTATGCTGCATGCTAAGTATGAATGTTAAAGCCTGGTTGTTTTCCTTTCATTATCGCCTTGTCATACCTCGCAGAGCATCTATGCTTTCATTGTCCTCTTGTGCATCACTACCTAGCAGAGCATCCTATGGGCCAAAGCTTTTTTCGACCCAGTGCCTGCCAGAAGCACCAATGCATCAATGCACTTGCTTTTCTGCATCGATGTGTCCGGTGGCCATCAATTCATCAGACGTAGAGCATCCAATGCCCCAAAGCATGCATGCCACAAAGCATGCATGACTGTCTCAATGCATGCATGCCACAAAGCATGCGTGACTGTCTCAATGCATGCATGCCACAAAGCATGTATGACTGCCACACAGCATGCATACTCTCTCTTTTCAGACGTGCAACTTTTACTGTCGTGACGACACGCATTTATTGTTTTCGCATGGCGACACATCCATTCATGGGCAACTTTGCAGAGCATCCGATGACATCTCCTCTTCTTTTCTTTGTAGTCTTCGTCTATAGACCACGTTAGTTATGCCTATAAAATGTACACATCGTCTGTCCGTTAAACTGAACCACTTCGCAATATAACCAACACCGAAATTTCTCCCATAGCTATGGAGTTCCCCAACGACCCACCCCACAACAAAGAGACGTTACCTCTCGGAGATGCCTTCATCGCTCCTATGTGCCTCTGTGGCACTCCATGCAGGCTAGTGAAGTCACTCGTTCTCGGTGATGACTACGGCAAAAGGCTTTGGATGTGCAAGAACTACCAATATGACCCTTCGCAACGTCTTTACTCTTCCGATAGGAGATCAAGGGTAACTACTTGTACTTCGTCATTCTTTGCTTCCACCATTGATTCTTACTTACTAATACGTTCATAATATTGCAGTCCCCGCCGCCTCTGTGTGAGTTCATCGAGTATGTTGACACTGAGCAGACACCAGAGGATATAGCCCATGTGTACCGTGTCGCTCAACGTGAAAGAAGGCATTGGCTTGATATGGAAGCTGAGGAAAGGAGAGAGGAGGAACGCAGGAAGATGAGGCAGGAGGACGAAGAGCGTCGACGCAAGTACGAAGCGGAACGCAAGCAAAGAGAGGAGGCGGAACGAAGGCGCAAACAAGAGGAAGATCGGCTTGCTTATGAGGCCCGCGAGGCCGAAAGGGAGAGGATGCGCAAGAGAGCTCGCCGCGCTAGGGCAGCAGGTCCGGATGCCTTCAGAAAGGGGAAATATCCCCGTTGCACTCAGTAGACACTGAGGATAAATAGATCTGAGGTTGGACGAGCTTCGCGAGAAAAGCGGAGGAGGTTCATCTAAGTCGAAAGGGGATGACGAGGGATACGTGTCGTTTAACCTAGGCGATGATTAGTCTTTTGATTTCCATGTTGCTTATCAGCAATTGCGTGCACCGAATATGTCATTCCACCTTATAGAATACTACGTTCACTGTGAGTGAAATTTATTTCCCTAAGGCGTGTTAGGAGTAGATCGATGGACACGTAGCTTTGTCATGTGCATCGAAACACGCCATTGTTCCCTCCTCATTGTATGTATGTTGCGTCCTAAGTATGAATGTTGAAGGCGGGTTCTTCTGCTTTTATTATTTTCATGTCCATTCGTTGTCTGGTTGCTATGAATGCGGACCAGTCCTTTACGTACATGCAAGTAATCGAGACAGGGCCACAATAAAAAGCAGGCAGCGCATGCGGCCCTTGTTTCGTTGTCACTGATGGCAGGCAGCGTATGCAACTAATGGAGGCAGGGCCACAATCAATCACTACACTCCGGTGCCAGACAGGACATCGCATGCACGACCACACACGACCACAGTAAAAGGAGGCAGCGCACCATGATTGCATCAGACAACGCGGAGCATCCTATGCTTCTCAACGATAAAACCATGGCGTGTTCTTCTCCTTTTATCACTGCGTCAATGAAAGGACCACAATCACTGCATCCACAGCAACACGCTGGGCATCCAAGGACCATGTAGTCAAAAAAAGAAAGGTGACATTGATAGAGCATGCATGCGCGAACAGTGACTCTACTGCATGCATCACTGCCTCAATGCAATGCATGCATGACTGCCACAAAGCATGCATCTCTCTTTTCAGACATGCAGCTTCAGCTTTTCAACTCGGTGCTTCTCTCTTTCGTTAAATAGAGCCACTTCACTCGTGAATGCAACACACTGAGCAACGCATCCATGGCTAATAGAGGGGGAGGGAGAGGTGGAAAGAGAGGAGGAAGAGCGGGGAGTTCTTCAGCACCGGAAGAGTGGGTTTGGGATGGAGAGTACGGACCGTTCACATATGATCCACCTATTCAACAGTTTCCTCTAGAGTCGAAAGATGATTTTGACTATGTTACCAATCCAATTAGACGGTACGACAACAGAAAGTTCAAATGGCCAAAATGCGGTCATGGCCTGGATTGCGTCGTCCAAATGTTCGACGGCCAATGCGATGGAGGTCGGCGCTTCTTCAGATGCCCAAATGGACAAGTGAGTTTTAATTCTTACTTGTTTCTCATTCGCCTTTGAGTATCATCTTTAAGCCTCCTCATCTTTATTCAACATTTGCACACCTTTTTTTTACAGAATAACGAGGACCAAGACAATTGTGGCTTCACGCTGTGGGTGGATCCTAAGCCTATCAGCACAACCGTTGAATACATTAGCTACCTGCAAAACCGCATCTTCGACCTACAGCAAGAACTTGAGACGGCAACTCCACGTCAAAGCCAAGACCTCGTGATTGGCATTGCTGGCCCCGACACCTATTACCTTGATCCGTACTGCCCATGTCCGCACCACAAGTCAGGCCCAACCAACCCACCACCACAAGCTCCACCAGCACCACCACCACCTTACTACGGTGGTGGTGGGTACAATGACTATGGCTACTCTCAGTCTGGCGGACAGTCAAACTACAGTCCATGGGACTAGATTTCCTACCAAAACCTGGCTAAATGTTACATTCTCGTCATTCAAGTGTTGCATTTTTCAATTCCCTAAAGGCATGTCAGGATTAGTACGGTGCACATATAGGTTAGTCATCATGTGTACCGAACATGCCATTGCAATTTATGTACGTATGTAATTCCATTTCACTGCAATTAAGCCAATGAAGCCGGGTTCTATATCTTTACCATTGCAATATAGCTAGCAAAGTACTACAATTACACAAATACTTAGTTGAAACCAACGGTTCCACATCATAGTCCACAACATACAACAAGGCCTTTTCTTGCAACTGGTGAGGAGTGAGGAAATGAGAGGAAGAGGAGAAAGAAAGAGAGGACTTTTGTGTGCCCGGGGGTGAGCGCCAAATGGTGCGGCGCTCACACGCTGGGCGCCATAGATTCCGGCGCTCACCCCCTGCCAGGTCAGCAGAACGGGCGCGTGCCCTCCAGCTGACGTGGCAGGGGTGGGCGCCAATTGTTGCGGCGCCCAGGTGTTCAACCTGAGCGCCAAATCATATGGCGCTCAGAAAAGGGTCCATTTCTAGACATATTTTTCTCAGGGGTCTATATGTGAAAATGTTTTCTGAAAAAGGCCAAAATGTAAAAATTACACGCTCATGAGCGGAGCTAAAGGCTGGACAGGGTCCAGCCCAACAAGCATTTTAGTACTGTAACACATGCTACAGTAGCTTTTCTCTTTTTCTTCGTTGCCTCCGCCGTGAGCTCGCGAGGCTGAAGTCTGTCCATATTTTGTAAAAAAATGTATTGTTAGTTTCATATTAAGTAGTCTTCCTTTGGTGTTGCCTTAAAAATAGTATTCTTGTTCTGAGTTTGAAGTGAGATATTATAAACAAATCAGTCCTTCATTATTGTGGCCCTAGAAATCGTGTTTCTGATTTCACTTGTCATGTTCGTTTCGTCAAGTCATTCACACTGTCTTTATAATGATGTCATTTTCTTTTGAGTAAAATACATGGCCGGTTTCTAAACTTGTCACGTGGTATCATCTAAGTTTTTGAACTCTCAAAATGCATATTCGGATCCCTAAACTTGTGAAAGTTAATCATTTAGGTCCAACATTCCAAAATTACCCTCTTTGTTGCTAATGTGACTCCATATAACCATAGTTTGTCATCTTTTTTTTATCTATAATTATTGCATCGTAGTCTAATTTTGTCATTTGGCGTGAATTGTAATATGAATAATAAACTAGAAAAAGAAATAATATGAAAAATTATTTTCAAATAGTTGCCCATCAACATCTATAATGGTAATTCTGCCTCTTTAGCGTCAATTGTAATGACAATAATAATTTGAGGACAGAAAGAGTATGAAAAATCATTTTGAATTACTAGCTCGGTATTTTTGGTATTTTAGACCTAGATGACACAATTTAGCAAGTTTGGGGATCCAAATATGCATTCTGAGAGTTAGGGACCTAGATGACACTCCGTGACAAGTTTAATGACTGCTGGTGAACTTTACTCTTTTTTTTGTTATTAAAATTTTAAGACCCTCTCCTACGGACAAGTCCCTTCTGCGAATTGGATTGAGTTTACTATTCTGGAGATTCTCCACTTCAGTAGAGTTAGAGTACTTCCTCTGTGCACGAATCAAAGAAGGGGTGATTAGTGTGAGTATTCCCCATGTGGTCTTTCCTACCATTCATGATCTTGCCAACATTCCATCCAAAATTCTTATTGTGTAGCAAAGCTAATGTGGGAGTAGCGTCTCTTTAATTTTTGAAATCCACGTTTCAATTTGTTTGGAAATCCAGATTGATTGGTATTATCTGATTAGTAGCACGATTTTTTGCCTTAGCAAAAGAAAACATCATTAGTGAGTACTGGAGGCTGCAGCCTTGTGAAGGCCGTGGAAACTAGGAAACTACTACCGATCCCTTCGTCATAATAATTCAACATAAATAAGCATGGGAGCTAGAAACAACAAAGGATAAAATGAAAAGCGCACTAAGCTTCACTGGTTCAGGAACTACGGTAACTCAGCACACACTAATACAGGTAAACCTAATAAAATCACCAAATGACATTGAACAATGAAGTACAACTTATTTTAGCTTCTTATGCCTCCCCCAATTCGTTACGCTCTGCAGGTACCACAGCTTCTTTCTCCTCCTCGTTGGCCTCATATGCGAACTGGCCCTTGATCTCGACCTCGTATCTTATCTTCTCCTTGGCGGCGCGGATTAAGTCCTCGGAATGCTTCAACAAGACATTGTTTATGTTAGTGAGGGTCTTAATCCCGTACTTGTCCTCCACTAGTTTGTCTATGTTCTTTTGCTCCGGGAGCTGCAGGCACTCCATGTTGAGGAGCTCCTCTACCCTCCCCTGTGGCATCACCATCGTGTTCGTCTTCTTTTTCCCCAGCTTATCATTAGCCTTTTCTATTTTGCCCCCTTCAGCATCGGCGGAAGAAAGGAACCCGTGGGGGATTGGGTTTTGGATTATGGATTCTTCCAAATCATCCAGAGCTTTCCGCAGCTGCTCATCTGAACAGAGCTTTGAAGAGGAACTTGCCATCTCTCCTCACGTCGAATTCCCCTCTCGCCTTTTGTCCTTCTTCAATTTGATGGACCGAGCTTCCGCTCACCCGAAAACAACCTACAATTAGAATCAACTGATTGGTTCAGCGAAAATCAGGCCCCTCTCGGCGCGCATTTATAGATCCTCCACTATGCCAAACCGAGTCGTTTTAATCGATTTCGAAGCAACCGAGTTGGACTCTACAAACACTAGCACTCAGCCTCGGTTTGGGATCCGCAGCACTTGCAGGTCACCAATCGGTAGCGATCGGGACTCGATATCTATGAATCAACGATTGCGGCGCAGTAACGATATTGAATTGAAGAAGAACAAGATTAATCACATACCAGGATTGGCCGACGGCGCCTGTGGGTGGAGGTGGATAACCTAACGAAGGACAGCACCTCCGGGAAGGCCGACGGCGTATTTATGGCCAACGGACGGGCCGAGGTGCCGAGCGAGCAAGATCGGACAGAGAGGCCATCGGCCCAGAAAAAACATACCGCAGGTCCAGATAATCTCAGCCCGTCAGCCTCGATTCCGGTGTGCAGTAAAACAACCGAGCGTGCGCCGTGCGAGCGAGCCCTGAAGTCCGCGGTGCCGGGGAGAGAACAGAGCAGAAACAGAGGAAGCGAGAGGAGACAGAGGCGGAGATGGCCATGACTACCTTCCAACTCGCTCTCAGCTTTGGTTCGCCCTCAAGTCCTCAACTCTCTTGCTCTCTTTCTTCCTGTGGCGATTGGGCTGACTCTGCTCGGGTGACGTCACTGACGTGGCTTTCTTGCAGGGACGATGATGATGGGGGAGCAGAGCGAGGCGGCGAGGACGCTGCGCCTCCTCGACCGCCTGCGACGCCGGCGCCAACTTCTTCGGGCGCAGCGAGGAGCTGGGCCTCAGGCTGCGGGCCCGCGAGACTGGTCGTCATCGCGACCAAGGTCAGCATTCAACGGTCAACACTCACTTCCCTTCGCTGTTGGCATGTTGCATCTACACTAGTTGCTGTGCTTGCGTGTGCTCCGAAAGTCTGTGACACTACCACTGAACTGAACTGCGCGATCTCTTGATGTTTTCAGTTACGGCGTTGGGAATCGATGAAAGGTTGCGGGGCCGTCTGGTCTCAAGATGACATGGATCCGAGGTGCAATCGATGATAGTGCTGACCTTTACTTTTTCTTGTTCATTTGTCCAGCAACAAACTTGTTGAGGTTTCTTGGGAGAATTGTTCTGCTTAGTTGTTCAATCGACTCTGTTTGCCTGTTTTCTGAAGTTCCATGTGATCTTGTGCAGTTTTCTGAACTACAAAATGACTTTTGGATAGAACAATGCAGCTGGTGCAGCATCAAATCCATGCTAAGCAGCTTGATCAGGCCTTAATAATAATAAAAAAGATATTTCAAATAGATGTAATCCATCCCAAACGGCTGAAAGTATGAAATTTTTTTTGTAATACTGATGATTCAGGCACGCCATATACTCCTCTGAACCTGCAAAATACTCTACACTTGCTGCCGTCAAGCTCTCCGTTCACCACCAATGGGCGGCCGCCACGCAGCTCCACAGCCTTATGGTGACGACCAACGACCAGTCAAACCTCCCGATGCGAACCGCACAGGTCCGATCCGACGGCAGCCAGGCACCGGGCCGGTCGCGATTCCAAATAATGTCCATTCCTAGCCTTCCTGACCTCCATGTGCATTCCCGATCGACGCCGAGCTATGCGCGCGCTCCCGGCGAGGCCGGCCTCAGTCTCGAGGAGATGAAACAGGGGGTAGTACGTCGGCATCGCCGCTCGTCCGGGTGTCCGACGACCGCGACGCAAGACAGCCGGGTGCACGCATTCACGTCCAGCAGCAGGCACACGGCCGGCGTCCGTGTCGAAGAGATAAAACACGCCACGGTGCTCCCTGGTGATCGGTCCTGTTGCGCCGTGCCCGGTGAGGTGGCCTGGAGGAGCAGGCCTAGCTAGCGTCCCACGTCGGCCACGGCGGCGTGAGTGAGGTCCAAGAGCTCAGGCACCACCGCGGCCCACGCGCACGTCCAAGGCTCAGCACCCGCGATCTGCGCCGATGCACGGCCGTCGCTGATGCAACCTGATGGCCCTGCCAACCAACCTAGTAGCCTGTGACGCCCTGATGTCTAGCGGATACTTGCACTTTCTATCATGGTACTTGGGAGAGAAGGGATGCCTCTCAATCGGGGCGTACGTCTGGGAAGGGGACCGTGCGGGAGGGCCTTTCTCGGGAGGTGTGAGACCCAGCCAGCTTTAGGGGGGATCAGCGTAAACGGTTGCTGCATACGAATTTTGCACGTGTGTGGCGTGTGGTTAGGTTTTTCTCCTGCAGGATGTACATCGATGCCGCCGCTCTCGGTCGAGAGCAACCTTGCTCAGTGCGCCACATCGTAGTGTGATATGATTGATGATGATGACTAGTACTTATATTTATGGTATCTCATTACTGCTATATTGATGATATGATGTATTGTTACTTATATCTGTTTTAGCTATATGCACATTGCTTTATTGGATAAGTACTTAATTGGAATTAAAACTTGAAAGTAAGGACCAAGTAATTAGTGCGGTTTTATGCTATCGAGTCAGCCACCCCTTTTGTAGCCTTGCATATTAGGAGTCGGCTGTAGTTAGCCTTTTGACGGGTAAGTCTTGCTGAGTATTAGTTGCTCAGGGTTTGGCTCTTTATGATTTTATTGCAGGTTGCACCTTTATCCCCGACTCTACGGGTGGAGGTGGACAGTGGGATGGCCAGCTTTCCTATAGTTGGACAGCCCACTGGGAGACTGAGGAGTGATCTCCTCTCGAGTCCGCATCTTCATGGCTTTGAATGCGGGTTCTTGTGTATCGTGAGCGAGTGCTCTTGTACCTTTATTTCTAGATTTGTATCGTTTATTTCCGCTGTGCGACTCTGTGTTTTAATTGGGTTAATGTAACCACTTAAAGACCTAATTTGTGCTTTTTATATGCTGTACTGTTGTGTCTGTTCATCAGCGATATACCGACTCGATCCTGCGAAAAGCGGAGACGCTTCGGCTGGTACCAGAGCCGTGTTGGGACAGTACATCATATAAACGGCCTATTTTCGAAAAGCTAACCACGTTACGAGTGAGGAACGAAAAACCCATTATAAGGATGTTAGAGTAATCAGGTGGTAATAGGAGTTGATTGTTATTTTTCTGTAACGACGCACCGACGCCCAGGTAAGAAGGTAAGGAACTACATGGCGCTGGTTTTGGATATTGGTGGCGGAGTTTGTTCTGTTCCGTGAGCCATCGAGTTCACGAGGAGTTGAGGATGGTGAGGATATGTTATTGGGCCATGTATTACATTTTTATGAGATACGTCACCTGTGTAGGTTGGTTGAGGTGACGTTGTGTGCTTTGCAGGTACACTAACTCGCGCGTAGATCGTGTAGAAACGTTTGTGAGTGCGAAGTAGTTACCACCACTGTCTACGGCCTGCTATATTTGGGCAAATTTTATTTTGTGAGGACGTATAGGTCGTGCATGCATTGCATCTTCATGATTTAAAACACTTCCACGAATTTCAGATCACCCAAAAATTTCAGACTGACAAGCTAATTTTAAAAATTCATAACTCCAAAACCGCTTGGCCAAATTCGATGAACCAAGACTTGCTGGAAAGCTTACAACATGAACTAAAATTTTTCTTCAGAGTTCACCTTTCGATTCTGTCAGTATCATCCCCAAATCTGTCGACCAAGTGAAGTCAAATTTCAGCTTCGACTAGTTTTTGCAGAATCTGTCCACCAACTTCAAAAATTGATATCTCCAGTTCTACTGATCCGTTTTGGGCGTTTGAGCACTCGATGGAAAGATCTTGAAGTTATCTACAAGTTTCGTGTTCTGACTTTTCTCGTTTGAAGCCTCAGGAGTGTCAGTGTTTGTTTTTGTGACTGCTGCTCGCAGTCAACATAGATTTCAGTCTGTTGCTTTGATGGACCGTTGCATCTGTGTTTGTGCGTGAAAGGCTTAATGTAGCTACTTGCTACGACCTTCCAGAACTTCTTTACCATGTTCTAATTTTTATTTAGCATGGTTGTTCTGTTTGGAGCAGTTTGTGGGATTTTTCTTTCAAACTCTCCCTATATGGATGCTTATGGCCTTTCTTGCTTTTTAATTCTGCCATATTGAATATCTTTGTTTCTTGGAGCTAACGGTGATGATTTTGATTTGGCAGAATGCCGCCGCGTCGTCCTCCACCACCCCCGCCGCAGTACAATCTGGCGGAGGCGATGCACAACCAGACAGAGCTGCTCAGGACTCTCGTCCAGGTCATCACCCAGGAGGGTGGCAACCGTCGGGGTCCACATCCAGGCTGCACCTACGCAGACTTCCTGGCCACTCACCCGCCTGTCTTTTCCGGGTCCACTGACCCGATGGAGGCGGAGTCTTCGCTGCGCACTGTGGAGTCCAAGTTTGGGCTCCTTCCTGCCTGCACAGAGGTGCAGAAGACACTGTTCGCGGCGCAGCAGCTTCAGGGGGCGGCTGGAGGATGGTGGGCAGCTCACCTTGCCACTCTTCCGGCCGGTCAGCAGTTGACTTGGGCACAGTTCAGAGAGGCCTTCCGCTCGTTCCACATTCCGCCTGGCATCATGCAGCGGAAGCTCAGAGAGTTCCTGGACCTCAGGCAGGGAGGCAGGAACGTGTTCGACTACGCCTAGGTGTTCAACCACCTGGCCCAGTTTGCTCCAGACCAGGTAGATACGCCCGCCAAGCGGAAGGCGTGTTTCTTGAGAGGCTTGTCTACCAAGCTTCAGTCCCGGCTTGTCCTGAACGCCGGTGGTACCTTTGACGAGCTTGTTAGTGCAGCGATAGTGATGGAGGATGCCATCAGGGCACACCAGGACAACAAGAGGAAGAGGAAGGCAGTGGCACCACCGTCTGGCAGCACTTCAGCCAGGCCACGCCTTGTGTACACCGCTCCCAGTGGACAGAGGTACCTTGCGCCTCCACAGTACCAGCGTCAGCAGCAGCAGCAGTTTGCTCAGAGACAGTCACAGCAGCAGCAGCGTCAGCAGCAGCAGCGCTCGCAGCAGCAGCAGGCAGGCAGAGGTTTCCCGTGCTACAACTGTGGACAGGTGGGGCATTTTGCGCGTGACTGCCGTGCAGCACCTAGGCAGAACAACGCGCAGAGGGCTCCAGTTCAGGCAGCAGGACAGCAGCGCCAGCAGGGCAGGAACGCGCCAGTCAAGACTGGGCGCGTTAACTACACCACTGCAGAGGAGGTTCCAGAGGGTGAGCAGGTTCTAGCTGGTACGTTTTCTTTGCGACATGAGCCCGTGGTTATCTTGTTTGATTCAGGTGCGACACATGAGTTCGTCAGTTTAGCTTGTACTCGACGACTTGGTCTTGTGATTTCTTCCTTGGAGACTCCGTACGTGATCAGTACACCAGGATGCCGCATTATGACGAGGCAGATAGTGCGTAATGCTCCTATTAACCTTGCTGGACAGATCTACCCGACCCATCTTATTGTGTTGGATGGTCAGGGTTTAGATGTGATACTTGGTATGGGATGGATGAGGGTCCAGAAGGCTGTACTTGATACTTCTCTCCGTCTTGTTCACTTGGATTCTCCTATGCACGGCAAGGTCACTCTTCAGCTATCCTTGTTGGCCCCATCGCGACCGTCAGTGCACCAGGCCGTTGGCAAGAGTCTGGATATGATACCTGTGGTGCGTGAGTACCCCGATGTGTTTCCAGATGATTTGCCAGGCATACCACCAGATCGTGATGTGGAGTTCCGCATTGACTTGCAGCCAGGCACAGCACCTATCTCCAGGAAACCGTACAAGATGGCCCCTAATGAGTTAGCAGAATTGAAGATGCAGTTGAAGGAGCTATTGGACAAGGGTTTCATTCGTCCGAGCTCTTCACCTTGGGGTTGTCCCGCCTTGTTTGTGAAGAAGAAGGATCAGGCGCTCAGACTATGTGTGGATTATAGGCCACTTAATGCTATGACGATTAAGAACAAGTATCCGCTGCCTCGCATTGATATCTTGTTCGATCAGCTAGCTAGAGCTAAGGTGTTCTCCAAGATTGATCTCCGTTCTGGGTATCATCAGATTAAGATCCGTGCAGAGGACATTCCGAAGACTGCTTTCTCTACCAGATATGGACTCTATGAGTACTTGGTGATGTCTTTCGGTTTGACCAATGCACCTGCTTACTTCATGTACTTGATGAACTCAGTGTTCATGCCAGAGTTGGACAAGTTTGTCGTGATTTTCATTGACGACATCTTGATCTATTCAGAGACAGAGGAGGAGCATGAGCAGCAGCTCCGGATTGTGTTGCAGCGTTTGAGGGATCACCAACTGTACGCTAAGTTCAGCAAGTGTGAGTTCTGGCTTAGCGAGGTGCCTTTTCTTGGCCATGTTATATCAGCAGAGGGTATTGCTGTTGATCCGAGCAAGGTGCAGGATGTTCTGGATTGGAATGCACCTACGACTGTCTCTCAGATTCGCAGCTTTTTGGGTTTGGCTGGTTATTACCGTCGGTTTATTCCGAATTTCTCTAAGATCTCCAAGCCCATCACTGAGTTGCTGAAGAAGAACATGAGATTTGTGTGGAGCTCGCAGTGTGGTGATGCTTTCCAGAATCTGAAGAAGCTTCTCACTACCGCTCCAGTTTTAGCTCAGCCTGATATCACCAAGCCATTTGATGTGTATTGTGATGCTTCCGGTACTGGTCTTGGTTGTGTGCTGATGCAGGATGGCAGGGTAATTGCTTATGTCTCTCGGCAGCTTAAGCGACATGAAGAGCATTACCCCACTCACGATCTTGAGCTTGCAGCTGTCGTACTTGCTTTGAAAGTATGGCGGCATTATCTGTTGGGAAATCTGGTGCATATCTACACAGATCACAAGAGCCTCAAGTATATATTCACGCAGTCAGATCTGAACATGCGCCAGAGGAGATAGTTAGAGCTGATCAAGGACTATGATCTGGAGATTCACTATCACCCAGGGAAGGCTAATGTGGTTGCTGATGCTTTGAGTCGCAAGGCTCATTGCAATAATCTCATCGCAGCTCCTTATGCAGAGGCAGAGCCCAGTCTTAGAGTGCATGCTTATGGCTCCTTGGCCAATATATCACTGGTTCCGACCCTGTGAGATGAGATTGTGGCAGCGCAGAAGAAGGATGAGAAGGTGAATCACCTCAGGAGGAGACTCAAGCTCGGGGAAGCTAGAGTCCAGTGTTTCAGAGAGGATGAGGATGGAGTCCTATGGTTCCAGGACAGATTGGTGGTTCCTAAGGACTTTGAGTTGCGCAGGAAGATTCTTGATGAGGCGCACTTGTCCAAGTATTTCATCCACCCTGGTAGCAACAAGATGTACCAGGATTTGAGGAGTCGCTTCTGGTGGACCCGCATGAAGCGGGAGGTCGCACAGTACGTTTCTGAGTGTGACACTTGCAGGAGAGTCAAGGCAGAATACATGAAGCCTGCAGGGTTGCTTCAGCCTTTGAGTGTTCCTGCTTGAAAGTGGGAGGATATCAGCATGGATTTCATTGTCGGCTTACCTCTCACCTCACAGAAGCATGACTCTATTTGGGTGATTGTCGATTGATTGACCAAGTCAGCTCACTTCATTCCAGTGTATACCCGTTACAGTGTGCAGAAGTATGCCGAGCTTTATATCTCCCGGATTGTCTGTTTGCATGGAGTGCCTAAGACCATCATTTCAGATAGAGGACCTCAGTTTGTTTCTCGCTTCTGGGAGCAGCTGCATGCTTCTTTAGACACCACCTTGATCCGCAGCGCTGCCTACCACCCTCAGACAGATGGACAAACTGAGAGGGTGAACCAGATTCTTGAGGACTTACTTCGTGCTTGCGTGCTGACTCACACCAAGGATTGGGAGAAATTTTTGCCGCTAGCAGAGTTCTCCTACAACAACAGTTACCAGGAGAGCATCAAGATGGCACCCTTTGAGGCGTTGTATGGACGTCGCTGTCGCACTCCCCTTAATTGGGTTGAGTCTGGCGAGCGATTCACCTTGGGGACTGAGTTGATAGCAGAGGCTGAGGAGACAGTGAGACGTATTCAGTCCAACTTGAAAGCAGCCAAGTCTCGATAGAAGAGCTATGCTGACAGGAGACGCCAACCGTTGGTTTTTGCAGTTGGCAGCCATGTATACCTTCGTGTCTCTCCCATGAAGGGTGTACGTCGGTTTGGTGTCAGAGGGAAGCTAGCACCCCGATACGTTGGACCGTTCCGGATATCAGAGCAGTGTGGACCTGTTGCTTACCGGTTGGAGTTACCCTCCAACCTCTCTGGTGTTCACAATGTCTTCCATGTATCACAGTTGAGGAAGTGCTTGAAAGCTCCTGCAGATGTGGTGGTCAGTGATGTTGAGCAGCTTGAGCCAGATTTAACATATCCAGAGCAGCCTATTGGTATTGTTGATCAGAAAGACCGAGTCACCAGAAAGAGCACTACCAGATTCTATAAGGTGCAATGGAGCAACCAATCTGAGGCCGAGGCCACCTGGGAGACAGCGGAGTTCTTGAACTCCCATTTTCCTGGTTTTCTACCTCCGAGGTGCGTTATTTAGTTGTTCCATTTTTGCATCTTTTTCTTCGCTCTTTCGCCATTCGATTTCCTCCTTCTCTTTAATCTCGGGACGAGATTTCTTTTAGGGGGGAGGGCTGTGACACCCCGTGTCACTGAATTTCAGAATAGTGCAAACCCAACTGAACAAAGACTGAAATCAAACCAAATTCAAAATTCGAAATTCAAAGTTCAAACAATGTCCAAACCATAGCTTGTGAAAGAATTCAAATTTTTGCACAACAACTCGAGCAACCAAAAATACCAGTGAGTAGCCCTTGTGAAATAAGAATTTTGGAGAATTTTTGGTGATTTTTGAAATTCATTTCGATGCTCAAATAAATCCCCAAAGTTCCAAAACTGTCCAACTTTGAATAGCTGCCATTTGAATTCTATTTCGACTTGAGATGTTCATGTTATGTCACTGGAAAGGGCATTTCATGACCTTTCGAATGCAACCAGTTTTGTAATTTTTGGAGTTCATTTGCTAGTTCAAATCGAGCGCCAAAGATTGGGGAAAATCAGGATTTGAATAAATCGAAAAATTCAAAAGATGCCGTGGGGCCCGTATGTCAGTGACGTTGTTGCACTGCGCGCGTCGGAGCTTTAGCTCCACGTCGCCGACGCCGACCGGCGATGTTGCGCGGCGCGCTGGCCCGCTCCCGACCGCGTCGCGGCATCAAAACGCCAGCCGCGCCCCTCCAGGCTCCATTTCCACCCATCTCCCCCACTCCCGGACTGCAAACCCTAGCGCCACCGCCATTGCCGCCCTCCGGTTGAGCAACCCATCGCACCGCCGCTCCGAAGCCCCTGCCGGCTGTTGGTTGGTGCGAGTGTGTGCGCTGAGGCGTCATGGAGCTCCCCGGAGACGCCGTTCCTGCTTCCCCGGGTTGAAGCGCGCCAACTCGAGGACTTCTTCCCCGAGACCGGCAGCCGAGCTCCACCACCTCGCCGCAGAAATTGTCCCTCTCCGGTGAGCCCGAGCTCGATTCAGCGCAGCTGTATATTCCCAGATGGGTCGCGCACCACTCGAGCCTCACGTTTCCTTGCTTGGCGCAGCCGTCTCGCAGGATTCGGAGTTTTCCCCGCCGCCGGTCAACCTCACCGCCGCCTCCCTCTCCGGTGAAACCCCTCCTTCGGGCCGTCTCCACGACGACGTGTTGGTCGACGAGCTTCCCCGAGCTGCGGTGAAGCTGTAGGACCAAACCGTGGAGCCTCTCGTCGATCGCAGCGCCCCCACGACTTCGCCGGAGTTGCACTGAGCCGCCTCTCTCGTCGCCGACGCTACTCCGGCCATCCCCGCTTGCTCCTCGTCGTCGAGGTGAGATCCCCGTCTCGCTCTGCCCCCGCTCGTGCCCTTCGCTGGCCGATGCGCTCACCGGAGCTTATTCCGGCGAGTAGCGCCGCCGCTCTCCGGCGACGGTTCCGGCCTGCGCACTGGAGACCACAGGGCGTGGATCTCGTGTGGCTACACGGGATCCCGTGTGGCTAACTCCGTGGCCCTCCGTGTGTTCCCACACGCGAGTGGCTGGATCTGGTGTGGCCAGCCCAGATCCGGTGCGGCCCGATCTGTGTAGCCACATATGTGGCTCAGATCTGATTGGTCGCGCCTGTTTTAAATCTTTTCCCGATTTACTTAATTTTAGAAAATGCACAGAAACTTCAAAAAGGCATAGAAAATAAAATACACATCAGAAAAATACAAATCAAATTTCTTTGGACTCCATGTAACATCCTCTGTCCAGCAAAAATACCAAAAACGCACTTTTGCAGATTGTGTATTTTCTGGAAAATACATCTGTCCAGATCTTGTTTAATTCCTTATAAATTCTCTGTTGCACAATAAATCCTGAACTCTTGCATGCCTGTCAAGAATCTGATGACACACCTACAGAGAATTTTTCCACTGTCACATGTTGTCTAATTATTTTCTTATGATTTAAATAATGTTCTGCACCGTATAAATTATTATAAATAATCTGCTTTGCAATAAATCATGAAACTTCACCATAAATTACTTCCAGTGGCACTCTTCTCCAGAAAAATGCCACTGAACATAAATTCACTTTTGAAATCACATTATTCATTTAACTTGCCTAAGTTGATTAATGGTGAACTTAATTAAAAGTTAATGAAGGAAATACTCCAGACGAAATTAATTAACAAAGTTAATCATTTGCACTTACAGTGCAAATGACTGTCCTATCAAGTAATTAAATCATGAATTGCATCATATTCTTGCATTTAACTTTGCATTGTTTTCCTTGTCATAACATGTAGTGACAGAGACGACTCCGGAGCCACTGGACTTCCAGCTGCCGGAGGAGCAGACCCAGGAGGTGCAGGAGGAGCAGCCGCAGCAGGACGCTGACCCCGCTGACCCCGTTAGCTACGCTCCTGAGCCAGGCAAGCCCCGGTGCATGCCTCCCTATTTAGGATTTTTACTTTCTCACTTGATTGGGGCTAGTAATTGATTGTGCATTAGGTTTATCAGGAATTGATGTGGAGCCTTAGAACTGCAATAGGATTACCCCTTTCATATCCTACCTTGTGTCCTATTTTTGGTAGATGTGGTCTAGGTTGCGTTAGAACTTGCTATGCTTAGGGACTAGCGAACGGTAGAAGTCGAGTGGTAGGTCCCACTCGCGAGTTAGGATTTATCCTGGATTGTACTAGATGGATTTAGGATTTGTTGAGACCAGACGGGGAATTGTTGTGTAGGATGGTTGGAGAAGGCTGGGCCTTCACGGTGGTGTAGCCCCGTCTGTGTCGATTGAGGACCGTTCGTTGTTGGCCCTATTGAGCAAGTTCGAACGTACTGATCACATGCTAGTGTTTTTATGGGCATAGTAAACCTAGTAGCCTGTGACGCCCTGATGTCTAGCGGATACTTGCACTTTCTATCATGGTACTTGGGAGAGAAGGGATGCCTCCCAATCGGGGCGTACGTCTGGGAAGGGGACCGTGCGGGAGGGCCTTTCTCGGGAGGTGTGAGACCCAGCCAGCTTTAGGGGGGATCAGCGTAAACGGTTGCTGCATACGAATTTTGCACGTGTGTGGCGTGTGGTTAGGTTTTTCTCCTGCAGGATGTACATCGATGCCGCCGCTCTCGGTCGAGAGCAACCTTGCTCAGTGCGCCACATCGTAGTGTGATATGATTGATGATGATGACTAGTACTTATATTTATGGTATCTCATTACTGCTATATTGATGATATGATGTATTGTTACTTATATCTGTTTTAGCTATATGCACATTGCTTTATTGGATAAGTACTTAATTGGAATTAAAACTTGAAAGTAAGGACCAAGTAATTAGTGCGGTTTTATGCTATCGAGTCAGCCACCCCTTTTGTAGCCTTGCATATTAGGAGTCGGCTGTAGTTAGCCTTTTGACGGGTAAGTCTTGCTGAGTATTAGTTGCTCAGGGTTTGGCTCTTTATGATTTTATTGCAGGTAGCACCTTTATCCCCGACTCTACGGGTGGAGGTGGACAGTGGGATGGCCAGCTTCCCTATGGTTGGACAGCCCACTGGGAGACTGAGGAGTGATCTCCTCTCGAGTCCGCATCTTCATGGCTTTGGATGCGGGTTCTTGTGTATCGTGAGCGAGTGCGCTTGTACCTTTATTTCTAGACTTGTATCGTTTATTTCCGCTGTGCGACTCTGTGTTTTAATTGGATTAATGTAACAACTTAAAGACCTAATTTGTGCTTTTTATATGCTGTACTGTTGCGTCTGTTCATCAACGCTATACCGACTCGATCCTGCGAAAAGCGGAGACGCTTCAGTGTGCAACACGGCGCAGTGCTGTGGGGGCCCTCGCCGGCCGTCGTGCTCGGGTGATGCATCTTGCACATCATGCTCTCATCTCCCCTGTCCGCCCGAGGCCAGGCCCAAAACGAACAACCTGTTGTTGAAGGGAGGCACGACGAGGAATCCCACCTCTGCTCAAATCCTACTGAGCTGCTGAGCGGGAGTACATTGCCTGGCTGCTTTTCTCTGTATTTTAATGCAAATTGCTGCTCCGACTGAACCACGCGCCGGTCGCCGGCAGACGCGCCGAGCGCAGCCCATATTCCATTTCTCTCTCATCCAACTCGGCTTGCATGCTGACACATCCGTCGATTCGCCCATTATTAGGCTTGCTCTAATCGTATCGACCTTTGCCATCGGATGGCAGTGGCCAGCCATCTCTTTCAGTTCCCCACGCTGATGCGCTGCCACATGTTGCATTTCATATCTTGAGAGTGGAAAATATTTCATGATCATGAATAGATAGATCTCTGCCCCCCTACCTAAAAATGTTCTAGCACAATTTGTATACCGAAGCACAATAAAATTATCCAAAAGGCTCTAATCTACTCGGATAGCAGGTGTTATGGAACAATTGCCAATATCCATTCCAAGGACTCGGATACTGACATCTAAAAATGCTGGCCTCCAATCGGTCAACCAACTCCGGATATGATGATTAAAATGAGGAAGGGTTTAAAATGGTACATATTAAAATGATGTATGAGAACTTGTTGTTTCCATATGTTGGTTTGTTGATTGCGCTAAATGTTTTATGTGCACTTCTTGTTTGCTTTGAGGGTAACCGGTCGTCCCATCCATCCAAAATAGGAAAGCGATGGATCCTTAATTGTAAAATGTCATACATATTTAGATCGCTTCAGGATCACTGATAAACACAAATAACATACTAGCAACTTAAATAATGTAAGTCCTAGACTAACTACTACACATTCAAAGTAATGTGTTTAATTGCTTTCTCTTTAAGCCCTACTATACTTTCAAATCTAAATGCCAGCCCAGGGTCTCCAAACACAACCAATCAAGGCAGGACATTAAAAACTTACTCCAAGATGACATTACTTCAACGCAAGTCTTAACAAGAATTTAAACACTAGAACTATAAGACACTATTTGTCATGTTATCAGGAGATTCCATCCTTGTTGCTTATCAGATAAACATCATCATAGAAACAAGCATATCAAACAATTTTCATGATGTCCATTAAAACAACTAGAACAATAAGACACTATTTATCATGTTACTAAGAGATTCCATCCTTATTGCGTATCAGATAAACAATGTCATAGAAACTAGCATATCAAACAATTTTCAGGATGTCCATTAAAACAACTTCACTTCCAAAGCCTTCGAGAAATATCAACTACCATATAACATAAATTGTAACAAGGTGTTAATTTTTTTCCTGACATCTGTGATCTGTGTTATGTTGTCCTATGGTGGTAGCAGATATAATATTGTAGCGTAGTACAAAGCAATCATTTTTTTTTTTGTTTTCCTTATGGTAAACATCTGTCTCATTCTACCTCAAAATGTTACCTTTTCATAAAAAAGGGAAAATATAACATCACATAACGTCAAATCTAAACTTTATAATTAGATTAGTCATTACATCATTGCCATATGTCAAAATATTTGTTTTTCCACAGGTTACCTTTATCTAGAGACATCATAAAAATATAAATTTTTATATAACCTATTTTTTAGGACTTTTGGATAACCGAGCTTGGCAACTCCATATTTATTTTGTGTGACATTTGTTGGCATGCCCTGATGAGGATTGCATCATTACTCTACGACAATTCCTAAAATTGGTAGAGTTATTGGTGTTAGTGGCAAAGAATTCTATGGGTTTTAAGGATAACTCGTGAAGTATTTCAGATTGAACTGCTTCTGACGTCGCATCCTGGCGGGTATATTGAACAATTATTTGTAGGGGTGAAAACGGATCGAATACGGGCGGATAGTGCTCATCCCGTATCCTATCCTATATTTTTTACTCGGATCCGGAGTCGGAGCGGATAATACCGGATAATTATTTTTGCATCCCGTACCCTGTCCCATATTTTTTGTTCGGATTCGGAATCGGACACGGGTATTGTCATAAAATTTTTAAGGATGAAAAATCAAAGGATGGAGAAACAATTAGAGTAAAAAAGGGCATACTAACCATTGATATACGTGATGAACAACAATTTGACTCTTATTTATGTTAATCTCTCAATTTTACACCATATATTGTGGGTATAATCGTTATAAATTCGGATTCGGGACGGATATCACTCATCCCGTATCCTATCCCGCTATTATTTTTGGGACTCGGATTCGGGCACGGATAGTGTCGGATAATTATTGACACATTCTGTATTTGCCCATATTATTTTTTTTTTCGGATTCGGCAGTCGGTCGGTCGGGAATTATCTGTCCCGTTTTCACCCCTAATTATTTGTTTTGAAAATATGTGGTAAATCGAGGAAATTATTCTTTCCAGTAGAATGAGTTGTAACAAATCCTCGTATCTCCAAAACAGAGATTGACTTAAAAACAGAACACCCCTTGCGCTGGGATGAGCAAAAGCAGAGCACTCTGCTCTACTCCTAGTCTCCTACTACTAGTAAACGCAGAGGCTGTAGCAAGGCGAGGTCCTTGCCTGCTTCTCCCGGAGCCACCAAGTCTGCGACCTGAGTGGTGAACTAGCGCTGCACAAGAAAAGCAAGATCGCGCCGAGAGAAGCGTACGGCTCACTGATATTGGTTTTCCTCCCGTTTGGTTTCACTTGGGCATTTGCACCTAGCTCAAACATTGGCAACAGGTTACTCAGGTCGCTGGCGTTCAAAGTCCAAAACAGAGGCAAGCTCAGAGGGAAAACTGTGAAACACCCACAGATACGTCGGATAACACACATATTTGCTGGAGCTGATGTCAGGTGTGCAGCCCTGCTCGATGCCGATGGAGATCCTACATGAGCTTGCACTGGCATGATCGAGAACACGGCCGGCCATCTTCAGAGTTGCGTGTGCCCCATCCGCGAGATCCTCCATCGTAGCTGGTGCGACGCTGTGTCGAAGATGGAGACAGTATCCAGCGCATGACGTAGCAGAAACTTATTTTTTGCAGGGTAAGATTGGGGCAGGTCTGGCCCTCAAGGCTGCTCGAAAATCAAACATTTATAGCTCGGTGGGAGAACCGGAGAAGAGATGGCCAGAAGCGTGTTCGTGTGCTCAAACGTAGGCTCCGGCCATGTACCGTTCCAGTGTTGACGGCAAAATCTGGGGTGCCTATCAACAACCAGCAATCCGGCCAGCATGTTCGGATGTGAATCGGCATGTCGATTGCAATTTTCTTTTGTTTTTGAGCATCGCATGTCGATTGCATGATTTGCATCAGCTGCCGTTGGGCCATTGCAGGCTCCCGAATAGGCTAGCCTTCTTTTGAGCATCTCCCGAATAGGCCAGCTTAGGGGTGAAAACGGATGGAATACGGGCGGATAGTGCTCATCCTGTATCCTATCCTATACTTTTTTACTCGGATCCGGAGTCGAAGCGGATAGTACTGGATAATTATTTTTGCATCCCGTACCCTGTCCCAGAGTCGGAGCGGATGGTACCGGATAATTATTTTTGCATCCCATACCCTGTCCCATATTTTTTGTTCGGATTCGGAGTCGGACACGGGTATTGTCATAAAGTTTTTAAGGATGAAAAATCAAAGGATTAAGAAACAATTAGAATAAAAAAAGACATACTAACCATTGATATACGTGATGAACAACAATTTGACTCTTATTTATGTTAATCTCTCAATTTTACACCATATATTGTGGGTACAATTATTATAAAATTACTCAGATCACATGATATTCGGATTCGGGACGGATACGACTCATCCCGTATCCTATCTCGTTATTATTTTTCGGACTCGGATTCGGGCACGGATAGTATCGGATAATTATTGACACATCATGTATTTGCCCATATTAATTTTTTTTCGGATTCGGCAGTCGGTTGGTCGGAAATTATCCGTCCCGTTTTCACCCTTAGGCCAGCTGATCGCCCCCCCCCCCCCCCCCCCCCCCCGCGCAGCTTGGCCGGTCTGTCTTTTTTTTTTTTTTTTAGGACTGGGCGGTCTGTCTTATGGACGCACGTTCCAGTCTTCTAGACAAATACGCTGTTCGGCCATTTTGCCAACTAGCCCGTCAACCCGTGCAGCGTGCACGGCTACCACACTCTCAAAAAAAAAAAGCACACTTCAAAATATAACTGGTTATATTTGTTAACAGATTTAATTAGAATCTTAAAATGCAGACGGTATTTTTCTCCAGTTTAACTCTTTATCTGTCGCAGCTAAGTTGGATCGTGAGGAAAAGAAAAAGTAGAAAGTCTGATGCTCGGGTCTTTCACAGCGATGATGGTGAGTTCCTCCTCGAGGCTCTGTTCAGAAGAGGAGCTGAACAAAGCTAGGGATGATGCCAAGGAACTCCTCGCCCGGAGCCCAATCATCCACGAATGGAAGCCTTCCAATGACGAACAAGAGCAAAAGAGAAAGAATAATGAAAAAGTAGGAAAAGAAGAAACTGCGCGTTTTGTCCCAGGAAAGAGGGGATTTCCTTCTCAACTACAAGTGCACCCACTCCCAAATTCGACGATTCTATTGCAGCTGTAGAAGAAATGGACAGGGAGAAGTTCAAGGGCATCAGGACCGTGGTGAACGTGGCGGATGCCTATTCGAGAAACTTCGAAGACATCGTACATGCCGGACAGGAGAAGATGAGGTATGATTTGGAGACCAAAAGTTGTGTCACCTACGACCTACGAGGCCACTGGCGACGAGGAAGAGGACAATGAGGGTGCTTGAGAGGTGATCCTAGGTTGTGCTTGTGACAAGTGTTCCTGAGCAGCTCATAGCCAGAGGTAGAGTAAAGATGTGGATTGGTTTTCTTAAAGGAAAGATATGCATGAATATGGAGCTGTTTCACTCAATTTTATTTGCAAATGTCGTTTTTCTTTGTCTCTGCATCCGGTCCGATATCTTGAGATATAGTGATCCTACAATGCTTCTTTCGCCAAACCTTCGGTGAAAAATGCACATCTAATTCGTTGAGTACATTGATGCATTCGGGCCGTCAGAAACAGAGCAATAGCAACAAAGTGATATACCCAGCGCAGGCCAAGGAGCTGTCGTCAAGCTCTACAACATGCGTTATTTGGCAGTTATTTCGCCGCCGAAGTGACAGTGGTGCGAAACTTGCGAAGTCGCGCGTTGCTCAACCCACATGTGCACGACGCGTCGACGCTCACCCAATGCCTCCCGTTGGCCCATTTGTTGTATTTTTGTCATCTATGTTATATCTTTACGGTCATTGCATAGATCTGGTATGTTAGGGCCACTTGGCTTCAGATTGCGCAAAAGCTAGTAGCTGGTTTGGCATTCACCTAGCGAGAATTTCAAAAAAATATCTACCACAAACCCTGCCTGTGAGTCAAGGTGTGGAGGGTTGTTCTTGCTGAACAAAATATCTGGAGGGAACAACATCGTTATTTTCTTTTCTGAAACGAAACGGCTTGAGGCAATGCTAGTGTCATTAATGAAATCAACAATATAATCAATATTGAGTTGGTGATCTGAGCAGTAATCTACTGCAAAATGACTGGACAGAGACCAATGCAGCTTGTACAACTCTGCACTTGTTGCGGTCGTCGTGGTCTTGGCCTGACTGGACGGCCGCTCGATTCACCACCAATGGGCGTCCGCCACGCAGCTCCAGTCTTACGTACGGCGACAACCGATGACCAGTCAAACGCCCCGATCCGAACCGCACAGGTCCGATCGGACGGCTGCCAGGCACCCGGGGTGGTCGCTATTCAAAATAGCGTACAACCCTAGCCCTCACCCGCTCGTCTCCTGTCCTGACTCCTGACCTCCATGCGCGTTCCCGACGCCGCGCTAAGCGCGCGCGCGCCCGGCGAGGCTGGCGTCAGTTTCGAGGAGATGGAACCTGCATGCCGTACGTTGGCGTCGCTGCTCGTCCTTGCTTCCGACGACCGCGACGCAAGAGGCGGGGTTCCTGCCTGTGTGCCCGATGGTCGTGATTTCGTACCCCGCCTTGGACCTTCCTGCACGTCCTGGAGCACTCTCGCGTTCACCTTTGGGTCCACGTCCTGCTCCTCCTAGCACTCGCCCCCGCGACGACGGCGGCGTCATGATTCATGAAGCAGGTGATCCACGGACGGCATGCAGGGGCTGCCCCCGGAGGCGCGGTTCATGCGGCTGTTATCCGGGCCCAAGAAGCACGCGCGGCGACCGTAGCCCGGGCTTCGTTGCACCAGGCGGTGGACCACTCCACCTCCACGCGCAACGGGGCTTGACCGATTCCTTCTCCGACCTCACCTGGGGGCACTTCGATGCGCGCCTCACGGGCGGACGGACCTACACGCCGGCGGCGGCATCTAATCGCTCGCGTGCGAGATGCCTGCCACTCCTGCAGCTCCCAGTAGAGTCGCCGCACAGGTCGTCATCGATGAATCGTCGTTGGGGACGTTCGCTGTTTGAGCTTCGTGCTGTACCGCGGCCCGGAAACGCGCCGGTGTCCGATGGCACCTTGAGTACAGGGACTGCGCGCCACCGCCCCCCGCGTTGCGTGGTCGCTTGAGTAACGACGTGGTCAGCGATCAAGGCCGTGAGCCCTGTCAGCTGACACGCGCGCCGTCGTCGGCGTTGCGGCACTGTAGCAGCCCGTGGGTGACAGCCGTTCCGCAGGGCCGGCACGCGGCGTCGCCACCGGCCGACGCGACTCTAAAACCGGCCTCCATGACCGCACGAGCTCGAGGGCGTCAGGGTCGCTTGATGGAACGAAGCTTCAGTTCCGGCGTCGCAATCGTTCCACTCGTTGCTGCGTTGTGCTGGAACGCAAGGTAGCAGCAGCCGGAACGCGGCGGCGCTCTTGCCTGTTAAAGCAGAGGACGGACGCGCTCCCCAAGGCCTCGCCGTGCACAGGCCCAGCTGTCGGAATACCGGCCACTACTTGGACTCTTGAGAGCCTTCCGATGAGACTCGTGCGGTTCAGATCTCAACGAAACAGCAATACGACTTGTTTGGTCGCTTCTGGCACGGGGAGGCGGAGCGCGGAATCCAAGTTCAGGACTTCATCTGAATGGCGCGGCGGCGGCGGCGTCCCCGGTCGGCAAGACGCAGCGCGGCGAGCTCTCGGCACCCTAGCGTGCTTCGTCCGCTACATATATGCCTGGCTCGTGGTGCGGCTGGCACGCGCTCGGGCTGCCATGGTCTCACTCGCGGCGAGGCTGGCGCGTGGCCACGTGCTCGGGCAGCCATGGCGTGGCGCGGCGCGGCGAGCCCTGCTCTGTCCGCGCTGCCGTGGTTCATCGCGAACAAGCTCCCGCAGCCGGACATGTCACGTACAGCAGAGACGCTGTCGCCGGAGGTATGGCGCGGCGCCTGATTCACAACCATGCCCCCTGCTGCGAGTAGCGCGCCCGCGCGGCCTGCCGTTCATCCTGGTGCATGGCGTCGGACGCCGCGCGGCCAGGCTTGTGGCTGCTTGTGACGACGGCGCCGATCGCTGCCGAGTGCCGACTAGTTCGGCGAGGTTCGATCTTCCCATATCTTGTCGACGCCAGCTAGAGGGGCACGGCGGCAACATGGCATCCAGGTCCGCGTCCGCCGTGGCGCGGTGAGCCTTGTCAACGGCCGCCTGCCACCACCTTGATTCAGTGTAAGCGTCAAATTTCTGCCGTGCTCATTGGCCCTTGCCCGTAACAACCAACAACCGATAAGAGGACGTCGTCACTCTGGAGAACTACTGATTCCAGCTTCCATGCATAGAGCACCCATCCACGACGCAAGCACCACACCTCCTCGCGACTCCCCTACATGACACGGAGCATCATGTCCGACACCGCACGGAGGCGGGCCGACGGCCGATGAACCCGGTGACCGCGTTGGTTTACATTTGAGCCTCAAACCCTGAAATGGTAAGAGTCTATTGCCTAGCATTCTCTCTATAAGATTGAAGAACCAAGTTTTACGTACACATAATAGGGTTAAACAAATAATTCAGAAGAGAAGAGTGATGTGGTAGGCACATGGCGATATCATTGTCCATGACTCCATGTCATCGAAACGGCTATGTAAAACCCACTTGGTTTGTAGATTGAACCGGTGTTGACCATCCTAGGGTTAAGGAGGCCAAATAATAGTTGGATGGTTTTAAGACTCCTGACATACTTGTGGAGTGTCTTAAATTAAAAGATTTGTCAGAGTCTATTTGGTAAATACCTCTTTTATGCCTGATATTATATATTGAAAAATCTTCCATCGTCTTCATTCTGCCACGTCTCATACTTTTACATTTACACTAATTACTTTCAACTACTTAAATATATAAAGTGTTGAGCATGCTTTTTTCATAATGTATGGACTAAAATCTATAAAACCATAGTATGTCATATCTTCGTTTTTAGGACATACATGACTTTATGTTCATAAGGTATCGGCTTAGGTATAGGTCATTGTTTTTCTTGTTGAAAATCCAAAATGCATTCACGCATGGGAATGTGGTCTTATGGCCAGGGTCAAACAAGATCGGGCAAAATCTCCATGCCGAACTCCGATATAATTTTCTCTCTTTTGCTTAATGAAATACATGCAGAACATATTTTAATTTATACATATATGTATTGAGGTTATATAGTGTCTTAGTGATGCACCCGTTGATGCACCCTCTCATTAAAATGCTTTTAGCAACCTTCACATGAAGCACTTTGGCAAGCTGTTGACTTATTCAAGCACCATTTTACATGTGTTAGGTTAGAAAACACACTTATAAGAAAATATAACATAGATCACGGACTATATGAAACTCATCACCGTGTTACAATTTTGGTTCTGCACTTGTTGAAATTTCTTGTAGGGTTTTATTGTGAATTGAAGGTTTTTTAATTCATATCATAAAAAGTGTTGATCGACCAGTTCCTATGATATAAATAACATTTATCTGATAAGCAACAAGGATGAAATAACTTGATGACAGGACAAATATTGTCTTATAGTTCTAGCATTTAAATTGGTGTTTAGACTTGTGTTGAAGTAATGTCATTCTAGAGTAGATTTTTAATTTTGTTTTTTTTGGGACCCTAGAGTGACATTATGAGATTTGAAAGTATAGTAGGAATTATAAAGGAAGAAATTGAAGCATTAATTTGAAAAATACTGTATTTATAGTGTGGGGCAAACATTAATTCAGTTGATATATTGAGTAACCAGACCATGATAAGCAACTTATGAGGCACAAAAACACAGGAAAGATAAAAACTACGACATCCAACCTTGTCATAACTACGAGCGAAAGCAAAGTCGTAAATCTCATGATTGTACAAATCATCAATAGACTCCTTTGACGTCTCACTCAATGTGCCTTTTAGGAAATTCTCGCCCACAACTTCCTTGTCCTGTGAAAGATAAAACCAATATAAAAGGACTGGTTAGACTTCAGCCGTTTTGAAAGGTTTGCATAAATGCGAAATATCTTTCTCTGTAAGGCCTGATCAAGTTGCTTATCATAGATTTGATGTTGCACCAGGTGTATTGTTTTGTCCACAATCCTTGTGCAGTAGAATTTTAATGCTAATATCAACACAACATTGTTCATTTAACTCGCAAAATTGGTACCTTCTCATGCCGGTTTGTTTCAGAAAAAAAATCCTTCGCTTCAAACATTTTTGTTCAGAAGAATAACCCTCCACATCTAGAATGATCACAGCCTCACAGGCAGGATTCAAATTGAGTGGCTAGTAACCAGGTCAATATCCGCGTTCAGACTTCAGAATCAGCTGATATGCTTTGGCACTGCTTCACAAGCATGTTGACCCATGTTCCATTGAAACAGAATGTTTTCGGATTTCTTGGCTTCTGATCAGAATAGAAAGATGCCCGACACACCTTCTTTTCGTTTTCTCATGTTCAGTTACAGAACATCTTTCGCTGCCCAACTTTCTTTTCCTTGTCATTCATGGTCCTGCCAACTAGCGTACCTTGCCATTCGCTCTTCAGCAAGAGCCGCACATTGTCCGAGGTCGTTCCAGCGCGAGTCATAGCCGGTGCTCCCCGCAATGATCGCAACGTCTAACCTGCACACTCACGCGCTAGTCCTTGAACAAACTCCCGCTACACACGCGACGTGAACCGTAACGCACAATGGTCCGCAACGGCTCCGGATGGCGGCGGCGAGGAGGCTGGGAGCTGGACGCAGGCAGGGCGGAGCTGGCGGCATCAGGAGATTGAAGAAGAAGGCTGTCGTGGGCCACCACACACCACGACTTCTGTCGATAAGGCGGTCGCGGGATGACCGGATGAATCACGCTCTCAACAATCCAACAGAAAGACAAACTTTATGCTAGCTTAGCTTAGATGATAACTTAGCACAATGCTACTGCTAAAGTCACACAAGTACTATTAGTGCTTTAGGACTACATAAACAAGCTCTAGACAGTCTTGAATCAATCAGTCCCTGATCTCGACCTCCTCCTCGGCGTAGCCCTTGGCACGGTACTACGTCAGGATGCGGTCCTCCTCGTCGCGGCTCGCCTTCATGATGGCAGCGAGATACGTACGCCCGTTGATGGCTCTGTCTCGCATCTCAGGCTGGTCCTCTAACAGCTCCCTGAACATCTCGATGCTCTTCTCGAACGAAGGACGGGGCCGCGCCTCGATCTCCATGAGCCTGTCGATGTACTCCTGCTTCACCCGCACCAGCTTCGCCTTCCGCGAGCCGTCGTGTTCATGTGGCGCCCCCGCCGCCACCGTGGCGATGCCAATCGGCATCGGCGGCTTATTTGCCTGGCGTCCCGCCGCTTCGTAGTAAGGCTCCTCCACGAGGTTGGGGAGGTCCAGGGCCGGTCCTGGGGGAGGGCCAACGGGGCAGCCGCCTAGGGCCCCCAAATCTGTGGGGCCCCACCCCAAGTATGTGTATTGTGTATACGTATAGATATCTCTGCCCATGGCTTTTTATTCCAGAAAAATTGCAAATTAAACACTCAAGCCTTAATGAGCTAATCACCATCTGCAGTCCAGCAGGCTCATTAGGCATCCACGGCTGTTGTTGGCTTGTTGCCTGCAGCGTTTTCCCTTCTAGCCCGACACGTACGGCAATAGCAGTCGAAGAGGCACCTGGCATCGCAATTCTTTGTGCTGTCACCGCAAGTTGCCGCAACGATGATCGCCGACGACGAGCAATCGCCGTGTGATCTTGGTCAAGCTACCTGGTGCTGCACCGTGATCTTGGGTCCAAGCAGGCCCCTTTCTTCGTTTCGTCGGCTACGCTGACCAAGCTTGGAGATACGTATGTAACGTATACAAGAAGGTCCTAATAAAATGCTATCGCTTAATTGAATTGATCAAATTTTTTGTTAAATTTTTTAAGGAAGATACCGTGACTTCAGCTGAAAGAAGCTTCTCAAAGTTGAAGTTGTTGAATTTATCTAAGATCTACAATGTCTCAAAAACGGTAAAGCGGCTTGAACACTTTATGCATTGAGAAGAAATTGTTGGACGAGATTGACATCGATACCATTATCAACGACTTCCCATCTAGGAATGTTAGAAGAAAATTTTAAAATAACAATTATGTACAAACACTTCTATATGAATATTTTTGTGATACACTATTCATTTACTTGCAATAGAAATTTATATTTATATGTATGTGTGCGCGAAAATTTAATTCTTATATAGAAGGGCCCCTGGCAACTAGAGTCGCCCTGGGCCCCCAAAATCCCAGGACCGGCCCTGGGGAGGTCGAGGAGCCAGCCGTTGTCAATTGCACACGTCTCCATCGCCGTGGACGCAAGGTCCCAAACCGTTCACTTCAGAGGAGCCCCCCTCCCTCGTGCAACCACGCAGAGCTTCGAACATCATCCACGACGTAGCCTAGACGCTATGGAAGGCACAACGGATTCTCGTCGCCGCGTCGGATGACAACCCATGCTCTCCTCACGGTGCTGTAACATCCCACCCTAATGAAGACCCAAATCGATGATTAGTGCATTTTGATCACAAATGCTAATGATCACTTTGGAAAACTTATTTAAAAGCAAATCATTTGAAATTAGTCAAATATGAACTTGAACTAGAAATTCAAAATTTTGTATGCAAGTGGGCCCATTTGAAAATTTCCTTGACATCCAGGGCCAAAAAGAAATTTTTGGAGAATTTTGTGGATTTTTCTACAAAAGGAAATGGGCTCAAATAAATCAAAGTTCATTTATTCAAAATCTGTCTTAATTGAATTTTAATTCAAAATCTAAATCGAATTAGGAAAAGTTGTAATAAGGAAAAATGTTCATCTCAGTGAAACCTTCCAGAACTGATTTTATCAGATTTTTTTGGAGCACAGTAAAGTTTGGTTTCAATCAAATCAAATCAGCACGTGCAAATTTAATTGAAAAATTCAAAAATCGCACTGTAGCGGCAGGTGTCGTCGTCGCCGTCGCTCCTTCCTCTGCTGCCCATCCCGCCGGGACTGTGGCCGCCGTCAGCGCAGCACAGCGTCGAGGACCGGTTCAACCCCCCTCTGGACTCCAGCTTGCGCTCCCTCTCGCTCTCTCCGTTAGCTCACGCGCCAGGGACAGCCGCCCATCGACGAGCCGCCATTGCCGCCTCCCCACAGAGCTCGAGCTCGCCGCCACCCCCGTCACTCTCTGAGCTCGGTCCCAACAGAGAAAACGTGCGCTACGAGTTCCTCTGGCCTACGCCCAACACAAACTCCAAGTTCCCCCACCCTGCAGAGAGAATCGACGCGAAGTCCGACCATGGCCGCCGGGTGACCGTCGTCGAGCTCAGCGCAAAATTCGACCATCTCGGTGAGCCACTTCTCGATTCCTCGCTCTGGGTGACGCACACCTCACATGCGCACTCTCCAGTGCTGACCTCGTCGCAGTTCACGCAGTGAAATCGCCGGAATCGTCTTCTTCTCCGCCGCCGTTCACCGGACCGCGCCGCCCCTCCGACGAAGTCCCCCTTCCGGCCTACCTCCACGTGCACACGTGCTACGGTGAGCTTCGCCTTCACTCCGTGAAGCTCATTCGCGCCCTAACTCACTCCCTCGCTGCCTCCTCTCGCCGGAACACCGCGCGCCGCCATCGCCGCCGACCTCCTTCCCGGCCGCACGCACGTGCACACCAACTTGCGTTAGGGTCGCCTCGATGCCCTCTACACGTTGCCGTTGACCGTCACGTGAGACTCGCCGCCGTTTAGCCGGAACGGCGACCTCGCCGTCGCCCTGTCGCGCGCGCACCCGCCATGCCATGGCACTGCTACAGTGCCGCGTTTTCTTTTTCCTTTTTGTTTTCTCAGAATTTTTGTCAAACTTATAAAATCGATAGAAATTCGAATGCAGCTCAAAAAAATCCAAAACAAAATTTGTTGGTTTCCTTATGAGCAGAACTATCCAGTGGTACAAAATTTTATAAAATTCAAAGAATATAATCAGGAAATAATTTTTATAAAAAGATCTGTAAGTGAAAAAATTCTGAATTTTGGCATGCGCACTCCTAATAGGTTCACTGAACATCCCACCAAGTGGTATCTTGAAATGCACCTTCTTTTAGGAGTAATTTCAGTTTTTAGTTTCTAGAAGAATCTTTTTTATTATTTTATTCCTGCTCCTTTTTGCACCAAATTTTGGATATGTTACTGTACCTAGGATTAGGGTGCTGAATAAAAATACCAATGTAATTTTAGATCTTCCAGAACCCCTTTTTAAAGATTTTAGAAGAGAATCCCTTTTTTGCACATAAGGAAATTCATGCACCCAAAGTAATTTGTGTAATCACTGAGGACCAGAGTGCAAAAACCTGATGAATGGCCCTGCCAGCATGTTGCATTTGCATCATAGCATCACCATGTCATATTTGTCAAGGAAGTTCCATGAACTATCTTTGATTTTGTGTATATTGTTGCATTCATTTAGGAACCGACGCCGGACTCGAGGACGTGGAGATCGTGGTCGAGGAGACCGGCGCTGACTTGAACGTGCTTGAGTGTGCTAACCACCAGCCCCAAGGCAAGCCCCGGTGCATCTCACCTTGTTTTTAAAGATTTTCTTTTTATCACTATATATGAAATCATGAATTGTGCATTTACGTTTTAGGAGTTGTATGGAACCGTAGTCGCATTTGATTTACATGCTCCTATGGGTGGGTTCAGTTTTATACAGCCACGTGATAGACTCCGCTATGCTTAATAGGGTTGTGTCATCGGTAGAAAATCGAGTGGTACGGAGACCGCTCGGTGTAAGTGGGGTCGGATTTAATTTATGTTCTCACATGATGATGATAATGAATTTGAGACCGAACGGGGAAGTTCATGTGTAGGTTGAGGTGACAAGGCTCGCCTCGTTCGCCATAGCCCCGTTTGTGTCGATTGAGGACCGTTCGTTGTGGCCCCGCTGAGCAAGTTTGAACAGTACTGAGTGCATGCTAGTAGAATGGGAACTAGTAAACTGAGTAGCTCGATGTTGCATGTGTTGGACGGTGCACCCCCTCTCTTTTGGTGATGAAGATGGAATGGTGGTTGCGGGTTTGTGTAGGAAGGGAGGGCACATGGGCTAACCACGGATTGCCTGGCGCGGGTATCGCGTGGAGGACGTGTGTCCGGGAGAGGTGAAATCGGCTCGACCTTATGATGTCTTGTGAAAAGTTTCCGTGCGTAACTCCTTCGAGTAGCGTACGTCGTGTATTCGGGTTTCGCCTGCAGGTGTAAATCGATTCGAATCGCCGTTCCTCGCGGTTATTGAGTACCACTTGTTCACTGCGTCACATCGTAGTAAGAAGTGCACATGATGATGTTATATGCTGTTGTATTTCAATTATTTGTTTGGCAACCATGTATTGCTTAGTTAGGTTGCTAATATTTATATTTATGCAAGAACCCTTTTAAATTTGGCTAAAATATGAAAATAAGGATCAATTATTAGTGCCGTTTTTGCAATTAAATTTCACCCCCTGGTCAATCCCCTACATATTAGAAGTCGGTCTTAGATGGCCAATTTGACGGGTAAGACTTGCTGAGTATTAGTTGCTCAGGGTTTCGTTGTTTAAAATTTTACTGCAGGTATTCCAAATTGCAACTTCTGCGGGTGTTGTGGTAAGGTAGTGTGGGAGGGTGAACCGCCCAAGGACTGGTCCATTGAGTGGGTTCCCTCTTCTCCCAGCCAGGAGCAAGGTGAGTGAGATCGTGTCTACGGGCCGGACATGGTTTCATTGTATATATGTATCATCGTGTGTTTCGCTTCCGCTCGCGTTATGTAATCGAATTTCGAACTCGTTTATGTAAAATAAATCGAACTTCAAACTGGATATCTTATATTAATTATGGAACCAATGTAATAACTGAACTTAATGTAAAATTATTTTGTTTATGCTTATGTGTGTGGTCTATGCATACTTGCTTCGCCAAGTATCTCCCGATTAAGATCCTGGTTAGCCAAACCCCTCATTAATTTGAGGTGGGGTGCTACAGGCGCGTGACGGGCGTCAGCTGCTCCCCACAATAGGCCGTCCAGATGCAAGCTGTGTGCTGGAGCTTCTCAGGCAGCTGGCTCGTTAATTCGCTGTTTGCCGATGGCTTATTTAGCATGGCTGGCTGGTTAATTCACTGGTTTACAATTGGACATAGTAGTTAAAATTATGGGATGAAAAAATAGTTACAATTGGACACTGATATTTTCTTTGTGATATTTTTAGATAATGTTGTGATATTTTTAGATAATAAAGGTATCTATGCATAAGTTTATGTACTGATATTTGTCAATGATGTGTGAGACTTAGTTGTTTCCTCATGTTGTCACGGTAATTGCGATATGTTTTTTTATGTGCATCTTCTATTTGCTTAAGGGGTAAGCGGTCCTCCCAACCCTCGAACATAACAACTTCACGTATCTTAAATTGTGCAGTGTCATACATAAGTAGAGTGCTTCAGGATCTTTGATAAACACAAATGACATCCTAGCTAGCAACCTAAAAATTGTAAGACCTACACAGTAACTATTATACTTTCAAATTAATGTCTTCAATTGCTATATCTATAAGCCCTACTATGCTTACAAATATCAATCACAATGTCACTCTAGGGTCCCCTAACACAACCAATCAAGGCACAACATTAAAAATCTACTCATAGTGACATTACTTAAAGACAATTATGAACAAGAATTCAAACACTAGAACTATAATATAATTTTTTTTCCTGTTATCAAGTGATTCCATGCGTACCAATTGAACAATATGTCATAGGAACTAGTCGATAGACAATTTTCATGTTGTCAATTAAAACAATTCCACATCAAAAACCTATGAGAAAATTTGACAAATGCAAAATAAAAATTGTAACACGGTGATGTGTTTTGTATAGTATGTGATCTAAGTTATGTTGTCTTATGATGGTAGTGGATATAACATTGTAAGAAGGGTTGCACAAAATCATATTTTCTTTTTGTTTTCCATATTTTAATGGCCGTCACATTTTACCTTAAAATGTTACCTTTTCATAGAAAAAGAGGAAATATAACAAATTTAGCATGGTATTCCCAAATCTAAACCTTATAACTAGATTAGTCATTACATCAATGCCATATGCCTCTACGCCTCTATGCCAACCGCAACAAATGAAGAACAATGCTGCGAGAAAGCTAGAGTTGATAAGAAATATTAGTAGGGTATGATTCAGTCCAGAAGGGAGATAATTTGACCAGGTCTTTATTTTGTAGCAAATTTATGGCACTATTGAAATTTCAAAAAATGTCGAAGATACATCACATTGGATTCAAAATATCGGATTTCTCCATTTTGATTCGTTGTGTTACAACCCGGCCCATACATTTTTTAGATAATGTGTTACACTGCATACATATTGTTCAATCTTTGAAAAAGATCTTTCTTGTTGAGCAATATTTTTTCTCAAATACGCGTATCTTTATTAAGGTAGAAAGAAAATTTGAGTTTACAAAACTAGTGCTGAGGCACGAGCCAACAACACACAACGGCCTAAGCCAAAGGATGTTCAACGAACACAACAAGCCTGACTACTGGAAGTTTCACTCCTGCGGTCCTGCCGCTGTCCAGAGATTTGCATCTTGCCTCACTTGGTCACGCACCTGACCTAGACTCCCTTGCTGTCAGTCGCGCATTCTGTTCCTTCCATAGGTGCCAGGCAATTATGAGCATGAAGGGACCGTTTGGTTGTTGCCTGGTGTCATATGCGCAGGCAACAAATCTCAGCCCCAGGCACACAAAATCGTGTGCCTGGGAGAGCTGCCTGGTGCGCACGCTGCCTTAGGGGGGTGGGGGGGGGGGGGGGGGGGACATCGGGCTCGCATACGCGAGCCCAAGACACGTCTCGCACAGCCAGAGGCCTGGTCGGGAATCATCGCTGGCTCGCGTACAGAATACGGTTTTTCCAGCGAGCTCTACCTGCAGAGCTACAGTAGAAGCTCCCATACACTTCCACGTAAGGCATGCTGGCCCGCATGCACTCCGTCAGGCATGCTCCGCACACACGTAGGTTCGTTCACTTTTGTTTTCTCTCTCGTTTCTCCCTCTCTTTTGACTTCAGCTTGATAGGTATATTTACTTTTTGACACAGCAACTCTTCGTAGAAAGAGAGTTCTCAATGTAGTGAAACATGAATTGATGTAAAAAAATGTTTTCATGCATGTTTTTTCTTGCATTTGATTTATACTACGTACAACTATCATTTATACTAGCAATGTAGTTATGCCTTTTTTTGCAACTACAATTATCATTATATTTCTCACTTTTATCATTCATAATTTCTTGAGTATACATGCTCATCTTTCTAACAGGGCCGAGGTACATTGTCTAACAAGAATTTGTTCCATGCAAAACATTTGTTTGTTCTAGGCATACAGATGGTTTGTTCCATATGTATAAATAGTTTGTTCCACAAATACAACTTATTTGTTTCAATTACCTAAATAATTTGATAAAACTAGTTTGTTCTAGGAATATAAGTGATTCGTTCTATGTTCATAAATAGTTTGTTCCACATATACAACTTATTTGTTCCGACTAGATAAAAATTTTGTTACAAGCATGTAAACGATTTATTCCATCTTCTAAAATTAAGTTGTTCTCTATATGACTGCAACTTATTTGTTCTGGCTACCTAAATGTCAAATTAATGGAACAAACGCTACTGATTTGCTGGAACATTTAATGTGAGCTAGCAGAACATAAGCGACATACTAGTAGAACAATATCAATGAGCTGGTGGAACATTGCACAAATAAGTTATTTTATCTTGTTTTCTCTGCCCAACTAGACGGATTTTTTTTCTTTATGCGAATGGCCAGTAAGGCACGGGGCTCCCTATCCACAGAGCGCGCTACTCGGAGCCGGTATGTAGCGCGGCCCAGCAAAGCCCGCTGCAACCACAACTGACGGCCTGCCAGCGGAGGACGCGGCGGCCGCGCGACTCGCTCCGTTTGTTCGTTGCGTGAAGCGGGACTGCGGGAGTACGGGAAGCCGCATTATTTTTTTCATTCATTCATCACGCAAAATTTTTTCATGACTAGCAACTGATTGCTGCTGTTGCGAGCCCTTCCACGGCCTGACATCCGGTATTTTTTCTATGAGACGCTCGCTCGTAATTTTCTTTCACGCCAAGGTCGTGTGAAATTTTCCTTTGATGTTTCACGTCCGCATGCAAGGCCAAGATGGAACATTTGGTTTCTTTCAATAGAACATTTGACTTTTTTTTAGAATATTTTATTAAGAAGGTTAAAACAATTGGTTGTAATTGATGGAACAATTGGGTTCTTTTCTTGGAACACTTGTTTAAAAGGTTAGAACAATTGGTTGTAATTGCTGGAACAACTGATTTCTCTTCGTGGAACATTTATTTAAAAGGCTAGAATAATTAGTTGTAATTGTTAGCACAATGTTGCAATAATAAAAAAAATGTTTAAACAATACATTTAAAATGATAATTTTCAAAATTCAAAAAATATATCCATGTGGGATCTTGTTTTGTTGCATTAATTCTAAAGATCGCAATGGTTCAAACGGATTCGAAAACGGAGTTACGGTTGAAGAGAAAAATCAATTTGTAGTTTTAAATCAAACTTGCTTTTGGTCCCTCCAACCGAACGTCGACACGTGTCGCTGCACCCCTTCTCCTCTCAGCCCGCCCGCACAAACGGCAGCCGTCCATTTTATTTTCACACCAATCTCAAAGCGCGCTACATGGAGCTTTCAGACAGCGCGCTACATATAGGGTTTGCGGTAAGGCACATGGTACAGATTAGAAATACAAAGCCCACGTCCGACGCGGATGCGCAGGATATTTCCAGCACAATCAGCCAAAGGAGGCAGCTTGGCAGGGGAGGTGCGCGAGCGCCGTCGCTAGCTTTGCGCATGCGAGTGCGATGGGCCCCCCGGGGGGGGGGGGGGGGGGTTTGGGGGGGGGGGGGGGGGGAAGCAAACAGGCCTGAAGAGCGCATTGAATAGTTGAAGCTTGGCCGTCTATTGGAGGAGCCGGATCGTATCCGCTGGAGGTGGACGTCCGACGGGCAATACACCTCCAAAACGGCGTACCACATGATGTTCCAGGGGTCCCTGCCATTGCACATGGTGCCCACCAAAGGTGAAGACTTCGCCTAGATCGTGCTGCAGCACAGGCTATGGACGTCGGAACGCCAGCAGCTGCACGGCCTTCAACCGGATGGAACCTGCGCCCTGTGCGACCAAGACCCCGAGACGAGTGATGATCTGCTGCTGCAATGTAGTCTCGCCAAGCAAGTTTAGTGGCAGGTCCTAACCGGCCTACACTTAAACCTGCACCTTCCTTGCTGATGACGAGGACATGTTTGACTGGTGGCAACGGCACCGACATGGCCTGCCGTGCAAGCTGGCCACGGGTGTCGACACAGCGATCATGCTCCCGGCACTGCCGTGGAACTCGTTGACAAGATCAAACCCGAGATGGACACTTGGTTGGCCGCCGGTGCCAAGAACCAAGGCAGGTTGATGGCGCAGTAGTGTAATGCATCATATGAGTAGTGTCGGACTTTGGAGGGCATGCCTAATAAAGATCCATTCACCAATGTCTGCCCGCTGCAGTTCGTGCAGCAACTAGACAAAGAAACCGCCCGTCAAGCCAGTCATGGGACTCATGGCTCAAGACGGCGCCACCCCATGCCTTTGTTTGCCTGTGCCACGACGCTGTGCTGAACACCTTCGCCTTCGCGCGGCCGGGGCGATCGCTGGCCATCGAGCTCTCGGCCTCGGAAATCTCTCGTGCCATGCCAGTGGACCCAGGTGGACACTTTAAAAGTTCATGGATCTGGATTACCATCAATAAATAGTATAAGAACCTGGGGTGCATTTTACTCTTTTTTTTTCTTTAATCCTAAATCGGGCCGCATGATGACACCATTGCCCTTCATGCTATGCGGCGGCGTGCCCTTCGGGGACATCTCCGGCGATCTGCCTGCCCAAGCAAGGGGGCGAGCGCCAGCATCATTGACTGTGCCTGTCGTTGGCCTTGAGCCCGACCCCCTCAGTGCCTCCGCCGTTGACCCCCGCCGTCCACCTCCGCGCCCCCTCCGTTCTCCTCCTGCCTGGCCTCCCCACGCTCTTATGGCGGCCCCGCATCCTCCTTCCATGGGCACTGCCCATGCGCCTGCGTTTCCAACGGCTTCTGGGTGTGCGTGCACCCCGCGCAGGCGAGCTGCATCGCATCAGATTTTTCGGATTCTGGAAATTTTGCTTCTTGGACCCAAAAATCCCAGCCAGGGGTAATATGGTCCTTTTCCAATGCCTATTTCATTTTAAAAACATTTAAAAAGATGAGTTTTGCATGGTATTTTCTGAGGTCAACCACCTTTATCAGTGGTGTTTAGAGGAAGCCACGCTTACTATTGTTATAGCCTAGACTCCATTTCTTAAAGGATGGTGTGAAATCAATTGATGGGCCCGGGCGATGGCTTCCGTTTAAGAACGGATAGAGTTCATTACCCGCTGCCGATAATGATGGCCAAATGGACCGCCCGGCACGGCATGGCCTGAGCCTAAATGGGCACGGCCCATTTAATATTTGGGTTGGCACGGTACGCAATTCGTTTCAGGCCGTGCCGTGCCAGCCCACATGCCTACCCCTCAGCCCGTGGCCTGGCACGAAATTGATTAATCGTGCTGGGCCGGCCTGATTAGCCCGGCAGCTAGTTTTAAATTTTAGACCATTTAGCCATTTTTTGAAAAAATGATGAAAAAAAAAAGAAGAATTGAACTTGAGAAGGAATCCAATTACCACTAGACTAAGACTACTAGTTGTACACATAAAAACTAAAAATTATATTTGATAAAACTTAATCGGGCCGTGCCGTGCCGCTCGTCGTGCCAGCCCCTCGGCCCAAGCACGGCCCGACGGTCCGTGCTGGGTTCGTGCCGGGCCAAATAATGCATGTTTCGTGCCCACTCGATTAGCCCGGCCCATTTGGCCATCACTAGCTGGCGAGGTGGGAGTAAACCTCGGTAGTCCACGAGACCGAGCATCAGGGTGATGGGCCGGAAGCCCACTTCCTTAATGTGACGGGACGCCGATCCTATACGTAGGTCGTCCAAAGGGATCGTTCCAATAGGACGCTTTAAGATTCGTGCCGATCGAGATCCAACGGCTGGCACGCGCTGGGCTCAGAGGGAGTGAGCCAGGTTTCGCCACGTGTCGCATTCTGATTGGGGCGGGTGGGGAGTGGGAGAAAAAGAAACGGATTTCAAACTTTAAAAGTATTTTTCTACGAAATGAACCCGTAAGTCCGTTTTCGAATCCGTTTGGACCTACGTGTTTGTTACAATTAATTCTACAAAATGAGATCCAATATAAATATTTTTCGAATTTTTTAAAAAAAAATTCAAAATTTTGAATTTATTGAGTTAACATTTTTTATAAAATGTTGAATTTATTTTAAAATTGTTGAAACAGAACTACGAAAATGTTGACTATTATATTTTGAAATATTGACTCTCTGAGTTGGGCTGGGCTGCTCAAATTTAATGGATTACTGGGCCGTTCTATTGTATTGTATGTTAACTATAGGACGTCCTGTGTATAGGAGGCCCCGTGAGTCCCGTGACGGGACCTCCGAGTCCGAGCTCGTTTGCTCTCTCGTTGATTCTGGCTTCCGAGTATCTTTGCATCTTCTCAACCCCATGCACGCCATGCTACTCGAGACTCGAGAGTTGTGTAAAGTCAGATCTACAGTATATATCTTGCTGTTTCTGAACTGAATTTATTTTTGAGGAAAAAATCTGATGCCATGTATACCCTGCGTAGAGCTCATTCTCAGATAAGATTCCCCTTTTTATCTGAGCCAAAGACAGAAGTATAGGGCCCGTTTCCTATGAATCTGATTACAGGACCTTTCAAATGACTGATTCAAGTTGCATGTTTCGTGTGGCCTTCAAAATATGCTAAAATTTTGTAGCACAAGTTCATATGTAGATGAATCAAGGTGTGAAGTCCCGTCAGCAATCACAAGGATGATCTTGTTCATGCAGCCGACAAAGCGTTATGAAGTCGACAAGCGACCAGTCAAAAGAACCGATCTAGGCCGCATGAATCTAATCGGATGGCTGTCAGGCACCTAATCGTAAGGGTTATACGATGGCCTCAGCGGCGACTGCTGCACGCAGGAGGGTGGTCTCAATAACCTTGTCTGAACCTCAAAAAGTGACGAGATCATGTAGCAACAACTTTCCCAGTCCCACCCATCCCTACTAAAATTTTGTAATGCGAGTCACCGTGTAGCTATATGTATAAGTGGCTCGATGTAGTGGTGCATCCAATCTAGAGATTAGGTTTGCTCTGCAATATATATAGGAAGATGTTGCCGCATTCTGTAGTGAGGGAAATACTCTTGGGAGTTGGGACCTTACTAGTAGGTTAGGTTGTTGTGCCATTAGTTGCTGCAGTGCAGATCATTGTTTTAGTAGTGAAGACTGTCCGTAGACGTCGTCCCAGCTGGTGATCTCGTTAGACGATGGGACCTGCTTCAGCTATGTCTATAGGCTCTCTGTGCCCTGGCCGGCGCGACATGACAGTATTAGAGGCGGCAGGCCCCTGCTCGATTGGGCGCGACGACGCCAAAGCTTTACGCCATGCTATCCAACAAGCAATTGTCGTTCCGGGGCTAAACAACCGAAAGGACACGTTATACCGCGCCTGCGTGGCGACCCATGCGGCTGTCGGTGTTTCAGATCTCATGGCCTGATCCTCTCGCCGGCGTCCTCTCGCTGCACTTCGCAAGTCTGACAATCGGAGACGCCGGCCCAAAACGGACATAAGTCCAGACCAGAGGAACGACGAGGCTGGCCAGCGATCTATCTGACGGGTCGCTATTTCAAATGGCGACCAGCTCCCAGGGTCCGCCGTCCTGCCGCTGCACTGTGGCCTTCATATCAAGGTCTTCCCAACCGGGCGCTTTGCTCACGCCGTCCGTCATCCCATGGTAGCTCTCGCCATGCATGGGGCATGACGCCGAGGCTTGCATGCGCATGCGCCGCGTTCCAGACGTACCTCGCAGTGTGGCTGGCCATGCACGAGTGAAGAGCCAATGCTCTCTCACACGCTTGTTTCGGCACAGATGTTGAGACCAACGTTCGGCTTGAGGAACACCGTCCGGTATCTGAATGCTTGATTGCCCGGCCAGGGGCAGATCCTAATGCAACGATAGAGTATTAGTGTTGGCGTCCGGTCGTGGGCGTCCCAACCAAGGAAATAGAGATACGAAAGACAAAATAAAAATGTGCCACAATTTCCTTCTGATTGTCCATAATACATCTATTGCCACACCCGTAGTAGACATCCTCAAATTCAGTACTCTTTGTCTAGAAAGATAAATATTTATCAATTTGGTTGAAATCAAACAGTATCGATACAAGTATTAGCAGGTTTCTTCTTGGGGCAATTTCATAGGTGCCGTTGCAAAAAAATTGTAATCCCGTATATGTCATTGGCCTCTCAGTGACAGGTCGGACCCTTAGAGCCTATATGGATGTAAGTTCACAAATTCGATGAATATTAACATTGAGTTAAGTCAACAAGAAAAGGTGCATTATTGTGGGATAACATGTGGCAACGGACTGCTAGTAGATCTGTCCCATGGCACCAGTAAAGCAGAGATCAGCCAGCTGATTGAGCATTTTATTGTGCATACCCTTTGGTTAGTAGTAGATGAGGATCCTCCCAGGACTCTGACTCCGATTCCTGCGGTGTCACTGCAGTTACCGCGGTAACACCTCATGGCTTGGTTTGGTGGTGAACAATCACAATATGGTAGGCCGAAGAGTTTAGGTAATATGTACTGCATGCACTGCCTGCAATTATGGTTACAGCCACTAGAATGAACCTACCTGTGTGCTTCACTTTATATATAGACCGGCTCAGCATTTCAACAAAGCCTGGTGCACAGAGTGAGGGAGCCAAGACAAAAGTATATCAGTGAGTTCTATTAGCTGAGCATTGGTTACCAATTCACACTTTTGGGAACCGGTGGCACCAGGAAATGAACAAAGAGACTGGACAGAAAGAGTGGAGCATAGCCGTGGCATGCAACAGGAAACAAAAAATGCCAATGGAGATTGTGAAAGGGGAACAGCGTCATAGGACATGATTCTATATGCCTATAAAATGTTTGGTCCGGAAGAGAATGCCATGGTCCTTGATACAGTCCAAGAAAAAGAGGCTCTATAATTGACTTTCTGCAGAACTATTCATGTTTTAGTTATCGTTGATAAACAGTCCTCTTGTGTTTTATTAGACCAACCAGTCCTCTTATGATGATCTTCACCTTCTTAATTAAATGTGTTCTTGTTACTCTTTTTTTTGCGATCAACGTATTCTTGTTACTTATTTTCTTGGTCGACTGGCTAATAGGAAAGTAGGATCGATGCTTCATTCTAAGAAACTAGAATGGTGATCCGTGAATTTGTGCGGCTATAATTGTTACAGTGTTTTTTTAATATTAAAAACTAAAGGCAAATCTATTAGTGTACATGCACAGCTACCCACAAAATTCTTGCTACACTCTTGATTTCAGAAGTCTGTTAGGTTGAGTAAGAAATACCATGTATCTGTTCAGTTTTCAAAATACTGAAGACAATTCACTGATAGAACTTACATTTACAAATGCTCAGGATACATGCGTATAAGTAGAATAAAAAATCAAACTTTTTCCTCGTTGATTAAGCTGCAACTATCGTTCAGTTTTCCAACAGACCAGTATTTGTTTACCCGCTTCTAATTTTCCAAATGCATCACATTCTTATATCGCTCCTGTCTTTGTTTGCCCAATATCATCCATAATAACCAGTCTCGAGTTGGGATGTACAGTGTACTTCCCGGCAACCTATTGACCAAGTCGTGTGCTCTGCACCCATTGGTCAGTTCAGAGCGCCGTCGCACATTTGCTTTCAGGGGACATGCCACGCCCGGCAACAGTAAGCATGGCGAGAGGCAAGGTGGGAGGGGGCGACATGGAAGCGGCCAGCGACCTCTCCGCATGCCCGCACGTGCGGACACGTGGCCAGGTCGGCCAGCGTGAGTTTCTCATGGTGAAACCGACGATATGGATGCCTGGCTCGTCCTTGAGGACCGCTGTGTCACGCTCCTTATGTCCTCTCGCCATTCACCCAGCCAGGGCCTCAGGGATGCAGCCACCGAGCCTTGTGATGACGACCGACGACAAGAGAACGAACTCGATTCAGCCAGCAAGGATCTAGCTAGTCGGATCGCCTTCAGGCATATACTCCCTCCGTCCCGAAATATAAGGGATCGGAGGGAGTCTCGAGGAAAACAACAGGGGAGTGGAAAGACCGATATACCCCCTCATTATTCCCCTCTCTCTTTTCTCGGTCTCCCCGTCCACCACCGTCGCCCACGCCCTCCTCCATCCAGCTCGCCCCCACCACGATCTCCTGCACGCCGGCCTGCCCGAACTCCGCCCTCTCGCCTCCTCCCGAGTCACCGCCACGACCTCGCCGTAGATCTCGCCGTCGCCGCCCTTCTCTTCCCGGATCTTGGACGAGCTCAAGATCCCACCGCGCCTGCTTCTTCCGTTCTACTCCATGGCCCCGTCCTTTTCCTCGGCGAGCTGAGATGGCGGCGGCGGACGACGCGCGGCGCGACCTCGGCACCGCGCAGCCCGCCCCCGAGGTCGAACGCGCACAGCCCCGCACGAGCTCGAGCTCGACCCTACGCCGAGCGAGGAACGCGCGCAGCTCCATCTACGCCGATGCTCGTCGCTAGAGACTCGACAGCGAGCTAGCGGTGGCGTAGATCTCGCCTTCCCTGCCTTTCTCCTCCCGTGCTGCGGCTGCTCGCCCCCGCCGCAGGTCGCCCTCGCCGCTGCTTGCCATGGAAATCACGCGAGCTCGAGCTCGCCGTGGAAACCGCCCACTAGCCGCGCGCGGCGGAGACCAGGAGCATGCGGCCCACGGTCGCCCGTCTCCTTCGAGGACGGCTTCACCTCCCCGCCGGTCCTTCGTCTTCTTCGAGGACGGCTTTTCCCTCTCCCCGCTCGTCTCCTTCAAGCACGGCTAGCCCAGCTGCCATGGCGACAGGCTGCTCTGCCGTCGTGAGCGCGAGGGAGGGCAGGGCACCGAGGAGGCAGCGGGATCGAGCGGGGCGGCGGCGTGCGGCGTGCCGAGCGGAACAGCGGAGCGGATAAAGTTCGTTCGGTGGGCGGTGGGAGAAGAATTGAAGTCGGTGGGACCCACATTTGTACTACAATCCCTTATATTTTGGGACAATTTTGAATCCCTCCGATCCCTTATATTATGGGACGGAGGGAGTAGCTAGGGTGGTGGCTTTTGGAATCACGACTTCCTCTGCCTCTGCTGCAGCACACCAGAGAATGGTCTGTAAAACCATGTCTGAACCTTGAAAAGTGGCCAGACCATGTCTGAACAACTATCCCAGTGCCGCCAATCCCTACAGTATTTTTATAATTCTGCTCGTCAGCATAGATAAGAAACAACATATATTTGTCTAGTCACCGTGTAGGTATATGTGTGAGTGCCTAGATGAAGTGGTCTGTGGCGCATCCTATCAAGAGATTGGACATTTCGACTTCATCTACAAAAATATATATTGAGATGTTGCCGCATTTGGTAGCGCAGGAAATACTATTGGGACCGCATTAGTAGGTTGTTGTGCCATTAGTTGCTGCAGTTAAACGATCATTGTTTTAGTGGTTAAAAAAATTGGTAGTGATAAACCAGTTTTTCGCCACAAAATTAAAGTAGTTTTGGTGGTGATATTTCGCCACAGATACTCAAGCCATTGATAATATTTTTATGGTTTTTTGTTCCCCACATATGCCATGGACTTTGATGCTGACGGAATTATCAATACTCTACAATTATACTTACTTTTGACAATATTCGATCTCACAAAAACATATAGGTTTGTTTTCCAAAATACTTCTGATTTATGAATCACGTTCAGAATTTGCTAGTCATATTTGTTTATCCAATATTCATGAGCAGTCAGCGCAGTCTCGTGTTGGGATGTACAGTATCCTTCCCGGCAACCCACGTCGAACGCGCTGCAGCCCATCTCTCGGTTCAGAGCGCCGTCACACTTCTTTCAGGGTACAGGCCAAGCCCGACATGGAATCCGCCAGCACCTCTCCGCATGCCCGTACGTACGGACGAAAGCCACGACGTGGTTGCCAGGGACATGGACGCCCAGTTCGTCGTCGAAGACCACGGCGTCACATTCCGTTCTCGTCCTCTCGCCATCCACCGAGCCAAGGCCTCCGCCAAGCAGCCACCTAGCCTTGTGATGACAACTGACAACCAGCCAACGAACTCGATCCAGGCAGCTAGGGTCTAATCGGATCGCTTTCAGGCACCTAAGGTGGTCGCTTTTGATATCGCGGCATTGTCCTCCTCTGCTACTGCACGCGAGAGCGTGGTCTGAATAACCATTTCTGAACCTTGAAAGTTGAGGAGATCATGTCGGAACAACTATCCCAGTCCTCCCATCCCTAGTGTAATTTGGTAACTCTGCTCAGTCAGCATAGATAAGAAACAACATTGTTTGTCGAATCACCGTGTAGCTATATGTGTGACTGCCTAGATGAAGTGGTTAGCACCGCATCCTATCTAGAGATTCAGAATTTCGACATGATCCACAATAATATATATTGAGATGTTGCCGCATTTGTTAGTGCAGGATCACACTAGTAGGTTGGTGTGCCATTAGTTGCTGCAGCTAAAAGGATCATTGTTTTAGTGGTGAAAAAAGATCTGCCAAAAATAAAGTGAGTTTTTAAGCCAATAGTGTTTCGGTGGTAATCTTTTCAATCACCACTAGTTGCGACAAATACTCAAGTCACTGATAATATGTTATTATTTTTGTTCCCCACGTATGCCATGCTCTATGGTGATGAATGGAATTATCAATACAAATTTACTCACTTAAAAACGATATTTGAGGTTACAAAAATCTACTTTGAACAGAAGTCCCATGAAAGTATTACTTGTTTGTGGAGGACATGAGGTGTGACAAAATAATACACGTGATAGCCATTCTCTGTTATCCATGATAGCCGGACACATCATGTCACAATAATCCTCAACTTAGTAGACGTGTATTATAGTTATCAAGAATTTTTGTAGTGCATAAATCATAAACTTAACAGCCAGACAATTCGTGGTCAGAAATGAACCAAAGAAGCTAGTTATGGCCACACACCATGCAACGCCTGCGGTTATGGTCACACCCACTAGAATGTACGAACCTGTTTTTGCATCGCTATATCTATAGGCCGACACATCGTTTCCACCAAGCATTGGCAATACAGGTACACAGATTGAGAGCGGCAACATAACAGTTTTGCCAGTGAGTTCTAAGGCGTAAACATCAGTAAGAATTTACACTTGTGAGAATGGGTGGCACCTGGAACCGAACCAATAGCCTCATCGGAATGAATTGAACCACATATGAGGAACCTAAAGGAGTCAGAACCTACTGGGGGGCCATTTCCTTACAAAGCACCTCGTTTTCCTAAGTTTACTTAGCGACTCTGTGTTGTTGAGGTCAGGAACATAACATGTCCAAATCACTCTCACCATTGTACCTGGTGGGTCTCCCACTGTCTATAATTTGTATTGTACTAGCAGGAGAAAATATTGGAACCTAGTCGCCACAAATACTTAATTCACTGATGATATGTTATGATTTTTGTTCCCCACGTATGCCATTGCCATGCACTTTGGTGACCAACGGAATTATCAATAGGAATATATATACTCAGTTATGACGATATTCGAGCTCACAAAATCCTACTTGGAACTGCAGGGTTTCCCGTGGAGGATTATTACTTGTTTGTGGAGGACTTGAGGTGTCACAAAAATAATACAAGCCTATTAAGTTGGATAAAAAACTGTTCTTGAAGGACCAAAAGAACCTACAAGCATGTATTATCTCATTATCATAGGTACATGTCTGTATATGCATGATACTACTACTGAGCTCAGAACATATAGTTAATTTTCTCTGGTGCAATTTTCTCTGTCAAGAGAGCGCGCATGCTCTGCTCTTCGCCATCCCACCAGACAAGAGAACGTCAATTCTGTCGAGCGTCCTTCGACGTCGCGGAAGCCTCCTTCATTGGAATTCTGATGTAGGGCGCTGCCCGGCAAGACCCTGTCTCGGTGATCAGGCGTCAAACTCAGCGCGCGCTACTGCCACGAGCAAGCGCATGGTTCGAAGGTCGAAGACGCGGTCATTGATACTGCAGTCGCACGTCGGCGCGCGCGTGTCGTTCCGCGTACCACGCGCCCAGCTGCTCGTTAGAGCAAGGCCATTGCTAGCCCATCTCGCGACCACGCATGCGCCAGGCCTCCCAACGCTGCGCCTGTTAAGCGCCAGCCCAGGGGTCCTACCATGTTCACGTGAGAGAGGTTTGGCAGAGGTGGCGGGCCCGAGCAGTGCAGGACGCGATCGTCGCTCGCAGCCGTGACAAGGGTTATGTCAGAAGGCATCTCTCTCATCCACGTTGGAAAACTCTGACACGAGACGGCTACCAGACGAGCGATGGGCTTGCTCTTATGGCAGGGAGATGCGGTCACGACTGGCGGCCTGCGTGGTGGGCGAGGAGCCGGAAGCGTGCCGCGTCGTCTCGTTTGGTGGGGGGGGAGGGGCGATGGCGCTGTCATCTCTCTCCGCGTACCGTCAGTGATCGATGATCGAGAACGTGCATGCAGTTATCAGTTTATGGAAAATTGCAAAAACCCATTTACAAGTCAGGGGGGTTTTCATATACCCATTTACAAAAAATTTTGTGTCAATCTCCCACCTTCAAGTGTTCATATGTTTTCATATTCCCTCTGCTAGCTTTGACCGGACGAATTAGCTATGGTATGTTCTTCAATGCGGCCCCGGGTGGTCTATCATACCTATATACTCTTTGATGTTTTGCCAATGTATAGATATCGCAACCTATAGGTTCAATTTTCTCTATTTTGTTCATAGTGTCGCGGCTAAGTTTGAAACGTCATTTATGATAGCATGGTAATTTTTTACTATGTAACATATGATTAGATGATAACTACGCTATAGTGGAGTTATAGTAAAGTCTTAGAAATAATTGTAAAGGCAACAAAAGAGTCATATCATCCGGTCAAACCTATCAGGGGGATTATGAAAACAAACGAACATTTGCAAGGGGATGACTGACACAAAATTTTTTGTAGATGGGTATATGAAAACCCCCCTGACATGTAGGTGGGTTTTTTCAATTTTCCCATCAGTTTAAACACGAGCTGAAAGAACACTTGAGACAACCTATCTTAGTTTAGCTTCTTGACCCCTCCCGGCCCCCAGCAAGCTAGCTTGGCGACCCCAGGCCCAGGCCGGTGTCTCCTCTGTCGACGGCGCTGCTTCGTTGCGTGTCACGATGCATTGCGTCTTCAGCGGCGGCGTGCCATGCGGTGGTCAGTCTTTCCACCACGCACGACCAGATCTGGCCCGTCCTCTCACCAGGGTCCGCTCGCTGACACCCGTCACTGAACATGTCACCGCGACGTTGCCACCAATGCCACAGCGGTCTTTATTTTGAAACAAAACATTATTTCAATAACCTTCTCGACCATATGGAGAAATTTCAACAACTTTAGCACATGGTTTTCATCTGTTTTGAACACTTGTTCTACAAAGCTTAATTTAGTTTCCTGACCCTTCCTCCGGTTTGCTTCCGAGATGCCGGTGCACCTACATTGTCATCCTCTTCCTCGTCATCAGTGACCTCGTAGGTGAAGCAGCCTTTGGTCTCAACCTCACGCCTCATCTTCTCCTGGGCAGCATGTATGCGGTCGTGGTAACGCTTTGTAAAGGCACCAGCCACCGTGACTAAAGTCTTGTAGTCCCCGTACTCTTCCTCGTTCTCCTGCGCTAGCGCGTTTATGGTCTTGGGCTCATAGAGCGACCTGCACTTGTAGTTGAGGAGGAGATCAACTTGTTCCTGCGGCAGCACGTACAGCTTCTTCTTCTTCTTTCGAGTTTTGTCTTTCTCCTCCTTTTTATTGTCTTCTTCATCGCTGTAACTCCTGAACTCCTCATCGATTGTGCTTCGAGAAAGAAGTTCGTCCAAATCATCCCTAGATTTCTGCAGCTCCTCGTCCGAAACGAGTCTCGACGAGCTTGCCATCGTCTCGTCAACCTTTTTTCTCTCGCGTTCCACCCTGGCAATTCGGTGGATCGGGTTCTCGCTCAAACACCCTGAAAGTCAGTTCAGTAGATTAATTCGGCGAAATTCAGGCCTCCCTCTATGGATATTTATAGATCTCGTACTAAATCGAACTGAATCTGCTATTGCAGAATAGAACGACTGATTTCAACGGGCCCGAATCGGATGCAAGAATCGCACTCCGCCTCGGACTCGAGGCTCCCGCGATTGGCAGGACCGACCCGGCATCGACAACTACAACCACTACTACTATGGAAATCAAGGATTGAGGAATACAGAGGCTAAAAAAAAAACAGAGGGAGAGGAAGAACGCAGTACCAGGATCGCAGCTGGTCCCTCACCGCCGGCGCCGCCGTGCAGGTCGGCAGTCGTATTTATCAATAGCGTCGCCTATCTGGGAAGTCAAGTTGTCATGCGGCCCGCAGGCCGCACGGCCCATTACGGCCTTTTTCTTCAATAACCCGACGTCACCAACGAACGTCTCCGGCGCCGGCGCGGCCCGCCAGTGACCGCCTCCACGACCCGGGCCCTGTTAGAAATAATCGTGACTATTGTGCATTACGGGTCACGACGTCGCGTGTGTAGTGTAGTGTGAGTTTTTTGTTCAAGGACTAGCGCTCGCGTGGGCCCTACTCCTGGCTTGGGATGCGTCCGATGCCCTCCACGTACCTGGGCACAGAGGTGGAGACAAGGAAGCCACACCCGTTAGACGTTGGCGTTCATTGCGGGGAGCGCCGGCTATGACTTGGGGCATGCTTCTTTCGATTCTGATCAGAAGCCAAGAGACCCGAAAACATTCTGTTTCTACGGAACATCGCTCAACATGCGTGTCAGGCAGGCAGGGCGAAAGCGTATAACCTGATTCTAAAGCCTGAAAGCAGGATGGTGACCTAGACACTGGTTACTAGCCTCTGAATTTGAACCATCCATGCCTGTGAAACTCTGATCATTCCAGAGGTGGAGGGTTGTTCTGAACAAAATATCTGAAGTGAACAGTACTTCCTCCGTTCTGAAAGGTAGTGTACATCCAGTTTTATCCTAAGTAAATTTTTTGACCAATAATATCTAGAAAACCATAAAAAATAACAACATGAAAATGTTTTTGCTAGATTCATTGTAAAATGAACTTTCATAATATATAACTATCTTACTTTGGAATAATATATATTTTTAAATATTGTTGATCAAAGTTTAAAAATCATACAACAATGCCACGTGTGGAGGGCTGTTCTTGCTGAACAAAATATCTGAAGTGAACAACATTGCTCTGTTCTTTTCTGAAACAAACGATCATGAGGGAATGCCAGTGTCATTAATTAAATGAACAGTATTGAGTTGGTCAGAGCAGAAATCTGCTGCAAAATGACTGTGGATAGAACAATGCAGCTGGTAGAACATCGAATCCATGCTAGGCAACTTCATTAGGTCGTATATACTACCTCTGTTTTTTTTTCTACTTATCACTAGATTTTATTGTAGCGATTTTGATCGTTCGTGTTTTTGCAACATTTGTGCATTCACATCGATCTTTTATATCGTTAGATTTATCATAAAACATACTTTATTAGTATTATATGTTCTACACATCGCTGTAACTTTTTTAAAAAAACACGTGCGGTCAAAATAGCTACAATGAAAGACAGTAACAAGTAAAAAGAAAACAGAGAAAGTAATAAAAACAATATTTTTACATCCGTGCAGTCCCTCCCAAAAAGATGAAATCTGAAAAAAAAAAATGTGCAAGACAGACGCCTGGACCATGTAACAACACACAGTGCACACGGACACACAACATGGCGTGACTAATGGCAAGACCGCCACGACTTTGGTGCGGTAGCGGAACGGAGAGCGAGGCGCGTCAGGCTCGAGTCGCCTCCGCTCGGCTTGACACGGCCGGCCACACGGGCGTGCAGTCCAAATGGCACGAAAACATGTACAGTAGGTCCACGAGTGGAGCGCAGAGCCTAGTGACACTCACTTTGAGTATGGGCCCTGGCATGAGGGAGCCCCTATGTATGTCAGTGATCTTGAGCGGACAGACACTTGGCGCGTCTATCATGAGCGGACATTCGAGATATTCAGTGTAGACACGTAATTTGCAAAGTTGTCAAAGTCCACCACATTAAGATATTAGGAAAATTGTTTCGGTGCCCTTCTAGTGTACATGCAGTAGGCATATTCAAAAATATATTACATTAATTATTACTTTATAGAAATGTGATAAAATGTATGTGTACGCTTGTTTTTTTATTAATAAAGTATAACATTTGCAACTTCAAAAAGCTGATACCAATTTACGCAATGTTTTGAAACAGGACAAAAAAAGAACAATTATTTGTTTTGGATATATGCGGTAGATTGAGGAAATTTATTCTTTTTGGTAGAATGAGTTTGGAACAAATCATGGTACCTTCAAACCAGAGGCTGTGTCTCAAAAAACAGAGTACCCCCTTGCGCTGGGATGAGCAAAAACAGAGTGCTACCAATTTGCTCTGCTCCAACCACGACTTGGTGCAGAGGCTGCTCTGCTCTCAAGCAATGTGGGGGGGGGGGTCCTTGTCTGCGTAATGAATGCTAAACTAAGCGTTGCGCAAGAAGAGCAAGATCGCGCCGCCGAGAGGAGCTTACGGCTCACCGATATTGGTTTTCCTTTTTGGTTTCACTTGGGCGTTTGCACCCAGCTGAAACATTGGCAACAGGTTACTCAGGTCGCAGGCGTTCAAAGTCCAGAACAGAGGTAAAAGTGCCAAACAGTCACAGATACGTCGCTCGTTCCGATAATACATATTGCTCGATGTTGGCGACCTGGCTGATCCGCTTATCGCAAAGCATGCTCAACCTTCCTGTTGCCAGCATACTTGACCGGCCGTCAAGCCCCGCTGCCGCGTCACGCACGCTCCGCCCAGGCGCGCCCGCTGGCCTCGGAGATGTCTCATGCCATGCCAGTGTTGGTGTTGCCCCGACGGCTCGCCCTTCGCGGCCGCGATTGGTGCACGCACACACACATCCGAGCGTAGGTCCGGCCGGAAGGAACGCGGCCGGCTTCCGTGTCGAAGAGATCAAACGGACTGTGCCTCGGCGCGGCACGGCGGCCGACGGACACGTGTCCTTCTATTTGCCTGCTGCATCGCCGTGTCTGGCAGTACTGGCACCCGTCGAGCTCTCGCGGTCGGCTCCAGAGTCGACCAGACCTGGGCCTCCAGAGCTCTCGCGGTTCCGGCGTGGAGGAGGAGCGCCATAGCTCGTCCGGGCAGGGCTTTCGTGCGTGGTGACCAGACACGACACTGGAGGCGGTTTGACGACGGCTCGCGTGCACGTCGAACACGCAAGACCAGGCAGCATCGATGCCCGTTCGGCTCGCCGGATCCTCTCGCCTCGCCAGTGTCTGCCCGCTTCAGCCCGGCCGTGCGTGCCGCACCAAGTCGGTTCACGTACGATTGTGCCAGCGTCATCGGCAGACGAGGCGAGCTTTCCCGTGGCACGACTGCACAAGCTAGCACAAGGAGCCTTCGCCATGCACGGACGCGACGCCTTGTTCGCCTTCGCCCGCCATGCACCGCATGAGCCTCCAGAAACACGAGTAAACGGGTAACTCCGTGTAAGTCAACGCGCGCGCTCATCTCGACCGCAAGGAGCTGATCGGATAGCTTCCAGCGGTCTGGGCTCGACACGCCACCTCTGCGCTACGCCAGGGGCCATGGTTTATCAGAGCGCCGCCGCGTTCCGGAACACGTCGTCGCATTCCTGTCGTTCGCCATGCACGGACGCGACGCCGGGCGAGGTACGCGCGCATGCATGCGCGATCCTCCCCGCCGCGGTACAAAGGACAGGCCCGCCTGTGTTCCGAGCGATGCCAGCCGGAATCGTCCCGGTGGCCGGCCGCCTCCTAGGACCCGTGGCCGAGACCGAGCTGACTCAAACAGCTGCTCTGTCTCGACGCGGGTCTTGGCGAAGTCCCACGCGCCGGCCGCACGGCGGCACATGAGGTGAAGGTCAAAGAGCTCAGGCGCCACGGCGCGCACGTCCAAGGCCCAGCACCCGCGACCTGCGCCGATGCCCGTTCGAATCGAAGGGTGTGCTGCTCGCCTTGCCTGATCTGTTGGCCCTGCCATCTTGCTTGCTTGCCCCGCTACGCCGGACGAGTGAAGCGGCGGGACGCGTTCACCTTCGCCTGTGCGCAACACGGCGCAGCGCTGTGCATGGGGGGCGCTCGCCGGCCGTCCAGCTCTGCTGCTGCATCGTGCGTACACATCGCGCTCTCATCTCCCCTGTCCGCCCCAACGGACGCATGGCCAGGCCCAGAACGAACGACATGTTGTTGACGGGAGGCTCGGGCACCACGAGGTTGCCAATTACTCCATCGCCCGGCGAGGCGACCTCCACTGGCTGCTTCGTCCGGCTCTGCCCACGTACGGCGTGTCGCGATCCGCTTGGTCCTTTGCTGCATAATCGCATTGACCTTTGCAGCTTTGCTGCATAATCGTATTATATGCAGCGCAGCACGCGCCGTTGAGCTGCATTATCGTGTTATTATGCAGCACGGTGCGCACCGTCGAGCTGCATAATCGTATTGACCCTTTTCTGGATGACAGTGGACAACCATCTCTTTCAGCTCCCCACATTGATGCTCTGCCACGTGTTGCATCTCATATATCCTTGAGAGTGGAACGTAGTACATTATGAGATCTCTCTGCTCCCCTGCTTAAAATGTTCTAGAACAATTTGTATGCCGAAGTACAGTAAAATTATCCAAAGTGCTCTCATCTATTTTGTAACTATTGAGGGTGGTGGAACAGTAGGCAATATTCATTCCAAAGACTCGGATACTGACAACTAAAATGGGTCGTCTCTGAACTGGTCACCGACCTCCGGATGAGGATCAAATGGGGGAATGCTAATGCGCCACGCCGCCACCCATTGATTGCTCGACCCTCCCAAAGAGCAGACCATGTCACGACAATATGTTTTTTTGGCACCACGTGGCACGACAGTTACCGACCCGACACCACAGACGGAGCTGGAGTGTTACTTAAGAGGGGAGGGGTTCAAAATTTGTCTCATTGAAATATTCAAAATTCAGAATGGGTTTAGTTGATTAATTTTAAAATCTAATCAAAGAATTTCATTATTAGATAAAAAATATCTATTCAAATATAATAAAGAATAAATATTTATGGTTTCAGGCCGTTTTTAATGTAAATGTTTGATATATTAGTCTCAACTAATATATCAAAGTGACTAATCAATCACTGTTTTATGAAGCAATGTAGGATAGTTTGGGGACTCTCTTTAGTCTCAACTAAACTCCGTAATTGCCTGACACGCCTCCACCGTTGTCCTAGCGCCATTGCCACCACCTCCAATGACGCACCAGTCATATGAACATTTGAAACAAATAAAGACCTCATGTTCTAATATGTTTGTCTAGCATTATCCGATACCCCACCCCCCACCCAAAAAAAAAAAAAAAAAAAAAAAAAAGACCACGATTTTCAGAATATATCCACGCGCGGGCTTCCGTTCCATCTAAATGGGCCAGGCCTAGAAGCTGCATTCGTGCACTGGGCTACAGATGATAATGGGCGGGACCGACTGGGCTACAGACGATATGGGCTCCCTGCCTCGGCCAACTCCTCCTCGCGCTGCAGTTGGCCCATCTGATCGATTCGTCTTCTGATAAATACGTCATCGCCGGCCTCCTGTCATCAGCGAGTTCCGGCGGCGAGGGGGCAGCTGCAATCCAGGTACTGCGTTCGTTTCTCTCTCTTTCTCTCCTTTCATTCAATCCAAATCCAATTGTTGATTCCATAGTAGTAGAGATCGATGCCGGGTCGGTCCTGCCAATGGCGGCGGCCTCGAGTCCGAGGCTGGGAGCTCCTGCCAATGGCGGCGGCCTCGAGTTCAAGGCGGAGAGCGATTCTTGCATCCGACTTGGCCCCGTCCAATCAATCTTTTCTACAGGATATATAAATATGCACCGATGCTCTGAGCTAATCCATCGATTTGAAACGCAGGGTCCGTGTCGATCCATCGAATTTCCAGAGAGGAACTCGACGACGTCACAATGGAGGGTTCTTCCAAGATGTGTTCGGAGGAGTCTCTGCAGAAAGCTTTGGCTGATTCGGAAAAATTCGTCTCCCGAGGCCCCATCCCCGATGAGTTGAAGTTTCGCCCCAACAGAGGAAAGGCCAGTTACAAGAATGAGGAGGAGAAGAAGAAGAGGAAGAAGAAGCTGTACAGGCTGTCGCCGGATGACGCGGAGATGATCCTCAGCATCGGGTACGAGCCAACGTACATCGAGACTAAGCATATCGACCAACTTGCCAAGGAGGAAAAGGGGATGTACCAGGAGCTGAGCGACGCGGCCTCGATTTTGAAAGTATTTGCGATGCACTACGATGATCGCATACGCGCCACCCAGGAAACGTTGAGGCAAGAGATCCTGGACAAAGGTTACGTCACCGTCGAGGTCACCGACGACGAGGCGGATGAAGAGGACGCAGAAAGCCAGCAGGGTGCTCGAGCTGGGCGAGGACGGAAGATGGAGTCAACAAGCCTGCCGGAGGAAGAGTCAACAAGCTAAACTGTTAACACTTGTACGAAGTGTTTGAGACGGCTGAAAGCTGGTGACAAAGTTATTGAAAAATCTCAAATCAGATGGTAGAGGAGGGTAGTAAAATGGCATTTTGTTTTGCGTTACAATAAAACTTTCATATCCTGTATTCAGACACAGTCCTCTACATCTCGTAACTTAATTTTGAGATTTTTCGAAACCTCTACCTCCTTGTTTTTCACATGTTTCGACACTTATACCATAAATAAGCATTTATCAGTGTTTTTCTATTCTTATTGCTTGTTCAATGGTATTGTATTCGAAGAATATTGCCTGTTATTGTGTTTTGAATATGCTGGCGTAATTGTGGAGGGTTTCCATCTATCTGCTATTAAGTGTTCCATGAGTTGCATTGAAGTGATGGTTGATTTTTTGGTAGGCCTTTGTGTAGGATTCATGTTGAGGACTCCATAAATGTTGTTTAGTGACAGTAACTTAATTCTGACAAGTATTCTGGCTTAATGAAACGGTAAAATGACAGCTTCTCCAGAAAATTTGTAAACCCTTTTGATGCATCACTTTTGAAATTGTCAGCTTTCCATTATTCCATTTTTTCTTCTCACAATAATGCTTCAGTGCCTTTCTCATCAACTTTAACTGCTTCGATGGTTTTCGACATGTTACCTTCTTTATTGTGGAAACTTCTTAGAGTTTGATGGGTATATACCGTGTACGATAATGCTAGATAAATATATTAACATGAGGTCTTTATATGTTTCAAAATGTTCAAGTATGTGTTTTAAAATTGTACTGTGGGTCATACGTAGTCACAAATATGAAGGCTGGAACAATTGCCATAATTGTCATGTGCAAATCCTACTGAAGCATGTTGTAGTCTGAAACTTCTGTGATCGAGGTGTCCATCTTTGACAGTTCGAGACTCGCTCCTTCTTATATAAACATCCAGCGGGGACTCTCTCCCCCGGTTGACCGTCAAGAAGAAGAAACAGAAATGAAGCACCTTGCTGTAGGAACGTGAAAAATGGAGTGAGAAGTGGAATTTTTTTTTTCTATTTTAATTCTTAAATCAAAGTAATTGTTTCAATTAAAATTAACTCAAATTTGTACTACAGTTCGAACATATATCATGCGTTCAAACTAATGATGTTGCAACGATTTCTCAAGCTGAACACGTATCTTGCACATATACTCTATACAAGTTGTAAAGTCTATCTCGGCTATGATGTTGCAACTGGGCGGGACTCGAGAACCAACTATATAGCTAACCAGTAAATGAGTTATGAAAGTGTATTAAACACTGGGTAAAAAGCAAAGTTTGAGATGCACCAAAAAGCAAGCAGAAGACCATCTCTTTATGAAAGACAACAGATGGCTTATAATATCTGACTATCTTCTACACAAATAAAAGAAGAATTTTATTTGACTGTTGTAAGTTCTAACACCTACTATGGCCATTGTTCTTCATTGATTAACATCTTTCGTTGGTGCAAGCCTGCAGGAAGATTGAATTTGTAGGATGTAGATTGCTGCAGACCTTGTGACTAGCAAGTTCCAGTACGGCAGTACCTATTATGGCCATTGTTCTTCACTTGGTGAAGATTAGTGCAAGCCTTTTTCTTGAACACAGGCAAATGACATCCATATCTTAGTACTGTTGTGTACATCTTTATATGATGAGTAAAGTGCATCATAGGTCCTTAAACTATTTCAGGATTCTCATCTGGGTCCATGAACTCTTAAAACAAAGATTTGGATCCCTAAACTATTTCTAAATTCTCATCTAGGTCCATAAACTCCTAAAACGGCAATTTAGGTCCCAAAACTATTTAAAGATTCTCATTTGGGTCCATAAACACTCAAAACAAAATTTGGTTCTCTAATCTTATTTGGTGCTTAAACAACCATTCGAAATATGGCTTGTGTTTGAATCATAATGACATCGTGTGCAATGTATGAATTACCGTTGCTTTCGGTAATACCGAAACAATCAAAATGTCAGGTTTTCTGAAAAATCGGTATTCAAATTCTAAATTTTGAATCTGTAAATTGAAAACGGTCAAAACTCTAGGAAAGCGGACCAAATTTTGAAAAACCAATTCAGAGAGAAAAAATAGAAAAATGCAAAAAAAAAACATTTTTTTCAAATTTAAAAACGAAAACTGTGCGGTGTTTAAGCATCTTAATCTTTATTTTGGAACTTTTTCAATCGAGATAAGAACACCAAAATTGTTTTGTGACCTAAATTGTTATTTTAAGAGTTTATGAAGCTAGACGAGAACCCTGAAATAGTTTAAGGACCTTTATCTTCGTTTTAAGAGTTTATGGACCTAGATGAGAATCCTGAAATAGTTTAAGGACTTGGGATGCACTTTACTCTTATATGATTGTTCAAACTCCTACCTTAGCTCTGCTGCGTACATATCCATATGGTTTGGTAATATCTGGAGTGGTGCTTTGGTAATATCTGAAGTGGTGCAGAATAAACCGTACAATGATTCTCAGTATATATGTTAGGGTTAAAATTGAATGGTTAAAGAATATCAGTGGGTTAAAATTGAATGGTGAAAGAATATCAGTGCAGCAACTCAGTCTCAGCGATCACGCAATTCCGAGAATATAACAACAGATTGCTCATGGAAATATGAAACTTTCTTTATACAGATTTCTCTTATTGACTTTCAGATTCACTTTACACGAACAGATTATACCAAGCACACAGCAACAACACAATTCCAAGAAAAAGATGGCTAATGGAAATATGAAACTTTCTTTCTACAGATTTTCTCTAATTGACATTGAGATTCACTTTACACGATCAGATTATACTAAGCACACAAAATGCTCATACACCACATCAGTACAAGAGTTACTCAGAACTATGTACCACTAGACAAGATCATTTAGACCAATGTTTCACCTCATGAGCATCTCCATGTTTCACCACATTCAAGCATCTGCACACTCCACAGAACTAGAAGATCGCTAAGTGATATTTTTTCTTCCAATACTCCACGGGCTCCCTAATGGGAGTCCCTTGGAGCATCAGAATTCGCTGACGAATACCACGACACTTGGTCCTGATTTCACTAACAACTGTCTTGACAGCGTCATCAAGAACCTCGTCCTGGTAGTTGTTCTTGGTCAAGGAGAGCAATACTGAGATGTGCTTCTGCCTAAGTATTACGGAAACAAGGTTATATGATTCAATCAAAGTTTTGTTGTGCTTATCCACTGCTTCCTGCCCAGAATGACCTTCGGGAATAAAGAATTCCCCCTGCCAAGCATCCTGCATAGATACACAACAGGTAAATAAAAAATATTCTATACGAAAACTGCAACGGAACATAACATATTCTATACAAAAGGCTGCAGCAGCATATAACAGATTCTATACAATACACTGCAACAGAATATAACACATTCATAGACAATAACACAAACAATCACTCATAAATACATGATAATAACACAGCATTTCTACAGGTAAAGAGGAAAAAACAAGAACACTTTCATTTATCAGCACGCAGCAATAACAAATAAAAACACAACAGGTAACATTGCACGGAGATAATTGTTAGCTAGCTAACTGTTAGCTGAAGGTGTTTGAAACCTCTAATTATTAGCTGAATTTTAGCCACCTATTAGCTAGTATTAGCTGGGTTTGAGGAGCTAATGGAATAATTATTAGTGGGGTTGGTAGCTAATAATTAGTGGGTTATTAGCTAGGGTGTTTGAAACCTCTAGTGCTACTTGCAGTGGCTACCAATTATCCTGACAGGTTTCAAACAGCCTAACACAATATCCCTGCAGGCAAGAGGTAACAACACAATACTTATTTCATAGACTCAGCAATAACAAAAACAACAGCAGCTCAGAACCAACAACACTCACTCATAGACAAGTAACACTAACACAATATCCCTACAGGCAAGAGGTAACAACACAACACTTATTTCATAGACTCAGCAATAACAAAATAACTGCAGTAACATTGCAGGTAATGAGCTAACACATCAGCAACTGAACGCAAAGAAGTAACACCTCAAACTCTCTCATTTATAGATGGCAGTTTGATTATAGCAGCAAAAAAAATAATATTTCTATGCCTCTATGCCAATCGGATCCCAAGTTGCAGTCAATAGTGCGATAAAGTTAAAAAATAGTTGCAGTCATGACAGGAGAATACTTACTGCATTGATGCCAATCTTCTGGGTTGAGATCCTCTCAAGTGGGGGAGATCCTCTCAAGTGGTGAAGAAAATTCAGAGAAGCTACAGTACCGTGCATTTTTAACTTGCTACAGTAACTCCTGTTGCTGTTTTCACTACTGTTCCACAGTGCTACAGTACTCGGGCTACTGTTTATACAGTTCGCTACAGTTTTTTAATGCAGGCTACTGTTCATCTCCTCACAGATTACTGTAGCAATCGCTACAGTACTCTGAATTGAGTGAAGCAATTCAGAGGACCCAAACCACTCAAGTGGTGAAGAAAATTCAAAGAAGCTACAGCACCGTGCATTTTTAACTTGCTACAGTAACTCCCGTTACTGTTTTCACTACTGTTTCCACAGTGCTACAGTACTCGGGCTACTGTTTCTACAGTTCAATACAGTATTTTAATGTAGGCTACTGTTCATCTCCTCACAGATTACTGTAGCAATCGCTACAGTACTCTGAATTGAGTGAAGCAATTCAGAGGACCCAAACTCTAAGTTCAATGACTGCTAGGTTCTCCTGTTCCTCTGTCAAGAGACTGACATGACGAAGATCCAGGGTGCAGTGCTCCCGATTCAGATCCTCTGAATGGGAGAACAAAATTCAGAGAAGCTACAGTGCCTGAAATTAGTCATCTTGTGAATCATCCGATCGAATCTGGAGGGATTTTGATGGAATGCTACAGTCTCCAGAAACAGTAAAACAGTAACTCGTGCTACTGTTTAAACAGTGTTATGTCCTCTCAGGAATTACTGTTCAGTCTGCTACATTTGTCTGAATTTTGTTCTGCAATGCAGAGGAAAATGCAGAACAGTAACTCGTGCTACTGTTTAAACAGTGTTATGATACTCTGTTAATTCAGAGTACTGTAGCTCCTCTCAGGAATTACTGTTCAGTCTGCTACATTTTGTCTTGCCCTCACTTGCGTCAGGACTGCTCTCCTCCCCGAAAACAGCCGCAACGATCTACAGAGATTAGAACCGAAGGGTTTAACGCAGGATTTTATCATTTGGTCTAGAAATCCACACAAAATAGAGGCGTCAGATGCACAACAATCTACAGGCGGTATAAAGCGGGATTTCCCTATCAATTGACATAGGGATCTACACAGAATGCGGCGTCAGATGCACAATAATCTACAGGCAGGGTGTAAAGCGGGATTTCACCAACACAATATCTCTACAGGCAGGTACCTTGCGAACGCGCTGAGCCTCCCGTGCTTGAAGACCATCGTCGAGGCCCGGAATTCCTTTCCTGAGCGCGTGCGCGCGCTCAGGAACGCGCGTGTCAGCTCAACGTGACGAAGCTTCCCTTTCTAGCAAATAGCGCGCGGACTCCGCTTTCCCTTTCCGTCATCAGCGCGGGCTGAAGAAAACTATGTGGGTCCCACATATTCTGTTTCAGCTCTCCCCAAAATCTAATTTCAAAATTCATTTTCCCCTTCTGCCTCTCTCTCTCTACCTGTTCGACGCCCGTTCATCTTCTCTCTGTAGGGTGTTCGTTCCTGCCCCGTCTCGTAGGTGAATCCGCCTGATTCCTTCATGTGTTTCCTCGCGGTTGTGTCTCCTCTGTGTGAATCGTTGATATATCTTGATTTGAAGCGGCGGACTGCGAATTTGGTGGTGAGATTTGGATGCATTTCGGTGGATTTCATGCGATTTAGGGTTCCAGTTCTGCATCTCTGACGTACGGTTTGCATCCCCCCGTTCCCCATCCAAATCCCGTTGGATTTTGATTCGATTTGTTATATGACATTGTTCCTCGTGCGTAGAACAGATTTCTCGGTTTAGTCCGCGTTATTTTGCTGGATGTTTCCTGCATCCCGCCATGATTGTTTGGTATGTGGATGATATGGAGTGCCTGCTGATGGGTTTTTGATTGGCGAGTTCGATTTAGTTTTCTAGTTTTCGTTAAACCCTAGGTGTGAATCGTATAGGCTAGAAATGGCTGGGTCAGAATAGTGTATATTGTGTTTTGTTGATGTTTTGATTACCAGCGAGTGTAGCAGCTTGGATTCGTCATACTACACTCTTTGTATATATTCAGTGATTGGTTTTTTATTACCAGCAAGTGTAACAGGCTGAATTCGTCATACTACACCCCTGTATATATTCAGTAATTTCTGGTTGTCGGAAGCCTTTGTATGCCTTCCCTTTTGCTTGTTTGTCCATGGCGGCATCAGCATTCCAGCATTCCAGATGTTTTTGCAGCTGCAGAATTCAGAGAGCAACTGTTGATGCTCTTCCAATCTCACCCTAAATTATCCAGTCTTAACTGTTGATTTTTATGCTCTAGAGCCTTTTTTCCATCGTGTCTTATACTAACCTTTTTGCCATCGCTAAAATACGTCCGATGGCCGTTTAGAGTCAGTAATCAGGTGCCCTGCATATGCACATGGGCATAAACAATTTGACACCAAAAGCAACTTTTGTTTGTGTTTCCTCAAACGTTTTCAGATTTCTTTCAAATCTAACCTACATGACAATTTATAATGTGAGTTTTCTTAAACTTTTTATTCTCTAAACGTCAAGTTCTGTTGAACCAGAGATACAATTCTGAAACTTTTTGTTCTCTACGTGTCCTCTAAACTTTATTTTAAACTCTTGCTTCAAATTTGTGTACGAAACCCTCATGATTTCAGCTCACTTATTTCATTTCTTTTTTCAATTTTCCTTTTTTTTTTTAGAAATCTGATGCAGTGTCTGAAGATAATAGTGGGTAACCTTTCGCTGCTATCAAATGTGATATTGAGGTACACTTGTTACCTCATTCTTTAACACCTTGAGTAAGGAGTGTGTCCTGACTATAAATTGCTCTTTTACTGGAAGTTCTGACCTATTTTGGGTTCTTGCTTTATGTGAATTAGCAATATCATTTTTTGCACAAGTATATACAATATAGGGTTGTTGTTAAAACCAACGCATCCTTAGAGAACCATTTGAGGCATTTGTGTAAAGTTTTGTTGTGCTAGAGGGTTATAGAGAAATTGACAGGAACATTAGTGGGGCAGTATGTTTGAGGCATTTGTCCCTTTTCATTGTGTACTATCAAGTTGTAGGTACTGCAGGCTGTATGGGTTAAATATCACATGCACTTTTCACCAGCATGAAAAACTACATGTTCTCTGGAAAAGACGAAAAACTTTAAACCAACTTTAGTCATACCTTCTGCTAGCGGTTTTCTTTTTTCTTTTTTGGCTCATCTGCAATGATATATTAATGAGGAACTTTCCCAGAATCCTGACTTGGTGCCAAGTGATATTAGCAACCTGTTCAATGAGAGTAGACTAACATCTACTTCAAGTTTGTAGGCGAATATTTTTGCTATTTTTTATTTTTCCTTTTTTTAGAGTTGTCATTTTTTTATTACATACCTTCACAATCAAAATTTTGGTTCAAATGTTTTTCAGGAAGATGCTAAGCCTCTTCGCAAAAGTTTGACATACTATTTGGTCGCAAAAAAGTACAACAATAACTTAATATAGCTCCCAGAAGTGCTACTATTTTGGCAAATCATGTAAGTTAACTTGAAGCCATAATCATTTTTGACATACTAGAAGGATGTATACATCAAACCAGTTTCTACCTGACTATTTTTTCTTCTTCCTTGTCATTTTTACAGAATGTTGATCTCAATGCATGACCCCACACCGAACTGTATGTAACTTCCCTTTTGATCATTTCCATGTAGTTCTTCTCATTATTTAACATAATTACGAGCAGTTCTGCTCAAAGTTTTGTGCGCAACTTATGCTGCTCGTGGAAAGTTCTGATAAAACTTCATGCTCAATATTTTTATGGCAACTTCATGTTTCGTAATCAACCTGTTGGACCTGAAAATTTTAGAGTTTCAGTGGAAGTTTGTTTTTAAATAAGTTTTAGTGAAACTTCTGAAATTTCTTTCTAAAATTTTGGGGGAACTCCATGCTACTTCTGGAGCAAATTTTATTTCAACTTTCCTACAGATCTTCTACATAAGTATGTCAAAGTTCTTTGTCTTTAAGTTTGTTTCAAAAGATCTGCAACCAATATCTGCTTCAATTTTCGTGAAAGTTATTTATATTCAAACTTTCATGAAAAGATACTTTCTAAAGTTTCCCCATAAGTTTGTTGCAAAAGTTTTACCAAACTTTTTGTACAACTTTCTTGAAAAGGCATTGCTAAAGTTTCCCCCATAACTTTTTGCTGAACTTCCTCTGTAAGTTTGCAGCGAATTTCTACCCAAAAGTTACCCATGGAACTTTCTGTATAAGTTTGTATTCAAACATTTTGCAAACTTTTTGCGTCAACTTTGTTTAAAAGTTTCCCCATAAGTTTGTTTATAAGTTCTAATGAATGTTCAACTTCAAAAGTTTTGCAGAAACTTTTTGCAAACATATTGCTAGAGTTTCATCATAAGTTTGTTATAACTTTTGGCAAACGTTTCTACAGTATTTGCAGCAACTTTTTTCAAAAGATACCGTCAAAGTTTTCTCACAAGTTTGTTCAAAACTTGTGCTAAAACTTTCACCGTATGTTTGTTTCAAAAGATTCTGTGAACCTTTGCTCTCAAACTTCTACAGTAACTTTTGCTGCAAGTTACATTTAATTTTTTTTTACTTTTGTTCTATAGTTTCCATAAAAGTTTGTTTTTAGGATTCTTTCGAGAGCCTCTCAAAGTTACTTGAAAAGTTGCCCTATGAGTTTGTTTTTAATAGTTTCTATGGATTGTTTTCCAAGTAGTGAATTTTTCACACAAACTTTCTCATTTCTTTGCAAGCCAGAAAAGTTTGTATTTACATTTACTGATATCTTAATTTTTTGTGTTTGGAATGGATGTAGGTTCGAGCTAAGTTGAAAGCTATGTGATGATCTTTTCTTAAGGACGATCCATCCAACCAGTGGAATCAATATGACGTGCAGAAGTTGCAAACCAATCGGTGTGTGTGACCAATGTAATCAGGATGACATGCTGTAGTTGTAACCAATGGTGTGACATCCAATTATTAATTAGAAACCAAATCTTGTCAGATGCAGCAAAATCATCACTGCCATTAATTGTATATTGGAAGTAGAATTTTCAATCATGCTGAAATTGGCAGTTCAATCTATTTAAAAGTGGGATTTATTTTTTCCCCCACCCTATATTACCCCAATATCCCCATAGCCCTAAATGGTTCGCGCTTTGCGCTGAAAAGAGAAAAAAAGGTTCACTTTTCTTGTATAGTTTTTGTTGTTGTCACCATTAATTCTTTGTACAAAACTAAAACACACGTAGAAATGAAAAAAAAAAGAAAGGGAAAAAGCTTCCGCAGCGGCCCGCGGACAACGCATGAAAAAAGAAGCCACGACGCGTGTGCGGAACGCGCGGCAACGAAACGAGCAGCGCGGAATACGCGGGAAAATGGAATCCCGCTGGGTTGCCAAATTGGTCAGGCGCGTGAAGCAAAAAGGGAAGGCAGGCGGGGGACCACGGGACGTGGTCGGAAATGCGCGCGGTTCCGTCCTGGCGCGCGCGCGCGGATTAGCATCGCCCGTCGAGGCCTCTCATCTGGCCGAGGAAGTCGCCAGCACGAGCGTGATCGCCGCCGCCACCGCTGCTCCCGCTCCCGCCTGTGAAATTGGCGATGATGTCCTCGGCGAGGTCGTGCTTGCCGCTGCGGCTCCGGCTCCCGCCCGCGCCCTGGGCGACGAAGACATCGGCGAGGTCGAGCTCACCGCTGCGCCTCCCGCTCCCGCCCGCGACCTTGGCGAGGTCGAACTCGTCGCCCGCGACCTGGGCGACGAAGCCGTCGGGGAGGCGCTCGCCACGGCGACTCTTGCTCCCGACCATCTGGGCGGGGAAGTCCTCAGCGTGCACGTGAGCGCCGCCACGGCTCACGTTCCCGCCCGCGATGTCGACGAGGACGCCCTCGGGGCTCTGTAGGTCCTCGCTCCTGGTCCCGCTCCGGCCCGTGATCGGGGCTAGCACCTCCCCGTCGCGCTCGAGCTCGCCAGCGCGGCGGCTGCCCCCGCCCGCGATGTCGACGAGGATGCCATCGGAGCTCTGTAGGTCCTCGCTCCTGGTCCCGCTCCGGCCCGTGATCGGGGCCAGCACCTCCCCGTCGCTCTCGAGCTCGCCAGCGCGGCGGCTGCCCCCGCCCGCATCGTCCTTCTCCATGGACCGCGACGTTGATTCGCTGGCGACCAAGAAACTGCGCACACGACTAAAAGCAACAGAGGAACGGCGTCAGAATCCGTAAGCAAATTGCTGCGACGAGAAAGACGAATCGAGGACGAGAACCTTGAGATCGAGGTTGCGGTGCGGAGGGCGGGGTGGAGGCGGTTAGGGTTCTAGGGGGAGCTCTATATAGGCGCGGCGTGGGGGATGAGGCGGAGGAGGCGCGGGCCGGAAGGATCGAGTAGGAGGGGTGCGGCGCGGCGCGGCGCGGCGTGGGGAATGAGGCGGTGGAGGATGCTTGCGTTGGAAGGATCGAGGAGGGGTGGTGTTCGGCGCGGTTCGATCCGAGCTGCGCTTGCGGGCTGCGGATCGCGCGGCGGCTCGAGCAGAAGATTCGCGAAGGAATCGGTTACCTCAGTCGCTTCGACGATGAATCGCCTGACGGAGCGGCCAGGCGTGGGCCTGGGCCGCCGTCGCGACGACGTGGGTCGCATCTTCATGAGGGAAATTTGGAGGACGCCTTGTGTTGAGCTAGGATGAAGGGCTTGAATCTGGTGTGGGGGAACAAAATTGGAGCCGATTTGGGGGTTGGTGATGGGGGAGGCTCCATGGATCTGAGTGGAGATAGGAGTAATTTAGCTGTTTTTGTGATTGGAGATGGTGAAGTGATGGCTCCATGGATCGATATGCAGAGAGGGGTTGAACAGGGGATGTTTTGATTTGAGTTGGTGAAAGGTGGATCTTTGTGGGGAGGGAGGATGGGCAAGAGCTGATTTTGGGTGAGGAGCTTGTGAAAGGCTTCATGCGTGGAGGCAGACAAGGTTGGAAGGAGGAGTTTCTGTGTGGAGGCATGAAGGGGAGGAGATGCCGGCCTTGGGGAAGATGAATGGGGAAGATGAACAAAAGCAGGGGAAAGGAAGGAAGGGGAAGGGAGGGGTGGGCGGCTGGTGTAGGTGGAGAGTGGAGACTGGACACAGGCACGGCGCCGCTTTACCTGGGCCACAATAAAGAATTCGTCAAACTGCCACGCCTTGTCTAGTGTCCGGGGAACCGCAACAAAAGAAAATAAAAACGACCTTCTATTCCAAAACGGAGTCCCGAAAACATGCGCATTTACCGTACCAGCCAGCAACGGCACGGGAGTACGTGCACCACCCCGCACGCCTCAAAGTCAAACTGGCGCTGCCGCAGGACCCGCGGCCCGCCCCCGAGCATTGCAACGGCTGCCCAGGAAGAGCCCCACGCCGCCGCACGCGTGCGTGACCGCGCTTGCAAATGGAATCAGAAATGCACTTGAGACCGGTGAGGCTGGTTACTGGTGAGCGATGCGTGATTTGAATTCGCTTTGCAATCCTAGAATCACTGGTACGAGCGAGTATGTTTTTTATGACTACAGCCGCTCAACATAAACACAAGTCAATACTGTACAATCAAATCACGTGATCTCTCAAGACAATGTCACGGTGGTAGCCGTCGTCCGGGAAGAATGAAACCGTCCGCGCGCAAGGAAAGCGCACGCACGCTCTTCCCGGATAAACGGGGCATGCCGACGACGACGCACGTCTTCCCGTTGGCGCACGAGCCCCCGTGCGGCCGTGGACCTGGGTCACATTGGAGCTGGCCCCACAGGCCTCTGTGCCCCAGGACGAGACACGAGACCTCGATACTGGTCACTGTTCGCTGCGCCAGCATCGGCCCAAGCAACGCGCCACGGCGAATCACAGCGGACCGCGAGACCAAGGTGTCGCTCAAAAGGAATTAATAATCTACGAAAGGAAATAAATAGACTAGGATGGAAAATAAATATCTCCGGAAAGAAGGAAACCGTTTGCGCAAAATAAGCGCACGCACGTCTTCCCGAATAAACGGGGCATGCCGCCGTCGACGCAAGCCGTTGGCAAACGAGCGAGAGCCCCGGTGCGGCCGCGGACCTGGGGTGGGCCCCACCAGTCTCAACGCGATTGACCAAGAACTCCCGCCGGTTGGCCCCACAAACCTCTGCCCCCCAGGACGAGACACGAGAGTGACGAGACGAGACGCAAAAAAAACGTATGAGAAGCCATGTTGAGATGTGCCATGGCTTGATGTTTGTGATGAGTAATTGACTTGGTGTTGAGTTGAAATGCGGATCTTGAGATCGCTTTAGCTTGTTTGTTTTGGCAACTTTGAGTGTTGCTTTGTGACTAACCAGAGTTGGTGAAGCTGGAGGAGAAGAAAATGTGTTTTCTTGTCTCATGATGTGTAGGTAAATGGAGTCAACTTGATGGTCAACGGCGAGAGGATTGGGACCAAGCGGGGGCTTGGGGTCGGACGATCGAAAGGCCGGGTGAGGTCAAGGGTGATCCACACCGTACACATGGAGATGACAAGAAGCACGGACGGTTTCGCGGTTTGGCCTCAAAACCGTGGAGGTGATGAAGATGGCGTGTTGACCAGGGTCAAGGCGAACGGGAGGCCGGTGCAAGTGAAGGGTCCCGACGGGCTGGGACCGAGGAGACTTGACGGCGATGAGGTTCGCGGGACGAGGTGACACGCGTCGACATCGAGATGGTTTCCCGGTTTGGCCTCAAAACCGGTGGTGGACGGTTTCCCGGTTTGTCCTCAAAACCGGCAGTGGATGGTTTCCCGGTTTGGCCTCAAAACCAGTGGTCGACGGTTTCCCGGTTTAGCCTCAAAACCGGTGGTGAGCGGTTTCCCGGTTTAGGCCTCAAAACCGGTGGTGGACGGTTTGTCGGTTTGGGCCTCAAAACCGACGGCGGACGGTTTCCCGGTTTGGGCCTCAAAACCGGCGGTGGCGGATGGTGGTGCACGTGGCACCATCGCGAAGGTAGCTTCGAGGTGAAGCTAAGTTGTGAAGGTCCCGACGGCGTTCGGGTGACGGAGAAAAAGTTGGACGGAAACGCCCTTATGTATGTATGGGTGTGTTGTAGTGTGAGGGGCATTTTCGGAATGTGAAAATGTCCAAGGGGATAAGGTGAGGGGGCTGGTTGGCTGCCCTCCCTTGAGCCTCTCACTTGTGTTTGTGAGGGAGGGCTTGAGAGAGGAGAGAAAGAGAGAGAGGAGAAGAGAGGAGATGGCTCTTTGATTGAGCTTTTTGTCATCCTTAGTTTGTGTATGCTAGGGAGTGGCTTGACACATACATCTTTGAGTAATACCAAGTATCAATTCGTTCTCAAAGTGTTCTCCTCATCTTGATTCCCGAATTTGTTATTTTCCCCATTTTCGGAGCTATTTTTGGGTGATTTTCGATTCTCCTTGTATGATGCGTTTTGGGATGAATTTCTTGGGGGATCTTGGTGCTAGGATGTGCTAGAACAATCCTTGGTAGGTCCTTGACCGAATCCATGGCACGAGCACCTTCGATTTGATGATTTGGTGGAGTTTCCTTCTCTAGTTCATTCAAACCCTACCTTTCATGGTAGAATCCAAAATCCGTATGGATTTCTTTGGGTTTTTGGTGTGACTCCTATTGGATGATGTTCCCCATCTCAAGACGAAGTTATGGTTCAAATTTCGTGATTTTTGGAGGTCGTTTGGTCGGGTTTCGAGATTTTTCTTGAGCTTGCGCGCGAGCTGTCCTGACAGGGCCGGATTATCCGGCATGATACCGGAGTATCCGATGGCCGGAGTGTCCGACATGTTACCGGAGTGTCCGATGGGGAGGTTCTGATGTTGGTTCCAGATTCCGGAGTATCCGGCAAGTTACCGGACTATCCGATGGGAGGTTTCTGTTATGATTTTTCCAGATCATCTTTTTAAGTGTGTCTTTGCTTGATTTGCTTCCGTAAGTGTTTATATCTCTTCCACAATCATTCCTAAGGTCATCACATCACGTTTCATGCGTGTGTGTGATCTTGGTGGTTGTTCTTGAGGTGGGTTGTGACATAGGCCAAGTTCTTTGCAAGAATTTTTATCGGCTCCCATTCACCCCCCCTCTGGTCGCCTTCTCGGTCCTTCAATTGGTATCAGAGCCGGTTTATCACTTGTTGGCTTTTACCGGCCTTGTGATCCATAGGCGACATCTTACGCTTGCTTGTTTGTGCTTCGGCTATTTGCTAACACTAACCGGTGCTTTGTCATGGTGCCAAGTGCATGTTCTCGTGTGTCTTTGTCCTCAGATGTTGAGATGTGTGGAATTGCTATTGAGGATGACACCAAGATGAGTCGAGTTTTGGATGCTTGCACGGATGATCTTGAGGAGAAGGAAGAGGTGTATCTCACAAAGGAGGAACTTAATGTGGTCGAGCTTTTCAAGCTTTCAAGTGGCAATGAGATGACACATGAGGATCTTGTCTCCGAGCTTTTCAAGATGAGCCAAGGTAATCTCGTCATGGGCATTGTGGCTTTATTCACTACGGTTCATGTTTGTGATGCTAAAATTGTCGAACTCAAAAAGAATTTGAGAATTTCTATGCCTAGTGATGAAAGCTTATTGTCTAGACTTGATAATGTGAATGCCTTGCCTTCTTGCAAGTCTAGTACTTCTTTGCCTTGTGATGATTGTGTTGCCTTGCTCAAAAAGAATGATGAGTTGAATGCTTCTATGGCTTGCTTGAAATCTGAAAATGAGAAGTTGAAGCATGATTGTTCTTCATGTGAAAAACAATTGGGAAATGCTAGATATGTTATTGACATGTTGAATGAGAATGCTTCTTTGCCTTGTATGTCTTGTAAGTCTTTGCATGATGAGATTGACTTGTTAAAATCAAATGCTTGTATGCCATGTGCTTCTTGTGATGCTTTGCACAAGAAAAATGATAAATTGAAATCCTCTATCATTCGGTTGAAAGCAAATGCCATTTTGCAATGTGCTTCATGTGCTATGTATGCTGAAATGTCAGAGTCAAATAATTCTAGTTCTTGCACTTCTTGCTCAAGCATGCTTGCTGAAAGAGATTCGTTAAAATCAAATGCTTCTATGCCATGTGATTCATGTGTTGCTTTGCGCAAAGATCTTGATTGTGCTAAAGTTGAAATAGGCAATCTTATGTCCTTGGCTAGAAAAGGTTGCAATTCATGTATTGGCATGCTTGCTGAAAATGAAAAGTTGAAGCTAGATCACTCCACTTGTCTAGAGCAACTTGAAATTGCTAAGGCTACAATTTCCGAAATGAACTCTATGCCTTCTAGCACTTGTTCCTCTACTTTGAATGATGGTGCTTGCCTTAATTCTTGTGTTAATCATGATTCTTTGCATGATATGCATTTGAGTGATGCTCCTTCTATTCCTTGCACATCATGCCATGATTTGAGAAATGAGGTTAAGGCTTTGAAGCTAATGCGCGATGATATGAGCGCTAAGTTGATTGAGCACAATGATATGAGTGCTAGACTTGAGAAGGAGAATGATCTCTTGCGTACCACATATGCCGAGTGCATTGAGAAGGAGATCAAAATCTTAAGAGATACTCCATGTGGTACTTGTGAACGCCTCAAATCTCAAAATGAGGTTTTGCTCCAACTATGCAAGAGATTAGATGCTAAGCTTCTTGATTCACACAATTCTTCTCACTCCGATTTTGGTGTTCCCAAAACTTCTTCTTTGTCTTCGGAGTTGAGTTCTTCTCATGTTGAGCGTGAGTCTTCGGATGTTAGCACTTGTGCTATTGCTTTGGATGTTTCTTCTTTGGCTAATATTCATGTTGTTGGCTTTTCCGGTGCTACCCAAAGGATTTCAAGTAGCAAAGGTGCTTCTTGCTCAAATGCATCTTCTCCTAAAGAAAAGCATCATTGCACGTTTTGCAAGAAAGATGGGCACATTGTCGAGTTTTGCTTTCGCCGTGTCAAACACGAGCGTCGTGTGCGTGCTAAAGCTTTTAGGAACACACATCGCTCTTTTCATGGCATGTGTGGATCTAATGTTGACTCCAAGTCAAGAGATGCTTCTAGTTCATCATGCAAGTCCAAAGGGATTTCTCACTTGAGCGAGAATGATGCTTCATCATTTAAAACCGTCTCTCCCAATAGGCCATTATACCGTTGCTCATATTGTGAGAAGGATGGGCATCAAATTGACTTTTGCTTTAGGCGTGCAAAACGTATGCGCCGATATTGTGCTTCTAGCTCTTTGAGTATTCACAGCTTTTCCCATGGCATTAACACTCGTGAGCCTAGCATGAAGCATCGTTTTATTGATGGATTCTTTGACTCCTTTTTTTGTGGGTTAGAACGTGCTCGTGGACGTGATTCTAATGCTTCTTGTGTTGGTCCACAACATGGTTCTCATGATGCTTTCAATAGTTCTTCTCATGTTGTTCCCTTTAGAGGTTCTCGTCGTTTTGCTAGTGGTAGCACTCGTTCTTCTTCTCGAGTTGCTATTTTGCGACATACTTCTAAGGGTGTTTCAAAGTCCTCTCATTTGAACCATAGTTTGCATCATGCTAACCCTCATACTAAATTGAATATATCTAGTAGTTGTGTGTCTAAGTGTTGGATTCCCAAGTATTTGCTTACTAACCCTTCGGGATCCAAGACTCGGGCATCTCTCTCTTCTCATGTGTAGGTTGGTGACGCGGGTTGGAGGACATGAGCTTGATTGGTCTCGGTCTTTGCATGACGTGATTGAGACATGGATGGTTCTCCATACCCTTATACATGGCCTCCAAGAGGCATGCGCTTCATTTTGGCGTCTTCACCTATTTTGTGAGCTTTCGTATACACTCATACCTTTTACATTCATGTACATTTATTTGTGGTGTGAGGTGTTTTGTTCATATGCTCACTTGATCCTCTCGGCATATACTGTTTGTGTATATCATGTAACATGCTTTATTTCTCTCTTGCCCATTGACCGCTTTTATGTGTGTGCACTATTTAGTTAGCATGTGACTATCTTTGTTATATCCAACCATGCATGCTAGCTTTGTATTTGTTATTGGCTTTTGATCACATATTCATGCTTTAAATTCTCTCTTGTCC